>JALIGW010000008.1:7115000-7520000 GCA_023053685.1 Diadophis punctatus similis | reverse complement strand
GAAACACTGGTCAATGTAGCCCAAAAACTGGCTGGCAGATTTTTTCCCTCCAAGATCTCAAGCATTTAGATCTAAATATATGAAATTGTTTTGTACCAAGGTTGTTTGTCCCTTTGGCCTGGTCCTTTCTCATCTGCCAATTAGCTGCTCAGGTCTCTTCCAGCCCTGCAACCTGAGATTACCTGGGTAGGATGAGATTTTATTTGGGAATTTATGCATGCAAAGCAAATGCTGTACTATGGAGTGATGGCCTTTCCCATCCAGAAAAAGATCAAGTGCATTCTCAAAAGCATTTTAAGATACCGTAGTGGAAATCTCAAGGTGGTAAGAGCAATAGGTGATTTCATCAGAGTATAAACAGGCAGAATTGCATGGGAAAGGGGTGGAAACATTTGGTTTAATAAAGTTACCTACTTTGTAGTGGGTTTTTTAAAAAATTATAATTAGTTATGATATTTGAGATTTTTACTATAGATTTTTTTCATATTACCAAACCTAATTTCATTTGCCTTATTTCTTGATTACTATGAACCCAAAACTTAATAGACCAGCTGAATTATAGGATTTTTTTTTAATGGAATCAGATTTTTTTTATTTTTGCCTTTATTTTATGAGATTTTTCAAATA
This sequence comes from Diadophis punctatus similis, assembly GCA_023053685.1. Taxonomy (NCBI): domain Eukaryota; kingdom Metazoa; phylum Chordata; class Lepidosauria; order Squamata; family Dipsadidae; genus Diadophis; species Diadophis punctatus. Next base: position 7,519,373 of record JALIGW010000008.1, on the reverse strand, counting down.
AACTGTAAATCTACAATAATAATCATGTTTTCAGAATGCACGTCCTAGTGAAATCATTCGGGATAGCTTGTAAGAAGGCAGGTTTGAGGCCCAGTTGTAGTATTAATCACCAACTATCTATTGTTGGTTATTCTTTTGTTTCAGACACTGAGGTCCTTTCTAAATTCTTTATCCTGTATTAATTATTTTATTACATTCTAAATTCATATATTTGTATTTTTAAATCCATGTGGTACACATAGATCATACATACCTTTGGTGGTATTGTGGTGAGAAATATTTTGGTAGCATATAGCACTGTAGGAATCCCTGACCACAAGATTTACTAAGGATCTGTAATTAATATTAACTTTCTGATATGTGATGTCACTTAAGTCAGAACAAAATGCATCTTTATTATATGAGTGCAAAACAACTGATCACAAATTCAACACAAAATAGCCAGAGACTATTTTTAAAAAGTTTGTGGTAAGGTAAGTTGATTATTAAAATCTGTCCTTATACAAATAGATCCAAAGAAATATATCTTGAAAAGGGACTGAAATACAGAGTACAACTGATAGTAAAAAATAAAATCTTCCCCACCCTCAAAATATTTAGAAGGGGTCAAGATTTTATTTCACGTCACTGGATCTATCTCTGTTGAAACATGCTAATAATAATTCCACTGAGCACATTATGATTAGTCTAAATCCCACTGAGTGCAATGGTGAGAGTATCTGGATCCAATATATTTCAGAGGTTCTGAGCTAGCATCATACTACTGCCTAAAAAACCCTAAGAAATTTAATCCAGTAAGAAATATAGGGGCTGCAGAGATTTTTTTTTTAATTTTTATTTTAAATCATTTTTAAATGAATTTGTTACAGTTTGAGAAATTAATAATGGTCTAACAAAATTAATGTAGAAATAAAGACATAAAAACAATTTCAAAAGCGGTAGATTAAAAATTACCAAATCTAGCCAAGAAAATGAACTACTATGTTTCCCCAAAAATAAGACTCGGTCTTATATTTTTTTTGCCACCAAAAAAGGCACAAGGTCTTATTTTGGGGGGATGTCTAATTACTGACTCACCTCCCAGGGGTGGCACCAACAACCCTGCCCAGCAGGAGCCCGCTGCCAGCCCACTTCTTCTGCGGCCGCTTGCCGCTACTCGTGCATGTCACCCCTGGCCTCTGTTTCGCCATCAGAGGCCTTCCAGAAAGGTCTCTGCAGCTGAGAAACAGGCTCTGGACTGACATGCATGGCACTCCCTAGCTTCTGTTTTGCCATCAGAGGCCTTCCAGAAAGCCCTCTGCAGCCGATAACAGAGCTCCGGATCAATCAGGAGCTCTGTTATCAGCTGCAGAGACCTTTCTGGAAGGGCCTCTGATGGCGAAACAAGGCTGGGGAGGCACCGTGCGCATCAATCCGGAGCCCATTTCTCAGCTGCAGAGGGCTTTCCGGAAGCTGGGGGGGTGATGCGTGTGAGCAGCGGCAAGTGGCTACAGAAGTGGGCCTGCAAGACACAGTTGTCAGGGTGTGCGAGGCCTGGTAAGTAGGGCAGCTCCACCCCCCATCCCCACCCTAGCTTAAGTTTTACCCATGTGCCTCGCCCTACCCCATGCACCCCGGAGTTGGCAGGGTCTTAACTAGGGCTTATTTTGGGTGGGTAGGGCTTATATTGGGTGCACATGTAAAAATCAAGCTAGAACTTACTTTTGGGATAAGTCGTATTTTCGGGAAAACATGGTAGTAAATCCTGGTTACTAGGATTTACTTTACCCAGAATAACATTCAATAATATGACAAGGCGCAAAGGGTTTAGTTATTCCTCGTAGTGGTAGTTTGGTATGTTTGTGGGGGAATTGAAAATATTCATGCTCCTCCCCATTTACATTTTGAACTGGCACAGTCAGAAAGCTTTTCTAATTAAGCCTGCTCAGTAGAAATCTCTGTAAGGAGAAACTACTAAATGTACAAGCTCTTATGTTGATTTGCTTTTTTGTCTAAAGTTTAGCAAGTAGAATTGATTTGACACCTCTGATGAAATCATCATTGCCAGGTTGATTCAAACCCCATACTTTAATTTTCTCTAATATTAAAACATCACAATTGTTTTAATTTCAACAAGCTGAATCTGGTCCATTATATTGCAAATATACTAATTCAGCCTTTGCTTACAGTAGTTTGGTGCCCTCCAAGTCATGTTGCTACTAGAGCTCAATAATTCCCTGCCATCATTCCTGACAGTTGTAGTGGCAATATATTTGTAGGATATGAGTTCAAATAAAGATGGCCTAAGAGATTTTATGGTATATTAAATATACCGTATTTTCTAGCTTTAGACCTAAACTAGAGTGTTTTATGTACTACTTCATTTTTTTCTATTCTGAATCAAAATCATTCTGAGGTGGCTGTTTATAAATAGCGAAAGTCTGTTTCATTTTTTTCCTTTATAATAATTTGTCTATGAATGATTAAATGTCTTCAGCTGCTTTTATGCTGAAAGAGGGGGAAAGGCACTGAGAAGTATACATACAAAAATATTTAGTATGAACATTTGGGAAAGGACTTATTACAGAAAAATGTAATGTTATCTTCAGTATTACAAAACACCTTCGGTAACATGGAATGAGATATTTGCATAAATAATACGGGTCTCTTTTTGTACATAGAATATTGTAGAGTATCTTCTAGTCTTTTTCAAGATGGTTGAACTGAGATGAACAATTAAATATTTGTCCTATTTTTATGTTGGGGGGGGGGAAGTTAATGGACTAAAATGTTATACTTGTGAATGTAAATTTCTTACTGCAACTTTTATACTGAGTGTTTGCACTATTATAATTTCTGGAATAAAATTAATAAAGGAAACAATCTGCTTAAATATACAAACCTGATATTTTTATTTATCTATTGTTCATATTTATATACTGTAGCTGTCCATTTCATGAAAAAAATATTCTAACTATAAATAGAGTTAGGGTTAGAATTAGGGCAGGGTCCTGATAGGGCTGGGGTATCCTAAGGTTCCGTTTTGGGCCCAGTACTTTTCAACATCTTCATAAATGATTTAGATGAGGGAATAGAAGGGGAACTCATCAAATTTGCAGACAACACTAAACTGGCAGGAATAGCAAACACTCCACAAGATAGGCTCAAGATCCAGATGGATCTCAACAGACTTGAACTCTGGGCACTATCTAACAAAATGAAATTCAGTGTAGAGAAAAGTAAGGTTTTACACTTAGACAAGAAAAATCAAAAGTACAGGAACAGATTAAGTGAAACCTGCCTCAACATCAGTAATTGTGAGAGAGATCTTGGAGTCCTAGTAGACAATTGGTTAAATGTGAACCAACAGTGCGCGGCAGCAGCCAAAAAATCCAATTAACAGAGGGATAGAATCAAGATCACGTGAAGTATTAGTACCGCTTTATAAAGCCACACTTGGAATACTGCATACAGTTTTGGTCACCATATTATAAAAAGAATATAGAGACTGGAAAGAGAGCAGAAAAGAACAACAAAGAGGATTAGGAGGCTGGAGACTAAAACATGAAGAGCAGTTGCAGGAATTGGATTTGTCTAGTGAAGAGAAGGACTAGGATGATAGGATAGCAGTGTTTCAATATTTGAGGGGCGGCCACAAAGAAGAGGAGGTTAATCTATTTTCAAGAGCATCAGAAAGCAAGATAAGAAGCAATGGATGGAAACTAATTAAGGAGAAATGCAAACTAGAACTAAGGAGAAATTTCCTGACAGAACCATCAACCAGAAGAACAGCTTACTTTCAAAAGTTGTGGGTGCTCCATCACTTGGCACTTTCAAGTAGAGACTGAACAGCTCTTTGTCTGAAATGGTATAGGGCAGTGATGGCGAACCTTTTTTGGTTCGCGTGCCAAAAGGGGGGGGAACGCGGGGGATCACGTGTGTGCGTGCCCACACTCATAATTCCATTCACCACTGCACATGCACGCATGACCCCCCCTGCTCCCAGCATGCAATGGCACGCCCATTTTTCGCTCTCCCCAGGCTCCAGAGCCTTTCTAGGAGCCTGGGGAGGGCGAAAATGGCCTTCCCCGCCCCCTCTGGAGGCTGGAAACAGCCTGTTTCCTGACTCCCAGTGGGCCCAGAAGGCCCGAAAATCAGCCGGCTGGTGCACACATGCATGCCGGACCTCAGCTCGCGTGCCCACCGATATGGCTCCGCGTGCCACTTGTGGCACCCGTGCCATAGGTTCGCCATCACGGGTATAGGGTCTCCTGCTTGAGCAGCAGGTTGGACTCTGTTATTCTGTTATTAAATCCAAAGGAAGTGGACAGAGGTCTCTGCAACATCAGCTTTGTTGCATGCAGGTATCTGTCTTGAGCTGCAAGGAGATGATAGGAGCCAAATGCATATGGTGGTTAATGCATTCTGGGAGTGCACCAATTTTGAGGGCGGTAATGGGTGCTCCATTGTACCTCATTGCTTAACTGAGCTTTTTGGACAATGATTCCCCTGTCTCCGATATTTCTTTTTTGGGGGGAGCACTGTGAAGTGGATTGTAGGTTTGTAATTGTGGAGAGCCCTGAAGCATGGAGATTATTTGGAGCTGTTTCTATGTAATCCACAGTTAGGAATGTGATTAATCACAATAGCTATTCACAGTGCTTTACAACCCTCTCTAAGCAGTTTACAGAGTTAGAATATTGCCCCCAACAATCTGGGTTTTCATTTTATCCACCTCGGAAGGATGGAAGGCTGAGACAACCTTGAGCCAGTGAGAAGAACTGCTGAATTGCTGGCAGTCGGCAGTCAGTTGAATTAGCCTGCAATACTGCATTCTAACCACTGTGCCTTCACAATTAAATTAATTGCTTCTCTATGGGTGGTCTCTGATGTGACCAGATGGAAGGTTACAATCCTCCTGATGTTGCTAGATCTCTCAGCTGCTTTCAGCACCATAAGTCATTATGTCCTTCTGGATTGTCTGGGAGTTGGGAGGGGTTTAGCAATGATTCTTTCAAAACAGGTGAGTCCACTCAAGTTCCTGCCTCTTTCTGTTAGGTTTTCACTGGTATAGTGATGATAGTGATATATTTTCATCTGAGGTTAAGCTAGAGATGCTCTGAGACTAAGCAGAGAGAACAGACTTAAATTCAGTCACAGCAAGATGGAGTAGCTGTTTATACTAAAGAAGATTTATTTAAGTAAAATTCCCCAGAGTCAATTTGCAATCTGGAGGCTTTTTGAACTCACAGCTCATCCTAGAAATGCTGGATTCAAGATGGTCTTTGCACAGCTTCATCTGATGTGTCAATTGTGTTCATCCTAGAACAGGAGGTTTTGTTGGTCTTGTTCATGCCCTTATTGTGAGGTTTGAATTATTGCAACTCATTCTACACGGGGCTCACTGATGATAACTTGGAAGAAATTAGTGAGCCAGAATGCAGTAAGCCCAAGTAAAAATAGGCTTAGTTTGCCTATGTTACATTGTTAGACTGCTGGGTTCAGTTCAAGTTGTTGCTGCTAATTTTAAAGCTAATCATTATATAGTGTACTGGATATATTCAAGACTGCCTCTTCAAATGGAATCTGCTCTTCTGGGGAGAACTAGAAGAAGAGATAAGCTCAACTCTGACTCAGTCTCTCTTTTCTGCAGATATAACAGTGGCCCATCTCTGCTAATATTCCAGAAAATTGTTAAGACTGTCTTTTCTGGAAAGATTGGTGCCAGTAGATTCTTATAATGATGGTGATGAAGAATAATTTATACAAAATAATTCAACATGTTTTCTAACATCTCAGTTAAAATGTTCTTCAATAGAAAATATTTGTGTGGTTTCTGTGGCAGGCAATGAGCGCCCAAAATTCATGAAGAGAGTAATTATGAGGAAACTTCAAAACTGTTATTTTATATGTCCACCATTTAGACCAGTGGTTCCCAAACTTTTTCAGTCCACTGCCCCCTTGGTGCTACAAACTCATCCTCACCGCCCCCCAACCCACCCCCTCAGGTAGGCATGGCTTAGTGTCAGGTGACTGGGTGGGCGTGGCCAACTTGTAAAGTGTGGTGAAACTCACTTAACAACACTCTTGCTTAGCAACCAAAATGTTAGGCTCAATTGTGGTCATAAGTCTTTCTTTCGTTCTTTCTTCTCTACCTTCCCCCTTCTTTCTTTTTCTTTCTGTCTTTCTTCCTACCATCTTTCTTTTTCTTTCTTTCTTTTCTTTCTTTCTGTCTGTCTGTCTTCCTTCCTTCCTACCATCTTTTCTTTCTGTCTGTCTTCCTTCCTACCATCTTTTTCTTTCTTTCTGTCTTCCTTCCTTCCTACCATCTTTCTTTCTTTCTTCCTCCCTCCCATGAGACGGGCATCATACCTAGCACTTGTAATTCCATCGCATTCCACGTTCTTGTGTGCAGGGCAGCCCATTCTGAAAGAAAACATCTCACGTTTTCTTTCAGAATGGGCTGCCCTGCACACAAGAGCGAGGAACGCGAGGGAGCTTCAAGCATGGCGAACCACCTACAGCCCCCCTGGCCCCTCTCACCGCCCCCCTGTCACCAACCTTGCCTCTCACCGCCCCCCTAAGGGTTCCCACCGCCCCCTGGGGGGCATTACCGCCCACTTTGGGAACCACTGATTTAGACCCTTAGTTATGATAGGCATACAAATAACTGTTCCTAACCTGCTGACAGGATTATAAACTCAGACAGATATAGCCCTTTAACTTGGTTTTCAGTGAGAGTTAGAAGCATAGCATAGATTGAGAATTGCTATATTATGCTCCAAAGCTAAGACATTCTCAATGTCTGTATTACTGGATTCAGGAGTAGGCAAAGTTCCAGAACATTCTTCAAAGCCAGACATAATAGGGTGTATTTTGATAGTTTAGTTTAAGTGTCATTAGAAGTTTAGTTTCTGGGTCACATTCTGCTACCTCCAGTAGCAAATCAGCCTAATCTTGAAGTTAGCTTGTCAGCAGTAATGCACCTGTTATTCCAAACAGTTTCATTTTCTTTAAAGGAATAACTAACTTTTACAGTTACAGCAATTCCACTTTCTTGGGATTCTCTGTCACTTTCATCCTTCTCCCTCATGTAAAAATTACCCCCATATTAATAGAAAAGAGTCAAAAGGCCATGTCAATAAATTTATCTCACTGGTTCACCTTAATGAAAATCAGACAAAATACTAATTTTAACTGTACGAAAGTTGAGGGTTAGTAATATGTAGCAGCATTTCCATTACTTTTCCACCTATTACATACTGAAAGCAGGATTGAGTTCTAACTTACCTCGCTGCCGGTTCTCTTCCTCCCACGCCGCTTGGCCGCGCACGCACTTCACGCGCGTACGCATAAGAAGTCCCAAAAAATCCCCCCAAAATATGCCAAAAACAAGATGGTGATGCATACGCAGTGCCAGAAACTCAGCTTCTGCGCATGCTCAGAAGAAAAAATACATTCAAAAAATTCAAAAAAAAGATGGCAGGGCCCATAGACCAGCACCGACCGAACCGGTTCCGTGATGTCATCGTGACATCACCAGCGGGTCGCTACCGGTTCGGGCAAACCAGTCTGAACCGGGAGGAACCCACCTCTGACTGAAAGTATACCTTTTCCTTTCTTTTTCCTTTCAAATTTTTTTTCAAGAATTAAAATACAGACTTGAAAAAAAAACCAATCAAGAACAAAAGTAAACAGGATAAAAAGCAAAAATGTTTATTAAAAATGCTCATACTGTATGTTGTCTCCTCTAGTTGAATACTGATAAATATATTGCAACATTAGGAGTTCTCCCTTTGCAAAAAAAAGGCGGGGGAGGTTTATAATATATAAGCTTCTACAACTCTATTTTCCACAAGGCTTCCAAGAAAGCTTTTAATTTTTTCATTTTAATGTAGTCTGAAAAACATAGGCACTTTTGCAGGACCCAATCTAAGTCAGTCACCAGGACCAAAGATCTTTCTTTCAGGCTGGAAGCCCATCCTCCTGGTAACTGACTTGATTGAATCTTGCAACATTATCCTGGGATATGTATATTTTGCCTTCATTCACATAGGCAATTCCTTTCAAGAAAAGTTTGTTCCAAGCTGGCCATAGGAGAGGCTGAGATAATTTTTCCCACAGTAGAAAGTGAATAGAAGAGACAGAGGAAAAAGTTCCTGTCTCTAAGTCCCCCCCCCCAAAAAGACCAGAGAAATATTCCGAAATAAAATACAGTAAAACAGCAAAGTTCTGATAAAAGCTAGTGAAATAGAATTCCTTATTATAACACTCCAGTATAAATCAAAACACTTTCACTACAAAGGAAGAAACCATTGTGCCATCAATTTCCTTGCAGCGAAAGCAAAAGTGTTTAATTACTTTGAAAAAAGAGTAAGAAAAAAATCATACTAGAATCCAGCAAGGGTAAAGGATAGTTTAGCATTCAACCAGATGTTTAACATTTAAAATGTAAGTCAAAAGCAAAAACAAATTCAAAAAATGATGTTAAAATGAAAACACCCTTAAAAATCCAAACAGCTAATAAGAAAAGATGGAGACCTGACTCTTTGGCAGTTATTAACAGTGAATTGCAATCATCCAGATTCTTCTTTGTAGGTAAGTAGTACAATCATCTGAGAGTCATTTGGAGTCAATCCTAGTTGCCCATTCTGATCTAAGGAGTAAGTGCCACCAAAGGACCAGCTTTGGCGGCAAAATCAGATATTCATCGGTGGTGGGGGGTGGGGGCTTCCAGCCACTCAGGGCACCATTTTCAGAGGATTATCCTATGCCTTTTTCTTTCTGAGTCTGGATTTAGATAGTGTGTCCTGACATTTCTCCCCTATCTTGAAACAACTTGGTTCTCCCTAATGGCCTATCTTAGTTTGTGAACTCATTTGTGCAACACTGGATGCTCTTATGCTATTCACATATTTTTGGCTTGAACTTGATTTGCAGACTGTTTCTGTCCTGAGGTGATCATTTAGAAAAGGAAGGCCGTGACAACTGGGGAAAGAATACTGTTGCAGTGTTTCTCAACCTTGGCAGTTTGAAGATGTGTGGACTTCAACTCCCAGAATTCCCCAGCCAGCGTTGCTGGCTGGGGAATTCTGGGAGTTGAAGTCCACACATCTTCAAACTGCCAAGGTTGAGAAACACTGAACTAGAGGGAACATACTACCATGTTTCCTTGAAAATAAGACCATCTTATATATTTTTGAACGCTCAAATAAGTGCTTGGCCTTATTGCCATGCACTCAAAAGCCTGATTGGGCTTATTATCAGGGGATGTCTTATTTTGGGGATTTTGAAATTATATTAACTAACTAATAGAGAATATTCTGCACATATAATCTGTAGAGACAGAGAGAGAAGTGCAAAGCAAAGTTCTCCAATTCTATTCAAATGTCAGTAAGTACTCCTGAAATCAGTGGGTCAAAAATTCACTATCACTGTACTTTATTGGAACCCTGTGTTCAGATGTAGAAAATATTTGAAATAAAAATGCTTACAATGCATTCAGAAAGTATTCACGTCCCCTTCATTTTTGTCAATTTTGTTAAACTCCAGCCTGATTCTATGGTTGTTGATATTAATTTTTTCCCTCATTAATCTATTTTCAGGTTCCTCCAGAGATGTCCATTAGGGTTCAAGTCAGGGCTGTGGCTGGGCTATTCTAGGACATTCACAGATTTGTCCCTAAGCCACTCCTTGGTCTTAGCTGTGTGCTTAGGATCATTGTTATGTTGGAAAGTGAAACTTAGGCCCAGTCTGAGGTCCTGTGCACTGTGGAACAGGTTTTCATTGAGGATATCCCTGTACAGGGGTGGGTTCTAACTTACCTCACCACCGGTTTACTTCCTCCTGTGCCGTGTGGGAGTGGACATGCGTGCATTGCACGTGTGCACCCATGCATGCGCAGTGCCAAAAACTAAGCTGCGCATGCACAGAAACAAAAAACAGCTTCTGCACATGCGCAGAAGCCAAAAACAAGACGGCGCTACCTATGGCGCCGCCGAGAGAGCCAGTTCAAGGGCGTCGTCAACTGGCAATCGCTCCCAGTTTGGCAAGCGGGGGGAAATTCCCGCTACTGGTTCTAAAGAACCGGTCCAAACCGGGAGCAACCCACCTCTGTCCCTGTACTTTGCTCTATTCAGCTTTTCCTCAACCCTGACCAGTCTCCCAGTCCCTGCTGCTGAAAACATCCCCGCAGCATGATGCTGCCACTATCATGCCTCCCTGTTGGGATGACATTGGGCAGGTGATGAGCAGTGCCTGGCTTCCTCCAGACATAACATTTAAAATTGAGGCCAAACAGTTCAATCTTGGTTTTATCAGATTGGAGAATCTTATTCCTCACAGTCTGAGAGTCCTTTGGGTACTTTTTTTGCAAACTCCAAGCAGGCTTTCGTGTCTTTTGCACTGAAGAGATGCTTCGGTCTAGCCACTCTGCCATAAAGCCCACATCAGTAGAGGCTGCAGTGATGGTGGTCCTTCTAGAACTCTGCCCCATCTCCACACAGGATCTTTGAAACTCAGTCAGAGTGACCGTCATGTTCTTGGTCACCTCTCTTACTAAGGCTTTTCTCCTTCAATTGCTCAGTTTGACTGAACGACCAGCTCTTGGAAGAGTCCTGGTTGTGCCAAACATCTTCCATTTGAGAATTATGGAGGTCACTGTACTCTTAGGAATCTTCAGTGTAGCAGAAATTTTATTGTAGCCTTCCCCAGTTCTGTGCCTTGCAACACTCTTGACTCTGAGCTCTGCAGGCAGTTCCTTTGACCTCCTGGCTTTTGCTCTGCTACAGTATGCATTGTCAGTAGTGAGGCCCTCTATAGAGAGATGTGTGCCGTTCCAAATCATGTCCAATCAATTTAATTTATCACAGGTCAACTCCAATCAAGGTGTAGAAATATGTCAGCAATGATCAAGAGAAATTGGAGGCACCTGAGCTAAATTTCAAGTCTTATTGCAAAGGGTCTGAATATTTATGCCACTGTGATATTTCAGAGTGTGTTTTTTTTAAACAAATTTCCAGACATTTCTAAAATTCTGTTTTCACTTTGTCATTATGGGGTACTGAGTGTAGATTAATGAGAAAAAATGAATTTCAACAACTATAAAAGCATGGGTGATTGAAGTCCACCCATAATTACTATGGAGGTTTGGGGGGGGGGTTGATCAGAGGTTTTTTTTTTGCAGATGACTCTCAGATTTAATTTCTTATATGAAAATCAAAAGGAAATGAGCTATGGTATGCATATGCTTCATTGGGATCCAATTTGCACATCTGCGTGTTTAGTAAATATATGTTCATGTATCATTTGAACATAATCCAAATGTATTATCTTAGACTGAAACAAAAGCATGTTCACCATACTAAATTATTTTTGGAAAATTCTATTCCATTTGAGAGCTCTTATTTGTAATACTTTACATTTTTTCTGACATGGTCAACACAGATCCCAATACTCTCTTCTTGTCTTTTTTGTAGAATTTGCATATAGAGGTAACTCTACCATATGCATTAGAATAAGCCACATTTATTTTGAATATAAAATCTATATTTTATTATCATTGTATCCAAATAATCAAATGTTGATTTATGTTTACAATTTTTATCCTCTGCAAGTCTGGTTTGGGTGAAAAGAGTTGCTGGTAACACTTATAGATATAAAATAGAGTTTGCACTGAACTAATTTATTGAGTTAATACATAAGAAAAGATACGAAAACATAAATGTTAATAGTTCATATCTTTTCTCTCCACTACTTCTGTATGCTGTCTCTAGCCTTCTACTATTGTTTATGCTGCATTTCAGCATTAACATTCTGTGTAACACATCCCCAGAAAATACTAAAACCAGTACACATAAAATGCAGAGCATGTTGCAGAAGGTTTTCTTTTTGAATATTAACTCTAATTGACTTTAGTAATGTAGCACTTTACTGTGGAGGTTGTATAAGAATCCTGCTAAGATATAAATGCTGCAAAGCTAAAACACAATGTGGCATACAACTATAGCAATCATGGAGAATCAATGTACTGGCTGGCTAAAGTTGTTATTGACGTCATTACACAAGCAGGGAACCTACAGCAATGGCAAAGTTTTTGACCTCCACAGCTGCTAAAACACACCTAGTTTATTATTGTTGATAGAATGGACATTTTAGGAAATTCAGATAACATCACCACTTGGAATCTTTATGTTTTCCCCCCAGGATGTTTTCCGTTTTATTTTTCAGTTTAGAAAGTTTAGGTTTTAGGGACAGGGATGGATAGGCAAATGAAGCTATTAAAAATCAGTTTAACTTTGTGATCAGTTCATACTTTATAATATTTTTTATAATTACAACAGCAAATTAATTAGACTCAAGGATAATCATAATAAATCAGAAGTACTATGTAGAGAAAAGAGTTTTAGTTCTAAACTATCAACTCCTTCAATGATTCCTCTTTCATGGCAAAGGGTCTGTCCACAATTAACATAGCTAGTCATAAATTTCAATGACTAAGGAAAAAGGGAACATTATACCTTAATTCGTTACCAGAATTAATGTCCAAAACAATAGTATCTGAATAGTCTGTACAACTTTAAAAGGAAAGGCACAAAGCTTAGCAGTATAGCACATAGGCAAATAATTTGGGCTTTTCCTCCAGAACTAAAGAAAATTATGCTACTGCCCAAAAACAATTCAAATGTCTGTGGGTTTGGTTCTCTTGTCCCCTTTCAATCTCCCGCTCATTCTAGTGGTGGGTTGCGACTGGTTTGCCCCGGATTGGGTGAACTGGTAGCAGTGGCGGTGAGAGGCTCCGCCCACCCACCCGGACGTCTCTGTGCATGCGCAGAAGTGCCCCTCTGTGCATGTGCAGAAATGAACGGGTAGCGAAGATAATTGAAAGCCACTTCTGCCTCATTCCTTGATGTATTTGTAGTATTACTTCAAGATTTATTTGAACAATTTTTACACAAGAAGAGAAATATAAAATAAGATAGTAAGAATGATTTTGAAATAAAAACAAATCTCCAATAATGTAGTTCAATGGATATCAGCATGTTACTATTAGTCATCCATAGTTGCCTTAAATAAATAATGACACTATTTATTTTTAGTTAAACTATTTTAAGAGAAGTATGGATTAATTATAGGTGTCTACCAAAAAGTAAACCCTAATGAAATTAGTGAGCATTTTTTTAGATAAGAATGTACAGGACTGTAACAAAAGAGATGGGAACAAAAGCTGGGGAAAGATAAAATTAACACCACTCCCAAGTTGCAGATTGTAGTTAAAATTTCTTCCAGTGCTGATACAGAGGGGCCATGACACTCTATAGAAACAAAAGTTAAACTTGGAGGATAGGAAGATATTGATACATTTCATCTTTGGTAAGAATATTATCAACAGCCAAGAAAATAAATTGATGATCATTGAACAAATCAGACCAGAGTTCTCAATCAAGGCTCAAATTATCCGATTTTAGATACATTATGTGAAGAAGGAGTCTTTGAGGACTGAACACCGAGAAGCAAGGATTTACTCTGCCTTCTGCATTTCCACCCCATGCTGCCTTCTGCGTTCCAACCCCATGTTGAAGGAAGTCAAATGGGCCGGGGTCTCCCCACTAAGCGGCCCCACCAAGCCCACTTGCAAACTCTGCCAAGCGCTGCTCCAAAAGTTTGGCTCGCACGCCCCTCCTGGCCAGTGCCAACACCACAGTGGTGATGGGGAAGGTGCCATCCTGCCTGCTCTGCTCTCGCTGGCCAGACTTGGGGCTCCATGCTGCTGCCTTCCAGCCAAAGCGCTACATTTGTTTGCTTGCTGGTCGCCTCCAAGGAGGGAGCTGCACTCAGGCTGCCCAGGCCCCCGCCTTGGGGGGGGGGGAGAGAGAGGGAAGGGGAGGTCTCTCTGACAGGATCCAGGTTCGGTAGCCTTATTTTGTGTGGATCTCTAATACTTGGCTTTCCTTCCAGCCTCCACTTCCCCTCCACAGCCCAAGTGGTTGGATTCACATGACACATGAAGCTGGACAGGAGAGCACAGATAGATGGATGGATGGATGGATGGATGGATGGATGGATGGATGATGGATGGATGGATGGATGGATGGATAGATGATAGATAGATAGATAGATAGATAGATAGATAGATAGATAGATAGATAGATAGATAGATAGATAAGGGAGGGAGGGAGGGAAGGAGGGAGAGACATGAGACAGAGAGAAAGCAAGATAAAGAGAGGTACGGAGGGAAAGAGAGAGAGAGAGAGAAAGCATAATCTTTGAAAAATCCTTCAGGACCAGTTCCCTACCAAAACTATGGTCACTAGCCATGGTCATCTCCATCTTCAAAAAGGGAGATCCCAGTCTGGTAGAAAACTACAGACCAATCTCTCTATGCTGCATCACATGCAAAGTCATGGAATCAATCATAAACCAATCCATTACCCACCACCTAGAAACTAACAACCTATTCTCAAACAAGCAATTCGGTTTCAGAAAAAAATTATCCTGCAATCTACAACTACTACACTGCAAAAACATATGGACCTCAAAACTTGACCAGGACAAAACAATAGACACAATTTACATAGACTTCTGTAAAGCCTTCGACTTCGGACATAAATACATAGAAAGTGCCCAGAGATACTTTACAAGAAGAGGTTCACGATAAACTACTTCTGAAACTGAAATCCTACAGCATTTCTGGACCCCTTCATGACTGGATAACTGTGTTCCTGTCAAACAGACAACAAGTGGTCAAAATAGGGAGTGCCCTATCAAATCCCATACCTGTTAACAACGGTGTTCCCAAGGCAGCATACTAGAACCAACACTCTTTATACTTTATATAAATGACCTTTGCGATCACATTACAAGTGACTGCATTCTCTTCGCCAATGATGTAAAACTCTTCAACATCACCAACAACACTGCTGTCCTCCAAAAAGACCTAGACTTTGTGTCAGAATGGTCAAACATCTGGCAACTCCAAATCTCAACCAACAAATGCTCTGTCCTACACATTGGCAAAAAAAATCAGAACACCAAATACAAGCTGAACAGACAAGACCTTGCAGACGATCCTCACCCTGTCAAAGACCTTGGAATACTCATATCAAATGACCTAAGTGCCAAAGCCCACTGCAACAACATCGCCAAAAAGGCTTCAAGAACTGTTAACCTAATCTTACGTAGCTTCTTCTCCGTTAATATCACACTACTAACCAGAGCATACAAAACATTTGCCAGACCAATCCTTGAATACAGCTCATCTGTCTGGAACCCACACCGCATATCGGACATAAATACATTAGAAAGTGTCCAGAGATACTTTACAAGAAGAGTCCTCCACTCCTCTACTCACAACAGAATACCTTACGCAACCAGACTTCAAATCCTGGGCTTAGAAAGCTTAGAACTACGTCGCCTTTGGCACGACCTAAGCATAGCTCATAAAATTATCTGCTACAACGTCCTTCCTGTCAACAACTACTTCAGCTTCAACCACAACAATACACGAGCACACAACAGATACAAACTTAAAGTGAACTGCTCCAAACTTAACTGTAGAAAATACGACTTTAGCAACAGAGTGGTAAATGCCTGGAACTCACTACCTGACATTGTAGTTTCGTCACCAAACCCTCAAAACGTTACCCTTAGACTGTCCACTGTTGACCTCACCCGATTCCTAAGAGGTCAGTAAGGGGCGTCATAAGTGCACCAGCGTGCCTACCATCCCTGTCCTAATGTTCCCTCTTATCAGTACCCATCTTATGTATATAAACAATGTTATATCTATGTATATTACCAACACATATTTGACAAAAATAAATAAATAAAATAAATAAATAAAAGGCAGAGAGAGAGAGAGAGAGAGAGAGAGAGGGAAAGAGAGAGGGAGGGAGGGAAAGAGAAAAAGAGAGAGGCGAGAGAGGGAGGGAAAGAGAAAGACAGAGAAAGATGGGGGGAAAGAGAGGGGGGAAGAGAGGGGGAGGGAAAGAGAGAAATAATATTACAAAAGTTTTTCTTTTTTATTGTTGCTAAACATAATATTTCAAAAGCAAAAAAAATTAAGGGGCATAAAAGTGCATTTATCTTGTTTTTCTTAGAACAATTAGCTGAACTCTGTCATTTATCTTTATTTTAGGTAGTAAAACCTCATTATTCAGTTTAAATTGCTGTGTTGGCACTTTGCGATAAATAAGTGGGATGCAGTTTGGGCACTCAGTCTCTAAAAGGTTCGCCTCACTGACATAGGATGAAAATTCTTCAGGAGTATGTTAAAAAAAAGTTGTGATGTTCCTTTAAACTAAATGATTACAGCTGATTCTTGTCTGTTTAAATTTGCATTTTAAAAAGATTCTGGCCTAGGAAGGAAAAAAACTTATACTTCTGAAAGTGTGCTCTAATTTATTCTCATTTACTATAAATGTTGGGCAGCCGACATTATTTGGCTTCCAACAAGAAGAGAAAAGCTGGTAAGAATAGCTCTCATTTTATATTCCTTTATTTAAAAATAAATTTAAGGAGGCATTATTCAGATTGAATTTTAAGACTTTTTTAAAGTTTCCAATCATGGTAGTATTTTTTATAACAAAGCCACAAGACAATGATAACTTTAAAATTAATACACTACCTTCAATAGTACATTTGATAGCTTTAATGTGCCACAGAACTATTAGATTTGTAAAGCTACTGAACTGATGTAAGAAATTATTGCATGTGGTACTCAAGAAAAAAGATAGTGGTATTCTAAAGTACTGTTTTCTTTAGAATGTGAATTAGCAAAATATTTCAAAATATGCCTTTTTTTATTTATATCCCTCAAGTAAAGTAATTCTGTATAAAGTTGGTTGAACAATATGCCTGTATACATTGTTTCCAACTAGGTTCAAGGAAAATGAGAATTTTTAGTGGTGGAGAAAATGTGAAATGGAATGGTTGTTTCTTTCTTTTCTTGTACAATAATTGATTCTAAAACAAATTGGGAAATAAATGTTGTTGCAATTTATACCATGACATGAACTGAGACATTCTCAGGTGAAAAAGGCATGGTTTTTACCAGTAAATCAACTGGCGTCATATATAGGTTAAAGGTCAAAATTTCCTCTTTTTTGTCTCTCTCTTTAAAAACACAATTCATCTGGTATGCTTTTAAAGGCCACTCAGTATTCAAAAAGAATATGGCATTTTTTCCTGATGTGGAATCACATGCATTTTATTTCTCTGTCATGTGAGTACGAGTCACAGGAACACGGTTGGTAAAAAGAAAAAATGGGCCTGAAAGTAATGATTTCATTTTTAACTCAAAAGAGAGTTGTAACAATATCCATTGAGTTTGTTGAGACCTATATTTTTTAAGCAAAAAAATGTTCAGAACCCCAACTTAGATCTGATAAGTTGGAAGCAAAGTTCCAGTGGGCATTATTCTTCAATAAGGCATCATTATGTAGAGCTTAAATTCCACTAAGTCATTGGTAGGCCATTGAGACTTACACCAAAGAAGGCATGCTTAGAACATGAAACCTCTTCTCTTTCTTCTATATCTGCTGGTGTCTCAGGTATTCAAGGGGTAGATGTAGAGCTTCAGATAGTCTTTTGGGGAGGTCAGTTTGTGGCATTCCTCATTAGGAATTCCCACAAATGCACAAAAAGTTGTTTATTGCCACACCAGAATCCCTAGTCAATCAGCAGCAACAACAGCACTTTAATTAAATTTTAAATTAATTAATTAATTTGTTAAATAAAACACTAAGCAACAATTGTTTCATATGCCATAGACTTAAGTATTGATTTTATTTATAGGTAATATATTTCTCCAAAGATGTCAGAGGAAAGTATTTCTTTGAGGCAGCTAAAAACAGCAATAATGAAACACAGCTCTCCAAAAGAAAGGTCAATTTACTCTAACAACATGCTTTCACTTTCAAATGCATTGGCATCACTACCTCCCTTGCCAAATAAATTAATTCAAGTAAGTTCATCATTTGAAGTCAGTCCTGAAGGATTGAGCTCACACTATCCAATGAGAGTTTATGAAATGAGGACTATCTATAATGGAGAGCCAAGCAACAGCTCCCAGATTATGTTTCCAAGAAGGCTTTCAACTATAACAGGTTCAGAGAAATCTACAGAAGCATCTCAACAAACAAGTCCCTTTTCAATGATGTCAAGGAAAAGATCCAGTAATTGCAGTGATGCATTGTCCAATGAAGAATTGGTTGCCACAACAAAACAAACAAAAAGTGGGCAAGAAGCAACTATCTTTAAAGAATCAGTCACAAAAAGAAGGAAGAAAAGAAATATGAAAAAAGTGCTTGTGGTAAATGCTTCCTTCCCATGCTCTTTTCTTTATAGATCTAAGGGGTTCTGTGAAAGGTATAGGTACTTATTAAAAACCTAATAATGGTGGCTATAGTCGAATTATGCATTTAGCAAGAAGTTTCACCCTGATCTGTGTTCAATGTATCCTATGACTTGAGGAAGTTACTAGGATTTAGGAAACCAAATGCCCAGGCTGGCTGCAGAATAGTGAAGTATGCTCATCCTACGCTCAGCACCAGATGTTGGTTATTGTTGGCCACGTTGGGATTAATTAAATCTAAAAAGCCACTGTTTTCTCATCCCTATCACAGACTATTGAAGCTGGAAGAAGATAGAATTTAGGTAGAGAGAGAAAAGTAGCGTTATATAATCTGAGCAAATCTATAGGTCTGATCAGAAACAAATCTCCTATAATCTTGAACATCAATTAAAAAAGCATTTTCTTGTTAAAACTAGAACATAAAAAGAAAAATTGCTTTTTAAAAAAGTAGTGTTCAGCAAACTTTACAAAGATCTCTGGTGTGCCTATCCCAAATTAATTTGGATTTTCTGGGTGTCTGACTTGTATGAAGTTTCTATCATTTGTTTACAGCAGCTTTAGTATTTCTGTAATATGTATGTCATAATTAAGAATTATTTTGTCCAATTAGGCAGTGGTATTATTCACCCAATCTATTTTATTTGCACAACATTCCTGTGAATTAGATTGGTGGGAGCGGCAGTAATAGGCGTGAAATCAACACTGTCCATTTTAACTGAGAAGAAATATGGTCTTCCCAATAGAAGAACTCTATGAAATTAAATCTGGAGACACTTCTAAAAGACCTACATTGCTGCTGTACTTATGCAGAATATCCTCGTTCTAGACCTAAGATCTTGGATTTGTTTTTGAAGTGAAAATATCTTAATCATACAGAGATCTTTCTTTCATACTTAGTCAAAATTGTTCTTGATAAAGAGAAGTTGGTACTCATAGAAGGTTGCAGGAGCAGCAATTTTATTCATGACTCCTTTTTCCAGCATATTCTGTGACATCTACTCTTTTCTACTATATACTCCAAGTATATTTCAGGGGGTGCAAAAAACTCTTTTGGGAGGGAAAATTGGGAAAAGTACTTTTTCTCCCCCATTTGATATTAAATTGAATACTGTAACATCCAGAGGTGAGGTCCTCCTCAAGTGTTTGCCAATTAATTCACAGAAAGACAGAAAAAATGCTGCTGCTATTTGTAAAGTGTGTTAAACACCTCTCAACTCTTTACTTGGTTTCAGTAGACATATTTAAAATTTGTACTATATGTTCAATTACAAAAGACCAGTTAGGATATTGTAGTTTAAATTTCATTTTTAAAATAATGTTTGATCATTCCATTCAACTCCTAAATGCTACAATCATGGTGTTAATTTTGGTATGGCAACCTCGTTATTTTTTTCTCAATTGCAGGAAGAAAGAGTTAGACAATGGGAATTACGTCAACTTAAAAACATTGAAGAAGCAACTACTCATGAACTAACAATTGAGTACATTTGAATCTGAGTTAGAAGAGCAGTGAAAAAAGATTACAAGACTCAGACATTCTAATATTGCAAGGCTGGTAACTCATGACCTTGTACCCAGTATGAACTTTGTTGTATTGAAGCTGTAGCTTTAGTGAAAAATTAATGAATGTACCCTCAACAAGATGGAAAGAAATTATGTGAGGTTGCTTGTAAAATAAACTTTACTGGCAAAAAAAAATATCTTTATCTATAGAGTAATAATAGATGATGCAATGAGGGATGTTTTTCCACTTAGTATGGGGAAAGATCAAAAGGCAAATGATCGGAGGACAACTTTTGGATTACTTATTAATGACATGTGTTTTTCATTCTTTAAGGCTATGATATTTCTCAATGAACCTGTTGTTTTATTTTTCTTTCTTTTCCATCCATCAGGCCATAGTTTGCAGTTTTCAAGTATATGCATTATTTGGCCATTAAACACTGTAAGTTTTGTTTACTACCAATAACAGGATTTGTAAAGCCTGATGGAGAAAAAGAGGCTGGAAGAAAAGTCTGACCTGCTTAGCAATGCATGTTTCTGCATCTGAATTATTCTAGATCAAGAAGCAGAACTGTTTCTATCTGCTTTGTGAATCCAACACTATAAGTACAATGGCTGTATCTGTTAATAATGCTCCATGATATTTGATTGACTCCTTCTGTCAAATATTAGGTACTAAAACCATCTATGATATACCAAGCAAGCCCCACTTGTTTTTCACATTAACAAGTCAGCATGCTATTTACTAAAGTCATGCTGATATCCTGGCATATTAAAGGGATTAACATAGCATTTGATTTAAATTTCTGATTTACGCGACATGATACGGTTAATCAGATTTTGAGCTCGGCTATTTTCTTGGATCCAACTGTTTTGAAATGGGTGCATAAATGGAGGAGATGTTACAAAAAGGCTTTTTAAAAAAAACTCCCAGTAAGTTTCACAGAGTTTCTAACATATATGTATTCATGAAGCACCTCAGCCTAGAGATTTGCTTCCTTATGTAGAATTACACAGGAGTTCTGCTGCAGATTCAACAGCTAGGAAATGGCAGTTGAGTATAGGAAGGGTTCCATTTGCATGCTAAAAAATTTTTTTTAATCAAACTGCATCCCCAGGAATACCAGAATTCCTTTTCAGTGTGTGATATAAATCTGGACTTTGTACAGCGTTGTAAAACCTAAGCAACATTTTCTATTTAATTGCACTTATGGCACAATCAATTTCAATATGTCCAGGTGGCAATAATTCCTTAAAACATTTACAGGTATTTTTGAAGAATATTTTCTAACAGGATTTCACTCTGTCTAATAAATGTGACATTTTTAAATGTTAATAGACAAAAGAGAAGGTCAAACATGAAGATGTAAAAAACTGAATCCAAGTTACCTTCTCATGTGACACTTTTCACGATTAGGCAAAAAAGTATGGCACAACACAGGTCAAGCTGACTTAGATAGTAATTTCAGATGGGGATACTGGGTGTGGATGGCTGTTGGGCACTCACAGCTGTCTCCCAGCAAGTCAGGTTGACCTGGCTTGTTTTATTCCAACTAGAATTAAAAGTTAATTGCATCTAGCTCAACTGGACTCAACCCAGATTAGCTATTATTACTAGGCATATATAGTCATAGCATACTTGTTGAGGGATGTGGAACCTGCCCAGCATTGACAATACAATGGAAGACTCTGGTTTCTTTTTCCTTTTTTAAAGGAAAAGGCTTTCAAGTTGTTTTAACTCAACTAGTTGATATTGTGGAGCTGCAAATACTAATATGTGTAAGTTTTTGGAGAAAGTATGTTTTTTGTAAACTAATAAAAAAGGTGGTGCAGTGGTTAAAATGTAGTGTTGCAGGCCAATTCTGCCCACTGCCAAGAGTTCAGTCCTGACCAGCTGAAGGGTGACTCAGCATTCAATCTTTCCAAAGTTGGTAAAATGGGGACCCAGATTGTTAGGGGCAATATGCTGACATTTTAAACTGCTCAGAGAATGTTATAAAGCACTATGGGGTGGTATATAAGTCTAAATGCCATTGCTATTGTTTGAGGAATTTCTGAAAACACCAGATGTTATACTCATGTTTCAAGGTAAGATGATTGTGAGTACTATAATTAATCATAATTAGGAAATGATTGGTAGAGGATCTTTTGCACTAGTTACTATTGAAGGTATTTGTAAATTAGAAATGGGATTGTTAGTTTATTTCCCACTTCTGTGCAACTTTGGATGAGCAATTGGTGAAATGCAGCATCAAAGTGCAATAGAAAAAGACGACATCTGATAAAATCTGAAATGATCCCAACTTGAATACAAAAGCAACACACTTCTGGTTGAGCCTGGGTCTGAGCAAAGCCTTTTTTAAGTCTGAGAACAAACCAGTTTTTGAGAATCTTTGGAATATGGGAGAATGACATCCTAAACAAGGCAGAGTCTCAAATGTATGTGGCTCACATTTTAAGTACATGTCTTTGGGTGACTAAGAATTAAAAATGAAATAAACAGCATTACAAAAGTATAAAAACAAATATAAATAACACCTGGCAAAAATGACCCACAATAACACTAATAATCACAGTTAACATGATGAAGAAATAAGCTCACCTACACCAGAATTCAAACTAATGATAAATCCAGGTCTTTAAGATCTTATGAAAGGTCAGTAGGATTGTGATATCAGGGGGATGGGAGGATATTCTACAGAGTGGCATAACAGAAAAAGCTCTCCAAGTCCCATCA
This sequence comes from Diadophis punctatus similis, assembly GCA_023053685.1. Classification (NCBI taxonomy): domain Eukaryota; kingdom Metazoa; phylum Chordata; class Lepidosauria; order Squamata; family Dipsadidae; genus Diadophis; species Diadophis punctatus. The sequence continues at coordinate 7,496,802 of JALIGW010000008.1, read as the reverse complement.
AATGACATTCCTCATGGATGGGAGGCAAAGTATGTCTCTCCTGCTCGATCTAATTGGTTGGGGAGTCCCAAGTCATGAATGATTTTAAAGGTAACCACCAGTGCCTTGAATTGTACTTAGAAATATACCAGCCAGCAATGCAGCTCACAGAGCAGGATTCCACTTGTGCTGAATGATAAGAATCCATAATTGCCTATTTCACTGTTTTTAGCACCAATTAAAGTTCCTGTATATTTTCAAGGGAATACCCTTGAAAGAGTACACTGCAGTAAGCCATCTTGAATATACACTAGAGAGATATAAAAATCCAAAATATAAAAACCATAAAACCATAAAACACATCAGCATTTGTAAGCATTTTGGAGAAATACAGATGAGACTGACAGTATAAAAAACAGTTCAAGTTCCTTTCCATAGTGTGGAAAATACATAGTGTGGACAGAAAAAGGAAGAATTGAATGACAGACAGACAACATTCTAGTAGATGATTGGTAAATTGAAGATTACCAAGAATATCATGGACAGCCAAGAAAACAAACAAATGGATCATTAAACAAATCAACCAAGAATTCTCACTCAAGACCAGAGGTGGGTTCCTCTAGGTTTGGACCGGTTCTATAGAACCAGTAGTAACTTGGCAGCCTGGGTTGCTGGAACCGGCAGCGACCCAGGCCTGCCACGCCCCCAAACCAGTTCTCTCGGCTCCATAGGTGGCACCATCTTGTTTTTTGCTTCTGCGCATGCACAGAAGCTTTTTTAAAGTACTGCGCATGCATGCGCGGCATGCAAGCCCCCCCCCGTGGCACGTCCATAAACAAACCGTCAGCACAGGAAACTGGAACCCACCCCTGCTCAAGACCCATATAATTAAGTTTGAAGTATTCTATTTTGGTTACATTATATGAAAATCTAGTTTGTTTGTTTGTTTATTTATTAGTGAGACTTATATACCGCCTCATAGTGCAAGCACTCTCTAAGCGGTTTACACCATTAAGCAATGTATATATTTATATTGCCCCCAACAATCTGGGTCCTCATTTTACCTACCTCGGAAGGATGGAAGGATGAGTCAACCCTGAGCCAGTGAGATTTCAACAGCAGAACTGCTGATCACAGTCAGCTAAAATAGCCTGCAGTACTGCACTCTAACTGCTGCGCCTCCTTGGCTCATTTACATTTAGTTCTCTGGAAATTTCTACAGCTAATTGGAAGGAAAGATTAAAAAAAAAAGGATGACCAGCAGCAAGACAACTCTGCAAAAAAGTATTTTGAGGAAATAACTAGAAAAATATTTATTTAATGATGTGTTAATTATTCTTACCATTATTAAATAGTTAGGTAAAAATCCTTGCTGATCACCCAGAACTACTAAAGGAACACCATGCCTTCAGTAGATAATTCATGATTTTCAACTTGAATATTCAATACTGCTTTTCAAATATTCCATCCAATGTAATTGGACACATTGACTTGACTATTGATAAATTCTAGCATTTTTCAGATCTTTGGTTATTGCAGAGTAATTACTGAATCTAGACTTTAAATCAGATTAAAGGCAAAACAGTGCCAACATAACAAATGAAGGTACATGTATCTTATACTTGGGAAAAGAATAGGATTAAAATGGTAATACACATGCAATGGTAAATCACATGCATTTATCTTTTTCCTTAAGGAAAACCTCAGGAGAACCTACAGTTTAATCCTTTAAACTAAAATTAAAAACAAGTTTTAAAAGAAAAGAACAAATTAATTTAAAATTGCTGATTGAATACAGATAATCTTGCAATGTAATTATTTATACAATTAAAAACAGATGTTAATATTCATGGTTTGGCAAAGAGATAAATTGGGGAAAATATTAAGCATAAAATTGTTATCAGTAATATAATTAAAATAATACTGTTTCTAACCACAATAATAAAATGCTATATATTGTAATGGGAAGAAAAAAGATAAATCAAAAAGTTTTAGTCAGCCAGTTTGGTGTAGTGATTAAGGTGCTTGCCTAGAAACCAGGAGACCATGAATTCTATCCTAGCATGAAAGCCAGCTTTGGGCAAGATTATTCCACTGTTTCTTTGGCAACTGAAATGCTTTTCATGTTGGACACAATTACAGCAAAGAAAATTTTTCAGATAGTCTTTGACTTAATGACCACAATTAGGATCAGAACTAAGCAATGTGGTCATTAAATGAGATATGCCCAATGTTACAACCGTTTTTTCTGTAGTCATCAAATGAATTATGAGATCATTAAACAAATCAGGTTTCCTCCATTCTGACTTTGCTTGTCAGAAATGCCCTGAGAAGATTGCAGATTAGGAAAGGGTATATACTGTATATTGCAGGATCCATCCTGGGTCGGTCACCAGGACCAGTGGTTTTTGTCTTCCAAGCTTTCAGACTTGTATTGGAGCCCATCTTCCGGGAACTCTAGCAGAGTACCGTATTTTCCGGCGTATAAGACGACTGGGCATATAAGACAACCCCCAACGTTTCCAGTTAAAATATAGAGTTTGGGATATACTCACCGTATAAGACTACCCCTCCTACCATCTTTCTTTTTCTTTCTTTCTTTCTTCCTTCCTAAATCTTTCTTTCTCTCTCGCTTCCTTCCTTCCTTCCTTCCTTCCTTCCTTCCTTCCTTCCTTCCTTCCTTCCTTCCTTCCTTCCTAACTTCTTTCTTTCTTTCTTTCTTTCTTTCTTTCTTTCTTTCTTTCTTTCTTTCTTTCTTTTTCTTTTTCTTTCTTTCTGTCTGTCTGTCTGTCTGTCTGTCTTCCTTCCTAACTTCTTTCTTTCTTCCTTCCTTTCTTTTTTTCTTTTTTTTCTTTCTTTCTTTCTTTCTTTCTTTCTTTCTTTTTTTCTGTCCATCTGTCTGTCTGTCTGTCTTCCTTCCTTCCATCCGTCCATCCGTTTTCCTTCCTTCCTTCCTTCCTTCCTTCCTTCCTTCCTTCCTTCCTTCCTTCCTTCTTTCCTTCTTTCTTTCTTTCTTCTGCTCCCTGCATCCTGCTTGTGTGTGTGGGGGGGAGAACTATGGTGCTCAGGTTGGGCCCCCCAATGCTCTGCAGCTCTCTGGTCTGGCAGGAAAAGGAGGGGCTCTCAACCCTCCCCAAGAAGAGACCCGTTGATGCAGACTGGGGGACAACAATGACAGGTCCCTCAGTTTCTAACCTTCCTCATCTTTTCTCTTGTTCTTCTCCTTGTGGACACGTGTGGGAGGGACCCCGGAGCATAGGCGCCCGGTGGCTTAAGGCAAGAGGTGGGCAGGAGACACTTCTGGCATTCCCGCGCCTCTCACCCCGCTCGCCGGGCGCCTCTGCTCCGCGGTCCCTCCCGCGTGCGCCCACCTACTTCGCTTGGTGCAGTTCCCCGCACTTGGCGTCTTGGAAGAGGGCTGGGCGAGGGAGAAAGGAGCCACGGTGGGGATTGGTTTGCAGGACTACGGAGCAGAGGCGCCGGCGAGCGGGGTGAGAGGCGCGGGGATCCCAGAAGTGGCGGCGGCGGCGGCAGACTCCAGCCCGCGTCTCCCGCCTGCCTCTTGCCTTAAGCCGCCAGGCACCTCTGCTCCGCGGTCCCTCCCGTGCGCGCCCACAAGGAGTAAAACAAGAGAAAAAATGAGGAAGGTTAGAAACCAAGGGTCCTGTCGTCATTGTCCCCCAGCGCGCGCCCACCTGCTGGGAAGACTGCGGCTGGCAGTGGTGGCCGCAGCCTTCCCAGCAGGAGACCAAGACGCAGGACGGCGGCGGGGCTCTGGGGCTCCTTCGGCAGAATGGTGGGGATGTGGCCACGGCCATTTTTGAGCTCCCTCCCGGCATATAAGATGACCCCCAACTTTCAGTACCCCGCGTATAAGACGACCCCCGACTTTTGAGAAGATTTTCAAGGGGTAAAAATTCGTCTTATACGCCAGAACATACGGTATGTGCTGTGGATCCTGCAACATTATCCTGAGATATGTATATTCACCTTCATTCATGAGAGGGTGTATATGTGTATAATAAATAAATATAAATATAAAGCAATTATATAATCCAGATTTCAATATTAAGCAATTGGGTAAAAACCAACACTTACATATGTTTCTATTGAAAATAAGGTTAAACCTTTGTAAATTTATTTTACTTTTTTATTTTTTATTTCCCCCTAAAGAAAAAACACAAAATACAAAAAAAAACCACCAAGAATTACAAACAAGTCACAAAAAAGAAAAGAAAAAGGTGTATAACACATATAAAATTAACAGTAAACATATACAGTAATCTCCACTCTGGTACAATGCTAATATTTGTATCTCAAACAAATCTAATGTTCTCCCTCCCCCCTTGCATTACTGGTCTACAAATAATTATATACATTTTCCATCTGTGCTTCTTAAATTACTATTTTACATCATATTCTCTTAACAAATATTCCAAATATACAAATCTATTGTCTGTCAATCAAATCATCCCAATACCTGTTCATTGTAAGTAAGCTGTTATTGATAACCCCCAAAATAAATTAACCCCCAAAATAAATCTGTTAACAGCCCAGTATTATATTTAATTCACAGGAACTCCACAAACGGCTTCCAATCTCTTAGAAATTTGTCTAAACGATTGTCTCTAATCAATGCAGTTAATTTCACCATCCCTGCCAATTTCAAAATGCATTCTTCCATGGTTGGTATTCCCTTTTCTTTCCAATACTTATCACACACAATCCTTGCAGCTGTCACCATACACAGATACAAGGCTCCAAATTGTTTTTCTCTCAATTTATCCATAATACCTAGAAGAAAGGTTTCAGGTTTCATTAACATTGCATTTTAAGTATTTTCTGCATAATCATATTTATCCAATATGATTTAGCATGTTTACAAGACCACCACATGTAATAAAATGTTCCTGGAGTTTGATTACATTTCCAGCATTTATTGGCAATTCCATTATATATTCTTGCCAATTCTGTAGTTAAATACATTTGATAAATCATCTTATAAAATTTTTCTTTCAAGCTATAATTCAAAGTAAACATTAAACCATAAATTTACATATTCTATCATTAGTCTAACATTATATTACAACCAGGATTTTTGCCCATTTAGCATACAGTCCTTAACATATACATCTTCCAAGTTTACCCTACCTAGTATTTTATAAATTTTAGAAGTCAAATGGTCATCTTCAGAGCATAAATTTGATTCAAATTCCAATTTGTTGGCTGAAAAAACAAAACATTTTTTTCAGGGTCCAAACTGAGATAGTCACTGGGACTCCACCATTAGGGAACTTCTCTCTCCATAATGTGATTACTTTTTTAAAAAAATCAAGTCTGAAGTTTTCAAATATTCTATAGTAAGTAAATCCATCACTTACTAGTTGTTCTCTTGTTTTTATCTTAGGTTCCTCTTCTTTCAGCATCAACAGATCACAATATGTAATCCATTTGGACTCAATATCTTAAGCATAGTGCTTCATGTGGTGATATCCACAATGGTACATTAATAGCCAGTCTTTTTTAATACTTCGCTCATATACACCAATCGATGTCTAGTAAAATGATTGCCGGCCACATGACCATCGAGACGTCTTTGGACAGCTCTGGCTCTTCAGCTTTGAAATGGAGATGAGCACTGCCCCCTAGAGTCGGGAACGACTAGCACATATGTGTGAGTGGAACCCTTACCTTTACTTAACCTTTATCTTATCATAAATAAGTGTGCCATTCAAATCTCAGATCAAAGTCTTCAAAATCTAACAGCCTTTGTTTCTTGACTTCCCCTTTCTTTCTTTCTTTCTTTCTTTCTTTCTTTCTTTCTTTCTTTCTTTCTTTCTTTCTTTCTTTTATTTTTATTGAACATTTTCTAAAAAAGATTTTTTGCAATCCACTTTTTGACAATCTTTCTATATCGATTTTAATCAGTTTTACATCCATTTGTCCCTCTTTTTCAATTTACAATTATTTATACACATATTTCCATCGTTATATATTTCTATTATACTACACAATATTACAGTCATTTCTTATATGTCAATTCCATTTCTCCAATTTTATTGCTCCTTTCTTACTTCTATACCTTCTTTGAGATTAATCTTTCTTAACCTTTCCACCTGTCATCTAGCCATTTATACCAATCATTCCATATCTTATAATATTCTGATTCTTCTTTATCATTCATTTTTTTTGTGAGCCTGTCCATTTCTGCACACTCTAGAATTTTCTTAATTACACATTCCTCCGACGGTATGTTGTTCTTCAAATTTTGTGCAAATGCTATTCTTGCCGCTATTATAATATGTAAAATTAAATACTGTGGGTTTTTTGTCCTGATTGCTTGTGGATATCCCTAATAAAAATAATTCCGCTTTCATTTCTATTTGTTGGTTTCTAATCTCTTCAATCCATTGCCTTAACCTTTGCCAATATTGCTTTGCTTTTTGACATGACCACCACATTTTCCCTGGTTTTGTTTGCATTTCCAGCATTCTGGTGATGAGTTGGGGTACATTTTTGCTATCCTTGCTGGTGGGAGGTGTCATCTGTAAAACAATTTATAAATATTTTCTTTGTATGCCTCAGACATCGTTAATTTATAACTTTTGTTCCAAATTTTCTCCCATTTTTCCAGTTCTATATTGTAGCCAAAATTCTTTGCCCATGTTATCAGCACCTCTTTCACTACCTCCTCTTCCATTTTATATCTCAACAAATAGTTATAAATTTTTGTAATCTTATCTAATTCGTATTCCTCTTTTTGGAATCCGTAATGTTCTAAATCTTTTCTATATCTAGTTTGGATCTGTAGATATGGCCACCAGTCAATTTCTATACCCTGTTCCTTTAATTCTGCTCTTGTTTTCAATTCTCCTTGTTCCTTTAAAAGTTCTTTATATCTTTTTATTTTGTCCAGGTCCAGTACATTTGGATAAATTAGTGCTTCCATTGTCGATAACCAGCTAGGTATTTTATTATAGTGATTTCTTTTGATTTTATTTTCAGACTTGTAATAGTGCATCCTGAATTAAGTGTCTCTGAAAGTAGCTATGAGCTTTATTTTTGCCATCCCACAGGAAGGCATGCCAACCTATCTGAAAATCGTGTCCTTCCAGAGTCAAAATTCTTTTATATTTTAATTGTATCCAATCTTTGATCCACATGAGAGTTGTTGCATAGTAATAGGTCTCCCAATCGGGAAGTCCAAAGCTTCCTCTTTCTCTACTATCTTGTAGCGCTTTTAATTTAATCCGTGGCTTTTTCCCTTGCCAGATAAACTTCATTATTATTTTATTTAAATCATCAAAAAATCTTTCCCCTAATTTTATCGGTATAACCTGGAATAAAAATAATATTCTTGGCAATATATTAATTTTGGTAGAGGCGATCCTTTCTATAAGCGACAGTTGTAGTTTCTTCTATATTTCTACGTCCTTTTTATCTGTTGAATTAATCTATCATAATTATCTTCTTTTAGGGTTGAGCATGTAGCTGATATCCAAATTTCCAAGTATTTTATTTTTTTCGTAACTAGTATACCCATTGTTTCTTCCCACTCTCTTTCTTGTTTTTTCGTAAGGTTTTTTGTTATTGCCTTCATTTTACTTTTATTTATTTTAAGTCCTGCTGCTCTGCCATACTCTTCTATATACTGAAGTAATTTGGTTCCTGTCTCTAATGGTTGTTCTAGTATAAATACTAGGTCATCAGCAAATGCTTGGACCTTATATTCTTCTTTTTAAATTTGTATACCCTTTATTTCCTGTTCACCTCTAATCCTAATTAACAGTACTTCTAGTGTCAAGATAAATAATAGAGGTGCTAGTGGACATCTTTGTCTCACTCCCTTCACGATGTTGAAACTTCCTGTAGTGTCCCCATTTATTGTTATCCTTGCCGTTTGGGTTGTATAAATTTTCTCCACCATTCTTGTAAATTTTTCTCTGAAATTCATTTTTTTCAGTTGTAGTATAATAAATTTCCAATTTAACTTGTCAAAGGCCTTCTTGGCATCTAGAAAAATTAGAGCAATTTGTTTTCCAGGGTGGGCTTCGTAGTATTCTAGCGTATCAATTATAATTCTCATGTTATTTTTTATATTCCTTTTTGGAAGGAAACCATTTTGGTCTGGGTGTATTAGCTCATTTAAAACTTTTTTGACTCTTTCCGAAATAATGGCTACAAATATCTTGTAGTCTGCATTCAATAATGAAATATGTCTGTAATCTGTAATTAATGATTGATTCATGTCTTCTTTTGGAATGATTGTAATCAGAGCTTCTGTCCAGAAATTTGGTATTTTTCTGTTTGCCAATGCTTCATTGAAGACTTCCAACATTAAGTTGTCCAATGGTTCCTGTATCATCTTGTAAAATTCTACCGGTATTCCGTCTGGGCCTGGAGACTTGTTGTTCTTTTGTTTATTTCTCACCTCTACCAATTCCATCATGGTTATTTTTTCATTAAGTATTTCCCTTCTTGTCTCTGCAATTTCAGTCAAGTTCGTCCTGTCTAAGTATTGCTTGATACTATCTTCCGTTATGTTTTCTTGACAGTATAAGTTTTGAAAAAAGTTTTGTACTAGTTCCTTTTTTCCTTCATTCTTGTAGTGCATCACCCACTCTTCATCCTGTAATTGTCCTATTATTCTTTTTTCTTTCTCCTTTTTTAATTTATACACCAACCATCGCCTGGGTTTATTAGCATGTTCAAAATAGTTTTGTTTTGCCATTTTTAACTTTTGAGCCAATTCGTCTTGTGTAATAAGGTTGAGCTTATGTTTAATTAGATCTCTTCTTTCTTTAATTTTATTACTTTGCGGATAATTCTGGAACTCTAATTCTACTCTTTTGAGTTCTTCCTGTAGGGATTCTTGTATTTCTTTTCTTTTCTTGTTTCTTTTCAACAAATAAGTTATTATGAACCCTCAAATATAAGCTGTGGTAGTGTCCCACAAGTTTTGGAGCGACATGTCTTCTTTTACATTAATTTTAAGAAATACTTTCAATTCCTTTTCCATCATTTGTATGAATTCTTTCTCTTTCAATACTTCTTGGTTCATTGTCCATTTCCTTTCTTTAAAATGTCCTTTCATATCACCTGGATTGGATTGTGGTCTCCCAATTGTTTGTCATGATTTCTATTTCTTCCAGCTCTTTCCTTAGTCCTGGTGTCATCCAGGCCGTATCGATCCTTGACCATGATTTATGTGGATTGGAGTAATATGTATATTGGTTTTTCCCTTTATTTATTTCTCTCCAGGTATCTTCTAATGCTAATTCTTGGGTCATTCCAAAAAATGAATCAGACAATGTTCTTTTCTTTGTTTTATTCTTATTATTGCTCATATAGTCTTTTTTACTGTCTGTGACTGCGTTGAGGTCTCCAATTAAGCAAATGTTCTCAAACTCTAATTCTGTTAGTTTGTCGTGTAGTTTTCTGTAAAATTCATTTTGGTTACTAATTGGGGCATATATTATTGCAAGTAGTATTTGTTTCTGTTCTGTTTTTATCTCTATCATCAGAATTCTTCCATCCTCATCGGTGTATATTAATTTCAGTTCCAATCTCTCTTTAATATAGGTTGCTATTCCTCTCTTTTTTCTGCGATAATGATATAAAAAGTTTACCTAATTTTGGATTTTCTAGTAAGTTGTTTTGCTGTTGTTTAATACGTACTTGATGTATGCATACAATGTCCATTTCTAATTTTTGAAGTTTTGTAAATACCTGTGTTCGTTTAGTTTGTGAGTTGAGTCCGTTTATGTTTACAGAAATCATCTTGATTTCTTTCACATCTTATAAAAGTTTATATTTAATTCTTGGTTTTTTATTTTGCCAGATAAATATGGAAATATCATTCTGCCATTTTTAAAATTATTTTTTATTGAACACACAAAACAAGACACACCAAAACGTATAACAAACAGGTGGGTGCATTTGTAGCCCCCTATCCATCAAAAGCTGTAGTCGGATGATTACATTTTATACAGTATTTCATTTAATATTCATATTGCTCTCACATTACCTATTTTATTGTACAATATACCTTCTAAAACCTTTATAAGATTACTTGAAAATACACCTTTATACTTTTCTTTTGTTCTATCTTACTGTTAAGTAAGGCATTAGCATCCCAATAGTAATTAAATTCTCTACTCCTAGTTCTGTAAATTTATTGTGTATTTTTAATGCGATTCAAATTGTTTATCATTTGAGGCATAAATTGTTGTGAGTATAACAAGTAGTCTTAAATTCTCTTTTTTGATATGTACTTGTTGGAGGACAGTTACATTAATGTCAAGTTTTCCCCTTTTTTTTGTTTAGAAAATGTTTAAGTTCTTTACTTCCGGTTATTAAGTCCATTTATTTTACTGAATGTTATTTTTGTTTCTTCGGACATTATTATTTATAATATCTTTTAGTATGCTTCGTCTCTCTTAGCACTCTACCTTTTGTTTTCTCTTGCTGTCTTTGTTTCTTAATGACCTCCTTTTGTTTCTTCCTTTCTTCTACTAGATCTTCTTCTTCTTGGCTTCTATCTTCTAAATCTTCTCTGCTTTCCCCACTTTCTCTGCTAGGTTATTCTTCTTCTATTAGGCCGCTTTGTTCACCAAAATTTCATGCTTGTTCTACTGAGTTGATTCTGATCTTCTTCTCCTGCCATGTTATCAAGAGCCCCTCCGGCATCAGCCATCTATACATTATATTATCCTTTATTAATCTTTTAGTTAGGAAATGATATTGTTTCCTATTATCTCTGATTCTACGGGGGACTTGTTTTAATATGATTATTTCCTTGTCCTTATACGAAATTGCCTCGTTCCTAGACCATCTATAGATGTCATCTCGGATGGCTCTCCTCACAAATTTTACATGCATCTCTCCAGGCAAGTGGAGTCTTCTGGCATAGTTTGTGTGCATATGATAAATTTCATCGATTTCTCGCCTTATTTCCTGTGCATCAGTTTGTAAAATTTTAACTAATATCTCAGCCATCTTTTCACCCAAGTTCTCCCCCTTCTCTTCTGTGATGTTTTGGAATCTCAAATTATATGAGGCGCGTTCTATCTCTAAATGAGCTCTAGCTTCTTCTAAATTTCTAGAGGACGCAGTGTTTTTCTCTTCTATACCATCAATCCTTTGTTCTACTCTTTCTATTTTATCTTCTATTGTCTTACTCTTTTGTAAATTTTCTTTTAAAGTTTGTTGAATGTTTACAATTTTGTCATCTATTCCTTTCACCTTGTCCTTTACTTCAACCATTTCTACTTTTAGTTTCTCATGATATTTTTTTGCTTCTTCTCTATTGTTTTCTAATATTATATTGGTTCTCGCCATTGATTCCTTCATCTGAAATAATGTCTCTTGGATAGATTACTACTACTAGATGATCCAGATTTTTCTTTTGGTAACATAGATTCAATGGTTTTTTGATGCATTGGAGACTCTTGAACTGTTAAAGTGGGGCTTGATGATTGCTTTTTACCCATTTTGGTAGCGGTAGTTATACTGGTCATATTAAAAGATTCTTGTATATTTTTCCACAGTGACATATACAATTGTTTTGACTCTTATAACTTTGATACGTGTATCTTATAGCAGAAAAAGTCACAAGTTATTCTAAAATATGGTTATGTTAATATAAACTTCAATCAATTCCAAATAATTATATGTTTATAAAAATATAATTATTATTCTTATCCTTTAAACAGTTATAGCTCTTATATTGGACTTCCTTTCACAACTCTATAATTGCCTTGTATAATCCACTTTAAACATATTAAATTATTTGAGTGTTAATATTATGTATGCATAATTTGTGAAGAGCTATAGATAAATATCACATAAATATATAATTTACCAACTTCTTATATTAATTACACTATAAACAGTTAGTTAGCTATCAATTGTTATCAATTGTAATATTAAGTATATTTATCAATCACACCATTATATAATTAATCTATTAGAAAGGGAGAAAGGAAAGAAAGAATAAAGAAGAATAAAGAAAGGAGAAGAAAGTAGAGAATAGAAGGTACAAACAATTACTAAGCAAAATGAAAGGTTGTCAATTTTCATAAGAGAACTTTGAGATAATTTTTCCTTTATCCTTTTGGGTATACTTAGCAAGTCTTTCGTTTCTTTTCATTTATAAGTCCACAGGTTTATAAAGTGAAAGATTCTATTTAGTCCAGTCCAGTCCAGTCCAGTCCAATTTGTATCCTTTATTCACTTCCCTTTCTATGTCAAAATCCTTAAGTAATAGTTCCCAAATGTTTATTGTGCTCCTAAACGGCTCCTTTCTCCTCTCTGAGATAATCAAATCAAAACTTTTCAGTCCAAACCAGAAGCAAAATTCAAGGTAGTTTTAAGTTCTTAGCTGGTATTAAATCCCTCTATAGATCCACGGAGCCCAGTCCTTACTCACCCAAAGTCTTTCTTTATTTTATTTTATTTTTTGCGTAGTCACTCTTGGCACATTTCTGATTGAATGGCGTTTGTTTCTGGCTTCTTTTTCCGCTCTCCGTTAATCACTCTCTTGCTTCTTACTCTCCTCCTCGCAGCAAATAATAGTTTTTCCACTCTTTGTCCGGAACAAACCCACCAAATCAAAATATTTTAGATTTATATGTGTGCTGGATCTCTCAGTCATTCAATCCTCAATCACTTATTCTCTGCCTTTCTGCCCGAGGTTCTCATGGTTTCACTTTCTGTGCTGTCAGTTCCATGGCTACTCGTTTTCAATTCTCCCTTTACCTTCACCGCTTGCTTTCAATTTGTTGTTGTTAAATAGGGCTCTCTCCCTCTGAATGGCTCACATTAATAGTCCAAAAGGCTCCTTTGTCTCTCCGATTCAGCTTTCTTTGATCACTCTTCGCCTTCCTGCTGTGTGGACGTTACTGCTATGGCCGGCCAAACGGCCGGTTCTTTTCCATCGAAGCTGAGGGGGTTATCCTCGTCCTATGAAGCAATTGCGAGTTGCCTCATGGACTTCAGAAGTTCCCCTCTCCATCAACCGGTCTAAATTTGCCATAGCTTTCCTCTCCAGGAGCAAACGTCTTTTAATTTCTTGGCTGTAGTCGCCATCTGCGGTGATCTTGGAGCACAGGAAAATAAAATCTGTCACTACCTCCATTTCTTCCCCATCTATTTGCCAGGAATTGAGAGGGACAGATGCCATGATCTTAGTTTTTTTAATGTTGAGTTTCAAGCCAACTTTTGCCCTCTCCTCCTTCACCAGCATCAAGAGGCTCTTTAGTTTCTCTTCACTTTCTGCCATTAGAGTGGTATCATCTGCATATCTGAGGTTGTTGATATTTCTCCCGATAATCTTAATTCCTACTTGTGATTTATCTAGCCCCGTCTTTCTCATGATGTGCTCTGCATATAAGTTAAATAGCCAGGATGACAGTATACAGCCTTGCTCAATTTTCTCAATGATTCTGTGTCCAGTTCTCACTGTTGCTTCTTGATCCGCATATAGGTTTCTCAAGAGAGAAATAAGATGGATAGCCCCATCCCTTTAAGAACTTCACAATCAAAGGCTTTAGCATAGTCAATGAAGCAGAAGTAGATGTTTTTCTGGAACTCCCTAGCTTTCTCCATGATCCAGCGTATGTTGGCAATTTGATCTCTAGTTCCTCTGCCTCTTCAAAATCCTGCCTGTACTTCTGGTAGTTCTTGGTCCACATTCTGCTGAAGCCTAGCTTGTAGGATTTTGAGCATAACTTTGCTAGCATGTGAAATGAGTGCAAGGGTGCAGTAGTTTGAACATTCTTTAGCCTTGCCTGTCTTTGGAATTGGAATGTAAACTGACCTTTTCCAATCCTGTGGCCACTGTTGAGTTTTCCAAATTTGCTGGCAAATTGAGTGTAGCATTTTTACTGCATCGTCTTTTAAGATTTTGAATAGCTCAGCTGGAATACTGTCACCTCCACTAGCTTTGTGGTTGCTCAGACTTCCTAAGGCCCATTTGACTTCACATTCCAGGATGTCTGGCTCAAGGTCAGTGACCACCCTATCGTAGTTATCAGGGACATTAAGCTTGTTCTTGTATAGTTCTTCTGTGTAATTTTGGCACCTTTTCTTAATCTCTTCTGCCTCTGTTAGGTTCCTGCCATTTTGGTGCTTTATCATGCCCATCTTTGCATGAAACATTCCCTTCATATCTCCAATTTTCTTGAAGAGATCTCTGGTCCTCCCTATTCTATTGTTTTCTTCTATTTCTTTGCACTGTTCATTTAAGAAGACATTCTTATCTCTTCTAGCTGTTCCCTGGAATTCTGCATTAAATTTGGTGTATCTTTCTCTTTCTCCCTTGCCTTTCTCTTTCTTTCTTTCCTCAGCTATTTGTAAAGCTTCCTCAGATAGCCAATTTGCTTTCTTGCATTTCTTTTTCTTTGGGATGGATTTAGTTGCTACCTCTTGTACAATGTTGCAAACCCCCATCTATAGTTCTTCTGTCTATCAGATTTAATCCTTAAATCTATTTGTTATCTCTACTGTATATTCATCAGGGATATGATTTAATTCATACCTGAGTGGCCTAGTGCTTTTCCCTACTTTCTTCAATGTAAGCCTAATGTTTGCAATGAGAAGCTCATGATCTGAGCCACAGTCAGCTCCTGGTCTTGTTTTTACTGACTGTATAGAGCTTCTCCATCTTTGGCTGCAGAACACATAGTCAATCTGATTTCTGTGTTGACTGTCTGGTGTTGTCCATGAGTACAGTTGTCTCTTGGGTTGTTGGAAAAGAGTGTTTGCTATGACCATCGTATTCTCTTGACAAAATTCTACCAGCATGTGCCCTGCTTCATTTTGTACTCCAAGGCCAAACTTGCCTGTTATTCTGGTTATCTTTTGGCTTCCTACTTTAGCATTTCAATCCCCCATGATGATAAGGACATCATTTTTGGTGTTAATTCTAGAAGGTGTTGTAGGGCTTCATAGAACCAATCAACTTCATCCTCTTCAGCACCGGTGGTTGGGGCATAGACTTGGACTACTGTGATGTTGAATGGTTTGCCTTGGATTCGAACTGAGATTACTCTTTCATTTTGTGGATTGTATCCCAGTACTGCTTTTCCTACTCTTTTATTGACTATGAAGGCTACTCCATTTCTTCTGAGGGATTCTTGCCCACAGTAGTATACCTGATGGTCATCTGAATTAAATTCACCCATTCCTGTCCATTTTAGTTCGCTGATAGCTAAGATGTCAATGTTCAGTCTTGTCATCTCTTGTTTGACCACGTCCAGCTTGCTTTGAATCATGGATCTTACATTCCAGGTTCCTATGGAGTATAGATCTTTACAGCATCAGACTTTTCTTTCACCACCAGGTAAATCCACAGCTGAGTGTCCTTTCAGCTTTGACCCAGTTGCTTCATTCTTTCTGGCACTACTAGTACTAGCTCTCTACTCTTCCCCAGTAGTGTATTGGATGCCTTCTGACCTGAGGGGCTCATCTTCCAGCGTCATATCTTTTTGCCTTTTGGTACTTTTGGTACAAGACAAATAAAGAAGTAAGGAGGGATGGAAAGGAAGACAAAATCAAACGCCAAATAGGAGACACAGGAAGCACACCCAGAGACAGGCATAAAGATCTCAAGTGCCTATATACAAATGCACAAAATCTGGGGAACAAACAGGGTAAACTTGAAATATTAATACACGAAGGTAGATACGACATAGTTGGAATAACAGAAACTTAGTGGGAACACACTGATAAAAGGATACAAACTCTTCAAAAAAATCAGACCCCCCCAAAAAGAGGAGGAGGAGTTGCACTGTATGTAAAGGACCACTGTATTGCTACAGAGTTACATGAAACCAAAGATGAAAACTTCCTAGAATGCATATGGGTCAACATAAAAGAAAAAAAGAATGACATGGCCATAGGTGTATACTATAGGCCACCCAATCAAGCAGAAAAAATAGATATCCTTTTTGCCAACCAACTAACAAACATATGTAGGAAACACACTACTATAATAATGGAGGATTTCAACTACCTTGATATCAATTAGAAAACTAATTCTGCACCAAGTGAGAAATCAAATAGGTTCTTAATCAACCTAGCTGACAACTTTGTTGTCCAAAAGGTAGAGGAGGGAACTAGAGGGACAGCCATACTGGACTTAATACTTACAAACAGAGAAGAAGTGATAGAAGGAGTCAAAACTGCAGGAACCTTGGGTGAGAGTGACCATGTCATACTAGAATTCAACATAACGCAAACACAAACAATAGAACACAATGATACCAGAGTCTTAGATTTTAAAAGAGCTGATTTTAATAAACTCAGAGAGAACTTGGGAAAGATTCCTTGGACAAAAATCCTAAAGGGGAAAACAACTCAAGAATCTTGGGAAACTCTGAAAAATATGATCATAAAAGCCCAGACCAGCACAATACTGCTGAGAAACAAAAACAAGAAATCCAAGAAGAAACCAGCATGGCTGCACAAAAATCTCTCTGACAAATTGAAAGACAAAAAGGACAAGCACAAAAAATGGAAAGAGGGACACATAACTAAGGCAGGATACCAGCAGATAGCCAGAATCTGCAAAGATTAAGTCAGGAAAGCAAAGGCCCAGAATGAACAAAGACTTGCAACAAAAGTCAAAGATAAAAAAAAAGTTTCTTCCAACATATAAATAACAAGAAAAAAATCAAGGAAACCTTTGGTCCACTAAAGAGAGGAGACAGTAAGGACATAACAGGCAACAGAGAGAAAGCAGAACTGCTTAACTCATTCTTTGCATTGGTCTTCACACAAAAAGAAACTATAGCCCAACCTACCAGAAATATAACTGCAAAAAACAGACTGGAAACAAAATTAAAATAAGCAAAAAAACAGTAAGAGAACACCTGTCTGAACTTATTGAATACAAATCACCAGGACCCGATGGATTACATCCCAGAGTTCTAAAGGAGCTGGAAGATGTCATCACAGAACCACTGCACTACATCTTTCAAAAATCCTGGAACACCGGGGAACTGCCAGAGGACTGGAAAAGAGCTGAATGGTTCCCATCTTCAAAAGGGGGGGGACAGACCCAGGAAACTACAGACCAATCAGCCTAACATCAATACCCAGGAAAATACTGGAAAAGATAATAGAAAAACAGATCTGCGAACAACTAGAAATGAACAAAGTAATAACTAGCAGCCAGCACAGGTTTGTTAAAAACAGATCATGCCAAACCAATCTCATTTCATTCTTCAACACAGTGATTAAATTAGCAGACCAGTGAAATACTGTGGATAATATATTTAGACTTCAGCAAGGCATTCGACAAAGTAGACCACAACTTACTTCTTCATAAGCTAGAAAAAAATGGGATAGACAGCTTCACCACCAGATGGATTTACAACTGGCTGACAAACTGAACTCAATGAGTAGTCCTTAATGGGTCGAAGACTACATGAAGAGAAGTAAGCAGTGGTGTACCACAAGGTTCCGTCTTAGGCACAGTACTCTTCAATATCTTCATAAATGTTTTTGGGGTTTGGGGAAGAAACCACATAGTCAGGTAGTGCATTCCAGGCACTGATCACTCTGTTGCTGAAGTCGTATTTTCTGCAGTTGAGTTTCAAGCGGTTTACATTGAGTTTGAATTTATTGTGTGCTCTTGTATTGTTGCGGTTGAAGCTGAAGTATTCATTGACAGGTAGGACATTGTGGCAGATGATTTTATGAACTAAATTTAGATCAGATCGAAGGTGATCTGATAATAGGACCTGGTTGTCTTTGTTGATCACAAATTACTGGGCAGTACTACCAAGGCAATTGCTATTTTGGTATCTATTAGCAAGAGTGTACAGTCCAGATCACAGAAATTAATTTTACTCTGGAGGAGGTGAAGACAGCTATTTGTGCAATGAAGGTTCCAAGAAACCACATCTAGCAAAGACTGAAGGAAGTGGGTATATTTAGCATGCAGAAGAGAAGGCTGGCAGAGGTATGACAGCAAGTCTTCCGATCTCCAAGGGGTTGCCATGAGAGGAATGGAATGGGCTTCTCCTTTGACACCCAAGAGGGCAGATCAGAATGAAGAAATGGAAACTACAAGAAAACAGATTCAGGTTGGATACAAGGAGGAAATTCCTACAGGGAGGAGGAGCTGTCAACCAGTTGAATGGGCTGCCTCTTAGGACAGGGGTCTCCAACCTTGGCAACTCTAAGCCTGGGGAACTCTGCTGGCTGGGGAATTCTCGGAGTTGAAGTCCACCAGGCTTAAAGTTGCCAAGGTTGGAGACCCCTGCTCTAGGGGGTTGTGCAATGTAGTGAGTCTTGTGTCTTTTGCCATTTTAATGGTGGTGGGTAAATCCTATTATGTCCTAAAGCTCATGTCTCATCCTTAAAATTTGGGTGTGGGATGTAGATTTTAGGAGTCTTCGTTTTTCTACTTTTTAAAATCCCATCAGCTCCAGCCTTCTGTGTAACTGAAGGCATTTTGTTTATGAATAGATTGGCCCAGTCTTTCTGAATGGATACAAATCTCCAAAAGTTTTCCTATGGCAGGAAGACTGGGGCTGCTTTCTGTCTTTAAGCACATGTTTCTCCATTTCTCCTTTGGGGAAATATAATATTCTGCCTCTTTTAATATTCCCCAAAATATTTCATTCTCTAGGAAGGAGGGCTTCCCACACTTCCTACTCATTGTTTTAGGAAATTTTAACAGTTTTAATCTCAGTCTGCCCAGATATACTCAGCATGTCAGCTGTCTCAGAAGAGGCAAAAACATATTAGATCACTGCTGCTTCACATTAAAAAGTGCTTATCGCTCTCTCCCAAGAGCAGCTGTGGATCTCTTTGATCATTGTATGATCCATATCAATCTCTGCCTATATAAAGTAAAAAACACAAAACCTGTGGTCAAAACAGTGAAGTCTTGGACTGAGGAGGTAAAATGAGAGTTTCAGGCTTGTTTCGATTGCACAGATTAGAGTGTTTTCGAAACTGCTTAAGTAGACATGGATGAACTTGCTGATAATGTGACATCATGTGTTAGCCTTTATGAGGACATGTGTGAGAACAAGAAATAGTACATTTAAATGTCATAGAAGTAGATTTTGATTGGACATAGGAAAAATGTGTTCTTGGCAAGAGATGTTCAATGATATATCAGACTGCTTTGGAAGCATTCCTACAATGGGTCATGGTACCATGTTCTAAGCCCACACATTTTGTACATCCATCAATGCATGCACATAGAAAGCAATGGGCTTTCTGCCACCTTTCCTCCCTTCCTCCAGTTATTATTTGAAGGTGGTTTTTAAAAAATAATAATAATTCTACACTGCCTTCACATTTTAATTTAAAATTCAATGTCAAGGGATTTTTTTAATTTTTAATTTTATATATATATATATATCTTAGCATTGCCCCAGCTAAATACTGCAATCACACTGATTATTCAAGAATAACTTTAGCTCATGTTAGTCCCCAGTAAAGTTTCTTAGCTATCCAATTGCAAAATCAATGGTAATAAGAGTTATGTTCATTCAACATATTATTTTCAAGTTAAGGAAATCTTTTCTAAAATACTGCTTGTTCTTTATTTTATAAAGCTTAATAGAATGGATGGTATTTATATGCAGAGAGAAGGGCTGAGGTACCCAGGCAATTCCATACTTAGATAACAGTCAGATTTGAAGATGAGCACTTAAATTCTATAAAAATTAGGCCCAAGACTAGGTCCCTGATATACTCTTTCTCACAGTTTCATCAGTAAAGTAGCAGTTTATTTTTTATCATTTTTTAAGCTAATGCCTCACATCTATATGGTAGTGAGGATCGAGAAGAAATAACAACCTGGACTGGTTTTCTGCCACAGCATGTAAGATAATTTTGTTTGATAAGAGGGAATAAATTAATTTTGAATAAAACATTCCAACATTTTATCTGATTGTTTAAATTGCAGATTGCAATTTAAAAGGTCCAAAAAGGTTTAGTCCTGCTGCAGGGCTTGACTATATACCATGTGGGAAGTTCAGTGTTTACTCCACTGATATGTGGTAGCAATAAACATATCACAATGGAATACAGTCTCTCTCACAGGGTCATGATGACATTTTATAGACCACTAGAATGATCACAATGACCTAGGACTAGTCATTCTATATCTCTTAAGAAAATCTAGTACTGAAAGGGGTAACCAAAAAATTAAATGGTACTGTGAAGGGATAGTGAGTAAGAACATTGGCAAAGCAGAAGAATGAGGGAATCATTTAACTTTTTGCAGTTATCTATATCTCACCATCTCAAAAAAACCACTCATCCCCAGATCCTAGGAGGGAAAAATATTTCTCTCAAGTGGGTGAATATCTAAAGAAAAAATTACAAAGGCTACAGAAACACATGGTCAGCAGATGTTATGAAAATAGCTAAGAAAGTTTGTAGAACATCAAAACAATTGATACTCTTCTGAAAAAATAAATTTAAATAATGTTCTTTGCTCCTCACCTTTCCCGATATTGGGATGATCACCAAAGGATTTGGTTTTTATTTCTCACTATCTATTAGCTAAAATTATAGAAGGAAAGAAGGAATGAAGAAAAGAAAGAAACTAACTAGGATCTTGAGAGGTTCCTGTGAAGTTCTGGTCAGTTTTTTCATGGCCATATGGATAATGTGATCTCTAGTTGTTATTAGGACCAAACTTAGATAAGTAATACTCTCTACATGGTCAGCTTCTGTGATCCATTGCTGTTCATTTTGCAAGTGTTGCCTAATTATGGAATCAGTTGTAATCACAAAAGTCAATGAAGCACTCTTTGCTTTGTTGATTGATCTGGAGGAAATGGAACCAAACTGAAAACCAAAAAAGAAGCAGCACAGACTTACTTGATGAAAATTTATTTTCCTAATTAGTAGCAGCACCCGTAAAACTGGGTGAAAAACCCTGAAGGCACAGATAATGTTTTTAATAAATACTAACCTTCAGCACCTAGGCTAAGTTTGTAATTTAAGTGTAATATAGTCACTTTGTCAAAGAATGAAATAGGATTTGTTTGGCATGATCTGTTTTTGACCAACCCATGTTGGTTTCTGGTTATAACTTTGCTTGATTCTAAGTGTTTTCAGATCTGTTGCTTAATTATTTTTTCTAAGATCTTCCCAGGTATTGATATCAGGCTGATTGGTCTGTAATTTTCTGGATCTGTTTCCCCCCCCCTTTTTTTTTTAATATAGGAACCACATCAGCTCTTTTCTAGTGACCAAAACTGAATGCAGTATTCCAGGTGAGTATTCCAGGTATGGTCTTACCGTACCAAGGCTTTATAAAGTGGTACTAATACTTCATGTTATTTTAAGTCTATGCCTCTGTTTATATAACCAGGGATTGTATTAGCTTTTTTGGCTGCTGCTGCATACTGCTGATTCATGTTTAAGTGATCGTCCACTAAGACTCCAAGGTCCCTCTCACAGTTACTGTTTTGGAGTCAGATTTCACCTAATCTGTACTTGTACCTTTGATTTTTCTTGCCAAAGTGTAAAACCTTATTTTTATCCCCATTAAATTCCATGTTGTTGGATAGGGCCCATTGTTCAAGTCTGTCAAAATCTTTTTGGATCCTGAGCTTGTCTTCTGGGGTGTTAGCTATTCCTGCCAGTTAAGTGTCATCTGCAAATGCAAATTTGATGGGTTCTCCTTCTAGTCCCTCATCTAAGTAATTTATGAAGATATTGAAGAGTACTGGGCCTAAGACAGACCCTTGTGGTATCCCATTGCCATGTGGATGTGGTACCATTAAGGACTACTCATTGAGTATGGTTTGTCAGCCAGTTACAAATCCATCTGGTGGTGATGCTGTCTATTCCATATTTTTCCAGCTTACCAAGAAGTAAGTAATTAAACTTTGTTTAATGCCTTGCTAAAGTCTAAGTATATTATGTCCACATCATTTTGCTGGTCTACTAATTTAGTCACTTTGTCAAAGAATGAAATAATATTGGTTTGGCATCATCTGTTTTCAACAAACCTGAATTTCTTAAATTTAACAAATTAAGTAGCTCTGCTTTCTCTCTACTGTTATTTCCTTGTCATCTTCTCTCATTGAAAGAATTTTTTTAAAAATTGTTTTTTGACATTTGTTGCAAATCTTACTTCATTCTGAGCCTTAGTTTTCCTGACTTCATTTTTGCAAGTCTGGGCTATTTATTGGTATTCTGCTTTAATTATCTGTTCCTCTTCTTCTCTGTTAGTAAGAACCAGGTCCAGTATATGTTTGTCTAATCCATTATCTACTTTGTGCTATAGACCATTTAGGAGTTGAGAATGGATCAGAAAGACAATGTGTATTGAAGGGAGAAAGTAAATTTTATCAAAAACACAAGTGAAAAGTAGGACTAAGCAGGTTTAATAAAATTTCAAAATTAGACCATTCTAAACATTATAGGAGTATTTGCCTGACAGACTAGATAAATATCAATACAAAGAATCTAGATTACACATGGTTTCCACATTCAGCAAATTCATTTCATTAATGTTTAAAGAAAAAGGCCAAGATAGGAATGTGGAGTGATGTTTTTAGAGATGAACCTCATGTCTACAAACAGCTACTATCAATAACTGATCACTCCCTCTCCTTATGAACAAGTCAGGACGGGTAATCTTTGCTCTTAGAAAATAATCATATTGCTTTATTTGGTTGGTTGGTTGATTGATTGATTTGGACACCCATCCTTGTGGCAGAAACCTTTGGGCAGCTAGCAATAATGATAAATTCACAAACAACAATAAAACAAAAACTGAAGAAAAACCATGTCCAACCCATTATTAGTTAAAACTCAGTTTATCTACACTATCCCATGCTCCAACTTTACTACATAATACCTTGGAGGAAAGTCAGCTTTTTATGACTTTCTGAATGTTTAAGATCTCAGTGATCTATATGCTGCCAGCTCTCACTGGTCACAAGCCTTCTGTGTAATGTCTGTGCTTTCAGCAACTGTAAAAAGTAGGGAAGACAACCTTGCCAGTACTATGCAGGAACTGTTACCTAAGGAAAATTGACTGAGGCATTTTTAAGTCCAGAATTACAAGAAAATCTTTGCTAGCAAATCAGGCAGATGCCTCCATAATTCACTGAACCGAACTATAAGAAGGAAGAGAAAAGAGGAGGAAGAGGGGTTACAGCATTATCAAACTTGGTAGATTATGTTATTAGAGCTTTAACCCTCCAATGGGCTTGATTTACTTGTCTGTCTGACATCATGATACAGAGATTACAAAAAACCTACCACTGTAATATTTATTATTATGAAATATTCATGTTTGAAGGAGTATAAGAATATGCACTAGCAAAGATATTTATATCTCTGCAATTTCAGTACATTGGCATTGGTTTGGCATTGGCATTTTCAGCATAGAGGTACATGAGCTTCAGATCTACTGTACTATGATATTATTCTAAGAAGGTGATCATAAATTCAAAGCACATACCTTCTATACCTAGATGCTTCCTGCTTAACTCATAGGAAAAACAGATGGTAAAACTTGTCAAAACTAAGCAATTAAAACATTTGAATTTCTATACTATCTGCAGTGAAAGTACATTATAGGGAGATTAGATTGTATTAAATTATATGAGATGAGACTGTCATATAAGAAAGAAGGAAAGCAGAATAATGGGGTGGGGCATGAACTCTCTTTTTCCTAAAACTTAGCAAGGTTGGAGCTAGTCCAATGTTATGAGGTAAAACATTTCATAGGAGATGGCCTTTACAAATCTCTTTACACAACTACATAGTAAACAACTGAAAAACAGAATGTCTTTGGCAATATTGGCACTTTTCCACATAAAGACCCCCAACTATTCTTATTGGAATTTTCAGTCTCACTAAAGGTCTGTGATGAAAAACAAACTACCTGTTTGCTTTCATTCAAAGCAAAGTACGCAGGATGCAAAATATCACGTAGCAAAAGAGCGAGAGAAATGTTTATGGGTGTTTGTTTGAGTAGTAGTATTGTATCTTCCTTATTCCCACCCTTCAGCCTTGACATTACTTTAAACAAATAAAAATAATGAACATCTGGGCCACTAGGTCATAGTGTAACATGTTCTGACCATAACTGGGTGTTCCTTCTGGACTGCTCACATATATTTTCTGAGTCATATGAAAGAACACATGATTCATAGTCACTACAACAAATGTTTACAAGGCCTTTTTTCTGCTAACATTTTGTTCCCCACTCAGTTTGAGGTTTATAATGATGTCTGCTTTTAGAGCATATAGTTGAAAATATCCTTGAGAGGTCATGTCACATGGAGCTTTAAATCAAGTTTCCTTGAATCCTATTCAAGCTGGCCAGAAAGGGTCAATACATCTTTTGGTATAAAGAACTGCCCAGTTCTGGTTCAATTTTAAGTGTCAATAAAATGGAACATACATTCAAATTGAGCCCTGATAAAGCATTTTGAGCCAGAGAAAATCTCCACAGGCATAAAGGAAAATCTACTCTTAACAATACATCTAGTTTTAAATTCTCAAACATGATTAAGGGTTTAAATATGCTAATCCAGGGGTGTCAAACTCGATTTCATTGAGGGCCGCATCAGGGTTCTGTTGGAGGACCAGGGTAGGTGTGACCAGGGTGGGTGTGGCCAGCTCAACATCACTCATGTCGGGGGCATCTGTGGTGGCCCGAGCACTCTGCCAGCGAAAACAGGCTCCCAAAATCCATTTTCAGCTGCAGCGGCCTCCTGCAAGCATCTGTCAACGAAAATGGAACTCGGGAAGGCCATGGGCTTGTCATTCGCTGTTTCCAGATCAGCCCCACAGGTCAGATCTAAGCATCCCACGAGTTGAATCCAGCCCGCGGGCCTTGAGTTTGTCACCCCTGTGCTAATGTAAAAATAATTCATGTGAAATATATAGTCTGAATTCCAAATTCTGAAAATATAATAAATATAAATATCGCTCCAAATGAACAACCAATCACACGAACAACTGACCAAACTGCACACAAGACATTTATAAGCTAAGGAGAACAGGACAAGAAAATCCTACCGATGATGTTACCTAGTCTGGTAATGAAATGTTCAGAAGCTAAATTGAAACAAGCTTGGAGAGCAAACCACTGCTAAAATATAATTAATATTTATATAATTTCTATTTAAACATAAAATTAACATATCCTGTTTTCTGCCAGTATGATGATATGTCCCAAAAACATAGAAATCCTTAGAACACCCTTATGTATGGAGACCATACTAATCTATACCCCATTTTGGTTGGTCTGATCTCCTGAGTTCCCAATATTTTCAAAACTATCATGCTGTAGCTATCATTCCAGTCTTAAATGTTGTTATTAAGAAAGGAAACATTTATGGCAAAAAGTTGATTTTTTTTAAAAAAAATTCTGGCTGGATGCTAGGTAAGAAAACTCAATATAGGATAAAACAAAATTAAGGCTGCAATATTAAAATGCTTTGAAATCTACCCTAGTAAAGTCAGCAGGAGTTAGTTTTAAGTACAATAGATTTGTGCAAATTTAATAATATGCCTTGCAGATTATATTATTATGTTAGCGGCTAGCCCATTATATAAACCCAATCAAATAATTCAATAATAAAATATTTCTAGAAATATTAGAATATAAAATGAAAAATAACAGGATTGGAAAGGACCTTGGAGATCTTCTAGTCCCAGGGTGTCAAACTCAAGGCCTGCAGGCCGGATCCGGCCCATGGGGTGCTCCTTTTTCACTGGCAAAGTACTATCAAAACAAACTAAAAACAAAAATGTTTTTCCTTTTGCATTTGAGCATGCAAGAAGAGACAGGAAAGGAGAAAGGGAAAGAGGAAAAACAAAGAAAAAGATGGGAAGAGAGCAAGGAAGGAAAAATTAGAAAAGAGGGGAAGGAAGAAGAAAGGAGAATGAAGTGGGAAGGAAAAATAAGGGAGGGAAGGAAGGAAGGAAGGAAGGAAGGAAGGAAGGAAGGAAGGAAGGAAGGAAGGAAGGAAGGAAGGAAGGAAGGAGATTATAATGAGAGTGAGGGAGGGTCTGAGGGAAGTCCTGCTTTAGCACTTGGGCACCACAGGTGCCCCCAACATGAGTGACATCGAGCTGACCATGCCCACCCTGGCCACGCCCACCCTGGCCACGTCCACCCCGGCCCCCAAGGTCAAACACAACTCTGATGCGGCCCTCAATGAAATTGAGTTTGACACCCCTGCTGGAGCAGAAGACCTTATAACATTCTAAATAAATGACTGTCCAATCTCTTTTTAAATACTCCAATGATGGAACACCCACAACTTCTGAAGGCAAACCTTTTCAGTGATTAATTATTCTCACTATCAGGGAATTTCTCCTTAATTCTAGATTGAATTTCTCTTTAATGATCTTCGACACATTACTTTTTGTCCTGCCTTCAGATGCTTTGGAGAATAGGTCAATCTATTCTCTGAGACAGCCCTTCAAGTATTGAAAGACTGCTATCATGTTATCCCTATTTCTTATCTTTGTTAGACTGCACATACTTAGTTCCACAACCATTCATTGTACAGTTTAGCATCCAAACTCCTTATCATCTTTGTTGCTCTTCTCTGTATTCTTTCTTTATGTGAACTTCAACTCCCAGATTCTGACTAAGAAATTCAGAGAATTAAAGACCACACATCTTAGAGTTGCCCAAGTTGAGGAACACTGGTCTAATCTATTATGTGATAGGCTGATAGCACTCCAATCATTATTTTCTCCCTATTCCAGTCTGTACACTATCCCCAATACTGAATTAAAGCTGCAACTATCCTTAATACTTTCAATACTTTATACTGCCAGATTTTAAAAGATTGCTATTTTCTCATGTTTGTAATAATTAATGCTGCTTCCACAGCTGTAACATTTTCCATCTCTTGCCCTCCTCCTTTTTTAAAAAATCATGTTTTATTGCTTCTGTACTTCATTGGACGCTTACAGGCACTCTGTCTTTTCTCTTTTGTAGCTTTATTCTTTTAATTATAATTAAGTCTCCTTGACATTTATTAAGGATAGGTGTGTTAGGATGCAGGTTTTGTATATTCATTCTGAAATGTGAGGATGCTGATTGCCATGAAGGGTTGAATAATTGGGATTTTCTTTTCCTGATGATTAGATACACATCCAACCCCTTCCCATCCCCAGTGGATCAGGTGCTCACATTAAGCTCTGTTTGAGGACAAGTACCTCCCCAGGAAATTATACCAAACAATTCTTATTAGCACACAAATTGACATTAGCTCCTACGTGCTATGTTCAGTGGTTACTGGATCTAAGGAGTTTTCATGACCCTCCAGGGGCCTCTATTGGTACGTCACTGTTCTAATAACCTCCAGCCACATGACAAAAATTAAACAATCCCTTCTCATGCAAATATGAAGTCACCTCTTGATGTTTTGGGATGAGAGAGTGGGAAATACTTATCCTTCCCACCCCTCCCTTTTTTCTTTTTCTTTTCTAACAAAAAGTTTTATCGCCTTCTTCCCTAGGCAAAAGGGCAAAAATAAGAATGGAAAGGCCATCCCTTTTCTATAGACTTGTTTATACTGTCCTGAAAAGGTTAAGAATGAATGGAATAGTGATGAATTATGGCAACACTTAATAAAAGGGGAAAATAAGGGGGATGGGATACAAACTACCAATCAAACTCTGTTTTTATGTCCCTCCTCTTCAAATAATAGTTAACTTAGGTTTAAAGATTAACAGAGTCTCAAGAAAGTGTATAAATGGCCCAGTGTGGAGAATTCAGGACTAGCTGCATGGGAAAGCTAAATAGTGTTCTCCTCTATCTCTAATAGCAGCAGACTCTGCTTCACAATCCTTCTAAGGCGTCATGACTTACCCAGGCTTCAGCTGCCAGCTGCTGCTCTTATTTCTTGGGCCTGGCTTCAGTTTGGGTGCTGCCCTCCATTTAATGCATTGTGCCCCTTGTACTGAAGAAAAGCTCAGGCTGTGCCCACCAGTGTCCGCCAGCTGCCCAGAAACATCCCGCCAACCAGGCTGCAGTTGCTGTCATAGTTGTGCCCTTCAGCTGGGGGAACCTTGTGGAATATACACAGCAAGGTGTAGCCAGGGGCTTAGTTGCCAGGTACAGGTAGATGAAGCTCGACCTCTTTATGTTCTCACTCAGGGGCAAGGTACTTGCCTCCCCATTGCTGACAGGACAGAAACTGAAGGTAAGAAACATATCTTTTTGTATCTATTTTTGCTCATACTCAGAATGCTGGTTAAGGCTGATGACTGGCAGAGAAAATGACAGTGATTAGAGTGATCTTGTGCCAAGATTGAAATGTTAACTTATTTCAGCGTGGCTGAAATTGAGAGATGACCTACCTAACTTAGTTTATGGGGTGAATTCAAAAACAAAGATTGGGAAATAGAGACAAGAACACTATGTAAGAAAACACAGTTCAGAACTTGCCATCCAATATCTAGCACTGAAGAACTGGTTCAAAGACTATAGGAATCAGTCAATGGCGTTTTCAAAATAAGATTACTCCTAAAATCAAAGCACAGTTTCCTAGTTTGAGCAGAGGACCAAGAAAAGATAATAGGATGAGGTTGACTGTTATAGCTGTGAGAAAACTTTTAAAAGGGGGAGGGGTTGCTTTGTTATTTGTCTTCCAATGAAGGGGAGGAGGCAACAACTTCTTAAAGTTTGGGAGGAGGCAACAACTTCTTAAAGTTTTGAGTAGAAAGCATTTGTGCATGCATGTTTTGTTTTAAGAGAAGATCATTTGTTTGTTTGTTACCTATCAAATTTAGAAACTACCCATCTCCCTTACATAGGGACATGTTAGTTCTGCTAAACTAAATAGAAATGGAATAATATTTCTGTAAAATGTTCCAACCCATTGATCCCCCTCTTAATTACTTATGGTCTCATATACAGTGATTGAAAATTTATTTATTAAAGTTTCATCGATTTTGATTTACAGATTAAATAGTAAAAACCCATAACTGTCATCAAGTCTGCATTCAGATAGGAGTAAGATACTGTACATTTAGCTCCTTGGCCTCTGAATTACCTGATCATCTGGTACTTACATGTTGTATTTTCAGCCCTCATTAATGCATTTAACTATTGACAATTTTAAACAGATCATGCCTAAACTGAATTTTCAGCAAACTGAAATAAGGAAAGGAGCATTTTTTTTCCTGCAGTTACTAGAAACTTTCCTTCAACTCTCATTCTTAAAAACCATTTCTATTATGTCATTTGCATTTTTAAAGAAAATGCTGAACCTTCTTTTTTAAAAAAATCAGATGGTAGTATTTTGAAAAGCAGCTTGCATGAACACCAAATAAACCAATTTCAGCATCAACATAACCCATATATTGTGATAAGAAAAACAAAGTTTATAACTATATCCCTTGTACAGACTTTTCATTATATTTAACTATGAAATTTTAATTCTTTAATGTGCTTCTTCCTGCAACAAGCCTCTCATTTTGCTCTCACAGCAATGCAGTGAAATAGATTAGGACAGGAGGAGAAAAACTGGCTAAAGGGCACTTGAGCATCCAAATTCGGGAACTTTCTCATTTTGACTTAAACCATTAGGCTGAATGTATTATTAATTTTAATCTATGCTATTCTGATTTTGGATAGTCATAGGGGAAATGTTTCACAGTAAAATGTATAGAATGCTTGACGTCTAGCTGTTGAAAATGTATGCAGAAAATTCTCTGTTATGTAAGACTTCACTAGGTGGGCCAGACCACTGCATTCTGTTGACCTCTAGATGGTCTTTGAAAATTACCAAAAATTTCAATGGCTGGCTGGCTATTTCAGGAATTTATAGTCTTCATCTTCTAGGATGTCAATGCGTGGCATTGCCAATGCACTTACCGGTATTTAACAGTATAAGGCTACATTTTAAAAAAGAAAACATGAAAGATAAAACAAAATTAATTTAGGCTAGGAATCTCCAATATTTTACACCTGGCACATCTGGATTTTTGGAGTATATTATGATAGTTTTCTCTCTCAAAAAAAGACTATTATATGTTGTGGGTTGTTCTGTGAACATAAAAAATCTCCCATGGGGATGGGCTTGGCAATGACAAAATGGCTGACTTAGTGGGCATAGCCTGACACAAAATAGCCAAACACTAAAAAACAAACTGCTTAAGTTATTCCATACCACCTCTCTTTATTTCTTAGGATGTTTTCATCTCAGCTGACCTTTGATTTGTTTTTGCTGACTAGATGAGAACACTAGCCACTGGGCTACAGTCACTCCTGTGTTTATCTATGAATATCTATGGGGAGATATTTGGGAGCCAAAGGCATTTTTGAAAATGCTGAAATGTTATGCTACACACTGAATTCTCATTGCTTATTTTTTAAAAATGAAAATAATCTCTTAAAATTACACTAAAATTAAAGTCAATAATCAATAATAAAATAAATAAATCTGCCAGGCACAAGGGGAGTTGTTTGCATCCATCCTGATTCCTGCAGGCATTTTGTTGGGAATTTTGTTTTATTGATTTTATTGTAATGTCTGTTTAAACTTTGGTGAGTTGCCTGGAGTCTTTAAGACTTGGGCAGCCTACAGGTTTAAATATACAATGGCTGGTTGGCAATCAACCAGCTGTTTAGAATGAATTTGACATTTTTATCCATCTACTAAATCTTTCCCAAGGACCAGCAGATGTTTGATTGTGTTTGAATTTGCACCAGATTCTTTGATAGTGTTAAAGATGTTATCACAGGATGTAATCTGTTGTGAGTAAAATAGTCTTTTGCAACTCACAGATGGTGATTTTGTCAATGATATTCAAGTGGTCCGCTAGATGTTTTGGGATTGCACCTATCAGTATTGGTACCACCTTTGCTTTCTTTTGCACTGTCTTTCTATTTCTATTTGCAGGTCTTCATATTCTGTTATCTTTTCTAGCCTTTTCTCTTTTATTCTGCTGTTTCCAGGCACTGCCACATCTACCATCCAGACTTTTTTTGTCTTTCTTAGTGACAATTGTCAATTATTGTTATGGTTCATTGCACAGTCAGATGTTACACAGTTTGGGAATTCTATACCCCTATCAAGTCCTCCCCAAGGACCTGGAAAAGAGTAATGTTGATGTTTGATGGTATTAAAGGTATCATTACTGGATATAAACTGACTAAGTATAGCTGCCTTTTACCATTCACTGATGGTGATTTTGTCAATAGTGATGTTCAAGTGATGTTCCAGTTGTTTTAGGATTGTACCCAAGCCTCTATGACTATTGGTGACACCTTTGCTTTCTTTTACCAAGGTTATTCTATTTCTGTTTGAAGGACTTTATATTTTATTATTTTCTCCAATTTCTCCTCTCTTCTGCTGCCTTCAGGTACTGCCACATCTACTATCCAGACTCTTTCTTATTGACAGTTGATAAGTTGGAGTATATGCGGTAGGTACCACTTTGTTTAAATAACAAGAATATAAATAACAAGAAGAAAGTCAAGGAAACAATCAGTTCACTAAAGAGAGAAGATGGCAAGGAAGTAGCAGGCACTAGAGAGAAAGCACAGCTGCTTAACTAATTCTTTGCATGAGTCTTCATGCAAAAAGAAAGCATAGCCCAATCTATCAAAAACCTAACTGTAAAAGACAGACTAGAAATAAAAATTCAAATGACAAGAAAATTATAAGAGAACACTTGTCTGACCTTGATGAATATAAATCACTGAGACCTGATTAATTACATCTCAGAGATCTGAAGGAGCTGGCAGATGTTATCTCAGAACCATTATACCACCATATCTATAAAAATCCTGGAGTACGGGGGAATTACCAGAAGATGAAATACAATTGATGTGGTTCTCATCTTTAAAAAAAAAACAGATGCAGGAAACCATAGACCAACCGGTCTAACATCAATACCTGGGAAGATACTGGAAAAAATAATCAAAAAATAGAACTGGGAACATCTAGAAACAAATAAACTAGTAGCCAGCAAAGGTTTGTTAAAAACAGATCATGTCAAACCAATCTTGTTTCATTCTTTGACAAAGTGACTAAATTAGTAGACCAGCGAAATCTGTGGACATATTATACTTAGAGTTCAGCAAGGCATTTGACAAAGTAGACCACAACCTACTTCTTGGTAAAACAGAAAAATGTGGGATAGACAGCACCATCACCAGATGGATTTGTAACTGGCTGAAAAACTGTACTCAATGAGCAGTCGTTAATGTTACTACATCTACATGGAGGAAAGTAAGCAGTGGGATACCACAAGGTTCCGTCTTAGGCCCAGTACTCTTCAATAGCTTCATAAATGACTTAGGTGAGGAAGTAGAAGGGGTACTCATCAAATTTTCAGATGATAATAAGCTGGCAGGAATAGCTAATACCCCAGAAGAGAAGCTCAGGATCCAAAAAGATATTGACAGACTTGAACAATGGGCCCTATCCAACAAAATTACTTTTAATGTGGAGAAAAACAAAGTTTTACATTTAGGCAGGAAAAATCAAAGGTACAAGTACAGATTAGGTGAAACCTGACTCAAAAGCAGTAAGTGTGAGAGGGACCTTGGAGTTCTAATGAAAGATTACCTAAACATGAACTAGTAATGTGCGGCGGCAGCCAGAAAAGCTAATACAATCCTTGGTTGTATAAATAGAGGCATAGAATTAAAATCATGTGAAGTATTAGTACTACTTTGTAAATCTTTGGTTAAGACGATACCTGGCATACACAACTGGAATACTGCATCCAGTTTTGGTCACCACATTACAAAAAAGATGCTGAGACGTTGGAAAAAGTGCAAAGAAGAGCAACTAAGATGATTAAGGGCCTGGAGACAAAAACATATGAAGAACAGTTGCAGGAATTGGATATCTCTAGAGAAAAGAAGGATTAGACATGACATGATAGCAGAACTTTGAGAGGCTACCAGAAAGAACTGGGGATCAATTTATTTTCCATAACACCCAAGGGCAGCTGCTCTTCCAGGTTCCGTTGCGCACATGCGTGCCGGACAACTGGTCCGGTGTGCATGTGCACCGGCCAGCTGCTCTCTTCCAGGTTCCAGTGTGCGCATGCATGCCGGCCAATACCAGCTGTCCAGCACACATGCACACGCCAGAACCTAGAAGAGAGCAGCTGGCCGGTGCGTATGCACACTGGACCAGCTGTCCGGCATGCATGTGCTCCAGTTTCAGCACTTGGTGCTAAAAAGGCTAACCGTCACTGCCCTATACCATTTCAGATAGGTGGCTATCTAGTCTTTTCTTAAAAACCTCTAGTGATGAAAGCAAGCTGTTCCACTGGTTAATTGTCCTCACTGTTAGGAAGTTTCTCCTTAATTCCCAAAACACTTTAGCTGCTTCATTTTCTATTATATTCTTTATTTTGTGGGCCCATTCAGTTTTTGTTTGTAGATAAATAGTATTTCTTGCAGATTGTCCAATGCACACTTATTGCTACTTTGTTGTGCATTGTTTGTAGGCAGTTTATACAATCTTCTTGCAGCTGCTATTCAATTGGTCACTGTTTTTTCAGCTTTGCAGAGGTATTGTTTGCTGTTTGTTGCTGTCTTCCCAATTCTGGCTTTGTGTCATTTGTTCTTAAGGCTTAGTCTTTTACAGCCCTTTGCAGGTCCTATTGTTATCCATATTGTCTGCAGATGTTGATATTTTGTGATGTTAGAGGTATCCTCTAAGAAGATGTAAGCTGTTTGAAGTAAAGCTGCTATTTGCAATTGATCGATGGTGAATTTGTTAATGCCAATGGTGTTCAAGTAGTGTTCCAGTTGTTTTGACTTGATACTCAAGGCACCTATTACTATTGTACTCTTTTTGCTTTCTGTTGCCACAGTTATTCTATTTATATTTGCAGGTCTTTGTATTTATTTATCTTCTCCAATCTCTTCTCTTCTCTTCTCTTCTCTTCTCTTCTCTTCTCTTCTCTTCTCTGCTCTGCTCTTCTCTGCTCTTCTCTTTCTCTTTCTCTTTCTCTTTCTCTTTCTCTTCTCTTCTCTTCTCTTCTCTTCTCTTCTCTTCTCTTCTCTTCTCTTCTCTTCTCTTCTCTTCTCTTCTCTTCTCTTCTCTCCTCTCCTCTCCTCTCCTCTCCTCTCCTCCTGTCTCCAGGTGCTGCCACATCCATATTTTTTTTGTCTTTCTTATGGACAATTGTTAAGTCTGGCATAATATGTTTATGAATTTATCTTTATGAATTCCAGAGTCCCAAAGCACTTTAGCATCTTCATTTTTTATTACTGTCTCTATTTTATGGTCCCACCAGTTCTTGCTTTCAGACAAATGGTATTTCTTGCAAATCTTTCAATGCACCATTGTTGCTACTTTGTCTTGCTTTTGTTTGTAGTTAGTCTGTGCAATCTTCTAATAATAGTGGTTGTCATTATTATTATTGAATGTAATTGCTATATTTCCCTAGATATATAGCACTAATGAACACACAGAGATGATAGGTTCTGATGGCCCATTACAAATTTTCTATTTGACAACCTTAATTCATTTCCAATAAAGCTATGTTCTAGCTGAACTATCATACAATACTATTGTTTTAATTTATCCTCTTAGAACCTGTTGAACCAGAAGATTTGCCCACTGAAGATGATGAAATAACAAGAGATCACTTGGTCAACTATGAGGTAGTGTTTTCAGCTGATCAAGATAAATCTGCCTCATGGGATGCTAATAACATTTATGAAAGTTTGAGAGCAAAGAAACTTGCTGAAGTTAAGGAGTGGAGGGAACAGGTAAGACCTCTCTGACATCACACAATAATTTCAAATAACCTCAGATCTGCGCATTCTTTGGAGGAGGCATTTATTGAGGAACATGTGGCAGTTGCGGCTAGGAGAGTCTTTGCACAATCTTGTGTTGTGCACTAGCTCCGGTCTTTCCTGGATCAGGATTCCCTGCGCTCAGTCATTCAGTCCTCAGTCATCTCACAGCTGGACTATTGTAATGCACTCTACATGGGGCTACCTGAACATTTGGAAGCTACAGAGTGCAGAAGTGTGGATAGTTTTGGGGATCCCAAGAATGGCTCCTGTAACACCACTGCTTTGTGAGCTACATTGGTTTCCAATCTGCTTCCTGGTGTTGGAAAGGAAAGGAAATTAAAGAAAAATTAAAAGAGACATTCAAAACAGATATTGCAATTTCTTATTAGAAGTTTCTCTAAAAATATGGTACAATTTGTTTTGAAAAGCATGGAATTTCCCTCACAGGATAAAGTCTGAAGATTCTGGTACAACCAGCTTTTTCATTAGTGACAAAGGATCTGTTTTGGCACAAAGCAACAACTGTTTCATCAGCACTCACTGGATGCAAAATAGATTGAATATGAGGAATGTTTACAGATATGAGTATGCTCAGAAGAACCACTTGATGGCACCAAAGATCTAAAAGTATGAGTTAATTAGAATATCAGAACATAATTGCACTATACATGACTTGACATATTAACTTTTCATGGTGCAGAAGTCCTAAATGTCATTTCCAAGTCTAATAACATATTACAGTCATATGGCTTGTATTATATACGTATATACAGTCCATATGATCATATAATTCACCAGCAAATTCTCTTGCTTTTATTAAAACTATATGCATAAATCATAGAATCAAGACAATTGGAAATAATCTCAAGGTCATCTAGTTCAACTCTCGATGCATTATCTACTAGCATTTCAGGAAGATGACTATCTAATTCTCCAATGAAAAAGCACATACCTCTTCATGAGGCAAGTGGTTTATAGCTGTTATAATCAGGAAAATAAAATAGAATAGAATAACAGAGTTGGAGGTCTTCTAGTCCAACCCCCTGCTTAGGCAGGAAACCCTACACCACTTCAGACAAATGGTTATCCAACATCTTCTTAAAAACTTCCAGTGTTGGAGCATTCACAACTTCTGGAGGCAAGCTGTTCCTCTGATTAATTGTTCCAACTGTCAGGAAATTTCTCCTTAGTTCTAAGTTGCTTCTCTCCTTGTTTAGTTTACACCCATTTCTATCCTCAGGTGCTTTGGAGAATAGTTTGACTCCCTCTTCTTTGTGGCAACCCTTCTTTCTATTTAGAGCTAATATTTATAGATATGACTAGTGTCTCTGCTCTATTGTAGACAATTTATCTCATGTATATTTACTTAGAAGAAAGAGCAAATGCTTTCAAATATTCTTATTTTAGGAATATACCTGGGACATATATTCATTTATTCTATTTCTATGTTGCCAAATCTACCAGAAACTCACACTGGTTTACAACTAACAACTAAGCATTTATAATCCAATCACGTAAGACATTGCAAATAATAAATTAATTATAATAAATAACATTTTAGCAACTGCATTGTCAGTGCTTCCCAGG
Source organism: Diadophis punctatus similis (assembly GCA_023053685.1). Taxonomy (NCBI): domain Eukaryota; kingdom Metazoa; phylum Chordata; class Lepidosauria; order Squamata; family Dipsadidae; genus Diadophis; species Diadophis punctatus. Next base: position 7,460,486 of record JALIGW010000008.1, on the reverse strand, counting down.
CCTGGGTAAATTATCCAAAATTATGAAATGGAGATTTTCTTTGTATAATGGCAACAAACCGATTACCCAATCACAACAGGGGCATTTAAATTGATTTAGAGGATTTTATCTACATAGGGTAGAAAGAACTTTCTGAGAGGGAGTTTGGGAAGGAAATGTTTGAGAAGCAATGCATTAAGTGAAAAACAAATAAACAAAAATAACAGTAAAAGGAAAAATAAGAACATCACTCAATGTTTTCTGGAAAAGCTCTGTCATTGTCGTTTTCTAGAAAGACATTAGAGAAATAGTTACTGTATCTTATTTGTAAGGCAATAGAAGACAGACTTTTTTTTAATTGATTCCACTTTTGGAAGTACTTAGAAGTAATATTGAATGTGTGCGGGACAAAAGCATATCAGCCTTTATTCTAATGCTTCACTATTTATGATCTTACTGTTCTTTCAGGGACCGTGTCAAAAAGAACTGTACAAAGCACTGGATAAGTTGGCAAAAGCTCAACAAACAACTGGAGGACAGTTATACAGATTCTATTTACCCAACTGTAATAAAAATGGATTTTATCATAGTAAGCAGGTAATTTGGGGGTAGGGGATGGGAATGATATTTTCAAGCTAATGAAGGATGATGTGGTTTATTACCTTTTTCATTGAATGAAAACTGCTCAGAAACCCTTACTTTGAAAATGATAGAAGTCAAGCCTCTCCGTCCCACATGTTAATGTTAAGGAGAATAAATCTCCATAGAGGCGATGTTGATCTTTCTCTTGGAACTCAGACATTTAGAAATAAAGCCGAAGTTAAAAGTCTAATAGAAAATATTTATTTCGGTACAAAAACAATAAATTCTGAATAATTACATTCTTGCTAATTAAATGTGACCGCTCCCGGTCAGAGCCAAACCACAAGAGAAGAATGGAGAATCAGGAATGCACACATGCACAGAAGATCACATCACGTGTCCTGCTTGCAATGGAATGTACCATAATATTGGGATAGGGGTGCATCACCCTGCATAGACATACAACTGACAATATTCACTACTTGACAGTTAATTCAGAAATGAAAATCTTGTCATCCTTAAGTGTCTTAAGGATAGCAGCCCAATCTTTTTCTTTTCGATAGACCAAAAGCAGACTATTCTAAGGATATTACATTTTTTTGAAACAAAATGTCCGTAGGTCTCATGATGCACCAAAACCATGTTCAAAAGCAGAAATCTGCAACAAATCTCATAGATGATGTAATAGATTTATAATGATAACAGATGAAGGTGGACTTATGGATAGCTATGTCTGCTTATACTTTGGTAAGAAAAAAAAATAAAGATGGAGGAAGTAGAACAAATTTTTTGTTCTGAGGGAACAAGTTCAGTTGTATATTTTAAGAGAAAAGATCTGAAGAAGTAGAGAAGATCTCATAAGAAGCACTGGTTTTCCATGGAGAAGGGAGAACAAAGTTCACAGAATTGTAGGTGATCCTATGCACTTTTAAAGCAATTTATTTATAGTATGATAATGCTAAGTTAATATGCAGATCTGGCACAATTTTATATATATTATAGTTATTTATAATATTTATACATATTATAGAGCAATTAAAAATCATGATTATTCAGCTAAAATATCTTTAAATAGATTTGCTTGATAATTTTTATTCTCCCCACACATGCACTCATGTGTGTGCGTGTGTGCGAGTGTGTGCGTGTGCACGCACACACACACACACACACACACACACACACACACACACACACAGCATGTATTTCTGAATAACTATGTATTTGACATAGTGGAATATCTTATTGTTGTGAGCTGCCCAGAGTCTCTGTGGAGTGGGCGGCATACAAATGCAAATAATAAATAAATAAATAAATAAATACAAATAAATAGTGTAAAGTCAACATGCACTCTTTATTTACATGAAATACCTTTCTTATTTTCAATCTTTTGGAAAAGTTTCCCTGTATCAATTCAGCCAAGAAATAACAGCAGAGCAAATAATTGCCTTTTTTAGAGAATAGACAAAGTCAACTGATTTTCAATGTCAGACTGGGAATAGTTGGATTGAGTACAATAGGGATGAAGAAGATTGAACTATATATAATGTAAAAAATAAATTTTTTACCTAAATAGGAACTGGATAAATCTCTAATATTTAAACTAGTTAAACTCCTACTGGAAAAAAAACATATTTACATATTTACATAAGTAAACATATTTACTTATTTTAATATGCTTTTAAAAATTCCCTTAGTGTGAAACTTCACTTGATGGAAATCCTGCAAGTTGCTGGTGTGTGTATCCAAAGAATGGGAAGAGGATTCCTGAATCTCCTGAAATGATGGGCAATCCTGAATGTGAACAATTTATTAGCTCACAAAAATAATGCAAAAAAAAATGCACAAACATGTATTGTATTTTTGCAAGCTGAATGTTTGCATTTCTAGGGTCAGGGTCTGTTAACCTTGGTTAACAGAACTTTAAGCATTGGTTAGACAACAGTCTGCTTTTAAGGATGCTTTTTGTGAAGTTCCAGTGATCCCAATTGGGTTGACTCCATTCAAATGTACTGTCAGATTTCCTGCTATACAGTTCAGACTCAAAACACCTAATTCAAGGAACAAGAATCTAGCAGTTCTGATTAATAATATTTATTAGAAGTAGTGTTAAATGTATAACAGAAGAATTTTAGCAAGAAAGGAGACTTTCAGATAAGAAATCAACATTTAATATAGACAGGGGTGGGCTGCTGGAGGTTCGCAGGGGTTTGGGAGAACCTCTAGCTAAGATTCTGTGCAGTTCAGAGAACTCCCAAATCCCACTCCTGGCTGGCCCCGCCCTGCCTGCCCTGCCCCACCCCTCCCACTCCACCCCACCTCTCCCACCTCATCCCGCCCCTCCCAGGAGTCTCCACGTAGCCTGTTTTGGATGCAGGTAAGTGCAGGGCGCGTGCGGAGGCTCGGGGAGGACGAAAAATGGGCCTACTGGAAGAGGGCCTCTGGAGTCTAGGGAGGCTTTTTCGCCATCCCGGAGGCTCGAGGAAAGCCTCTGGAACCTGGGTAGGGCAAAAATGCAACCCCCACTGTGGTGCAGGAGGCTGACTAGGCCACGCCCACCATGGCCACGCCCACCCAGCAACCGGACAGAGAACCCCTTGCTAAATTTTTTGAAGCCCACCCCTGAATATAGATCAGTATTTCTCAATCTTTGTGTCTTTAAGATATGTGAAGGGCTGGAAGTATGTTTCTTTTTTATAAAAATAGGCCATTCTGTATCCTGTATAGTTTTGGTAGTTGCTAGCCTTTTTGTGAGTGGACAGAATAGTTGTCTCAAGATATTATAGCACTGTGGTCAGCATTACTGGTGGGATGGGGATTCTATTATTGTATCCTATTATATTCCTAAAAGTTAAGCAGTAGAAGTACCGTTAAGATAATAAAGAGGAGGAGATTATAGACTACACAATATGAAGTTCAAAAGATTATTGAATTATTTATTCAATATGTATTTTTATTTTATTTGTATATTAATTTATGTATCTGTATACTTCAACACTTCAAACTTTGTATGAAAACATTTTAATATTTTCTCCAAGAATATGCAGTGTTCTGTTTTTAAAGAATACAATATATTATTAACATAATTTGCAAATATAGTATTTGACGATAACACAGCTCAAGCATTTATTTAAAAGAGTGTGTGTATATGTATTATGTTGTTGCTTTACTTCATATTGCTTCTCATTTCATCATCAAGGAGTTCTCACTCTGAATAATGTTATTAAGGAAATGTTCTTCAGAAATATCAAAGGCACCTTAAAAGGAAAGTTGTTTCTGTGTTTTTAATAAATGCAGTTCCTTTACAAACAAGTATAAACAAACCAAAATTAAGAAATTGTAATATATGTTTGATGGATGTAAACATTCCTAAATCAGCTTCATCATGTTATTCAAACATTTATTAAACATTTTTCTTTGAACCTTATCCCTTTTTTGTTCAGTTTGTTGGTTGATCCTGATTCAAAGTTTGTCCTTCAGAACTTTTTGTTATAAATTTTCAAAGAAGTAGCTAGAAAAGTTTGGTCACATACATGCTTTAACATTGCATGGCATTCGTGTCTCTGGCAACATACAGATGCAGTGAGGTAGTACCTATGCCAAATTTCTTTATATCTCTGCTAGAAAATGCCTAAATCTTGCATTTTTAGGGTAACAGACAGAAGGAAACATGCAACTGTACACTTCTTTCTCTCTAATTAAGCATGATGTAAATGAAAATGCTCAAGTCTCTTACTTGACTATGCACTTCATGGTTGTTGCTTCCAAAGCTTATGCAAATGGAATGAATTTAGCAGCACTGATGACATTCTCTTGATTCCCAGTGCAGGAATAAGTGTTCTTCATTTACATCCCAGAAACGTCTGGTTGCACACAAGTAGAAATGGGGTGGCCAACAAGATGTATCCTTGGTCTGATACAGTGAGACTAGCCTGATGACAATAGGAGACTTTGATCTACTTGGCAGAAGGGTGCAAATAACATAAACAAAACATAGAATAATAGGGTTGGAATGGACCTTCTAGTCCAGTGATGGCGAACCTATGGCACACATGCCACAGGTGGCACGCGGAACCATATCTGAGGGCATGCAAGGCGTTGCCCTATGTCAGCTCCAGCATGCATGCGCGCACTGGCCAGCTGATTTTCAGCTTTCTTTTCGGCCATTTTCGCTCTCCCCATGGCAAAAATGGCCCAATGGGCCAACCGGAAATTCACTTGTGTGCTCACCCTCAGCTTCCCTTTTGCTGTCAGAGATCTTCAGGAACTTCTGCTTTGGACAGTTGCAGCCAGGCCTCTCACTCTCGGCCCATTTCTTCTGCAGCCAGGAAGGCTTTCCTGAAGGCCTCTGTAGCTGATAACAGAGCTGCAAATCTATCCAGAGCTCTGTTATCAGCTGCAGAGGCCTTTCTTAAAGGCCTTTCCTGAAGGCCTCTGCAGCTGATAACAGAGCTCCAGATTGATCCAGAGCTCTGTTATCACCTACACAGGCCTTCAGGAAAGCCTTTCTGGCTGCAGAAGAAATGGGCCGAGGTGTGCGAGGCCTGGTTACAACTATCTGAAGGTAAGTAGTAGGGCAGCTCCAGTTCTTTTCGTTTCCGAACTTCCGGTTGGCCCGTTGGGCCATTTTTTGCTGTCCCCAGGCTTCAGGGTTCTTCCTGAACCCTGGGAAAGCAAAAAAAAAAAACCAGCCCAACGGGCCTACTGGAAGTCAGGAGGTTTCAGTGAGGCCTGAAGTGCAGGGGGTGGCAGTGGGGGGGGGGTTGTGCGCATGCGCAGGGCATTATATTATGGGTGTGGGCATGCATACGCATGCTATCGCATGTGCACGCACCCTTTTGGCACCCGAGCTGAAAAAGGTTCACCATCACTGTTCTAGTCCAACCTCCTGCTTAAGCAGAATACCCTATTCCATTGCGGACAAACGTTTGTCCGATATCTTCTTGAATACCTCCAGTGATGGAGCACTGGAGTCCAAGACTACATTGGCTTTTTTTGGCAGCTGCACTGGCTTCTACTACTACTTGTTCATATTTAAGGGGTGATCCACTAGGACACCTAGATTCATGTCACAATAACTGCTGTGGAGCCAGGTACCACCTATTTTATACCTGTGCATTTGGTTTTTCTTGTCTAAGTGTAGGACCTTATTTTTTTCAACCCTAAATTGGATTTTGTTGGATAAGGGCCAGTGTTCAAGTCTATCAAGATCCTTCTGTACATTTAAGTCTGTCTTCTAAACTGTTGGCTATTCCCTTCAGTTTGATGTCAAATATAAATTTGATGAGTTCCCCTTCTATCGACTCATCTAAATCATTTACGAAAATGTTGACGAGCACTGCTTCAGAACTTCATGGCACTGTATTGCATGATTCCCTCCATCTAGATTCCCTTAAAGATATGTAGAGTGCTATTGGTCAGCCAGCTGTGAATCCAGCTGGTGGTGATGCTGTCTATTCCACAAGACACTTTCTGTAGGATGTCTTGGAAAAAGGTTTTATATATCTATCATGTCTCCTTGTTTTTTCCTTCTAAATCAAGGCCCACGGGCCAGATCTGGCCCATGGGGTGCTTAGATCTCGCCTACTGGACCGCCCTGGAAACAGCAAAGGACCGGCCTGCAGTGCCTCTGACAGTGAAAATGGAGCTCGGAAGGGCTGCACGTGTGGCCCCCCTGAGCTCTGTTTTCGTTGGCAGAGGGCTGGAGGATGTTGCGGCCAAAAATGGGGCCTGTGAGGAGCATGTGCGATCCTCCCAAGCTCCGTTTTCACTGGCAGAGGTCTAGCAAAACAAATAAAAGCAAAACAAAACAAAACAAAAGGAGAAACGTTTCCCCTTTTGCATTTGAGCATCCAAGAAGATAGGAAAGGAGAAAGGGAAAGAGGAAAGACAAAGAAAAAGAAAGAAGGAAAGATGGAAAGAAAGCAAGGAAGGAAAAATAAGGAAAAAGGGGAAGGAAGAATAAAGGAGAATGAAGAGGGAAGGAAAAAAAGAAAAGGAAGGAGGGAAGGGAGGGAGGAAGATCATAATGAGAGAGGGGGAAGGTCTGAGGGAAGTCCTGCCTTAGCACTTGGCCACCACAGGTGCTCCCCCAACACAAGTGATGTTGAGCTGGCCATGACCCCTAGCCATGTGTCCCTCCCAGCCATCCCTCTGAGGTCAAGCACAATCCTGATGCGGCCCTCAATGAAATTGAGTTTGACACCCCTGTTTAAATGAAGGACACAAATCATTTCCTATTAGACACCAACAGTTTCTAATCTTCAATTTCTATTCCACTGCTAACTTTCTATTTTTACACATTTCTGATTCTTTCCTGACAAGTCATTTTGTTTTTAATTTCCATATTTGTATTATGAGTGAATTCTTTTTTTCCTTAAGCGAAGTTGTGTTTATTAGGTTTTGTTACAATGGTTGTTTTAATTAGGAAAGTTAAATACAATTTTCCTAGCTAAATGCTGCAGTATATTAGAAAGTATTTTTTTTACAACTGGCCAGTTGATTAGAAGCATACAATAACTTTATAGATTTTTAAACAATGGAATGATAGTTCTATCACTGCTCTATATCACTTGGTATGCAAATATATCAGGATTTGAAAATGGTGAAGACTTGCAAAACTGATGAACAAACGATGAGTGCTTGGAATACTGAAAGAAATTCTCTCTCTAGCCAAACCAATTATTCAGAAAATTGTAATTTAGTGAAGAATTAATCTAATCATCTAAAAAAAGGAATTGATAGCAATTGTTTTCTCCTGCCTCAATTCCTTTCAATAAAGAATATCTGCCTCTACTAAATACCATGAAAAAAATAATGATGAAGATTTTGCCTGCTACATTGTTTATTCCCATCCCATGAGCCGCGGTGGTGCAGCAGTTTCCAGGGCGGTCCAGCGGGCGTGATCTAAGCATCCCATGGGCACCCCACAGGCCTTGAGTTTGACACCCCTGATTGTGCAGTATTGCAGGCTACTTCTGCTGACTGCCGGCTGCCTGCAATTTGGCAGTTCAAATCTCACAAGGCTCAAGGCTCAAGGACAGACTTGAACATTGGGCCCAATCTAATAAAATGAAATTCAATGCAAAGAAAAGTAAAATCCTATACCTAGGTAAGAAAAACCAAAGATATACATATAAACTGGGTCAAACCACACTCAATAGTGTGATCTTGGAGGGATCTTGGAGTCTTGGTGGCAACCAATTAAATATGAACCAGCAATGTGCAGCAGCAGCCAAAAAAGCCAATACAATCCTAAATTGCATTAATAGAGGGATACAATCTAGGACTAGGGTGGTACTAATACCACTCTATAAAGCCTTAGTTAGACCACACCTAGAGTACTGCATCCAATTTTGGTTATCACACCACAAGACAGACATTGAAACTAGAGAAGGTGCAGAGGAGAGCAACCAGGATGATTAGGGGACTGCAAACTTTAACATACGAACAGTGATTGCAGGAACTGGGCATGGCTAGTCTGGCGAAGAGAACCAGGGGTGACATGATAAGTGTTCCAATACTTGAGGGGCTACCACAGAGAGGAGGGGGTCAGGCTGTTCTCCAAGGCACCAGAAGGCCAGACAAGGAATAATGGATAGAAGCTGACCAAGGAGAGATTCAACCTGGAAATAAGGAGGAACTTTCTGACGGTGAGAGCGATCAACCAGTGGAACAGCTTGCCTGCGGAGGTTGTGAGAGCTTCAGCACTTGAGACTTTCAAAGGAAGATTGGACTGCCATTTGTCCGAAATGGTGTAGGGACTCCTGCTTGAGTGGGGGGTTGGACTAGATGACCTACAAGGTCCCTTCCAACTCTAATAATCTGTAATCTGTAAGGTTGACTCAGCCTTCCATCCTTCTGAGGTCAGTAAAATGAGGACCCAGATTGTTGGGGTCAATATGCTGACTCTTTAAACTGCTTAGCGAGGGCTGTAAAGCACTGTGAAGCGATATATAAGTCTAAGTGCTATTGCTATCTCCAATCCATACTACCATATCCCATCATATCAGCAAATTGTATGAATTAATTGCAGAATTGATGCAACTCAAAACTTTGACCTTCTTTCTCATATGTTGGACTTTATTCAGACATCATTGAGAAGGACAACCCATGGATTGAAAGGCAAAATAACTGACTTTAAACAACACTAAGGTTTGTTCCAGTAAAGGTAATTTCTGTGTAATGTCTTATCCCAAAGACTTTTCTTTCAAAGAAAGACTGTCCTTTAATTATTGCTGTGGAGACTGTAGAAAGAGCAATTTCTGCTCTTTCTGCAGAAAGAGGCAAACAGTCTTCCCCATTTATTTTTTTTAAGTTTGCAAGTTCTCATCATCCTCCAGCACCTTAGACTGACTAAGGATAAAGGCAATCTGAGTTCTATTACCATACAAATATTTTCTTTTTAAAGTGTCCTCTTTATTGCAATTTTCTTTTATAGATAGTGTCCTCCTGGAAAAGAATGTTACTCCAAACATGTAGATTGCATACAGTATATCTTTGATCCAACCTTCTCTGTTGCCTTCAAAGCTTAACTGGAGTTCAGATGTGCTGGAAGATTTACAGTTTGCAACAATGGCGAATGTCTGTAGCTCGGATGTAGGATGAGGGTGAAGGTTTGTTCTCCGAGTTTATAAGCTGGTTTCTGAATGCTTCGTTATCAGGCTAGTAACATCTTCAGTGGACATCCCCTAAACTCTGCTGAAGATGTTACCTAGCCTGGTAACAAAACGTTCGGAAATAAGTCCACAAGTTCAGAGAATGAACTTTTACCAAACTTTTACCATTGGAGCAACATCTTTCAGCTGTGGCTAGGGGGACCTTTGCACAAGTACGTCTTGTGCACCAATTGCGACCCTACTTGGAGAAGGAGGCACTTCTCACAGTCACTCATGCCCTTACCACCTCACGGCTGGATTACTGCAATGCGCTCTACATGGGGCTATCCTTGAAGAGTGTCCGGCGACTGCAATTGGTGCAAAATGCAGCTGCGCGAGCTGTGGTGGGTGTACCTAGATGCACCCACGTAACACCGATCCTCCGCCAGCTGCATTGGTTGCCCATTAGTCTCCGGATCCAATTTAAGGTGTTGGTTGTTACCTTTAAAGCCCTACATGGCTCAGGGCCAGGTTACCTTCGGGACCGCATCCTGCCGCATACCTCCCTACGACCGGTCAGGGCCCACAGAGTCGGCCTCCTCCAGGTCCCATCGACCAAACAATGTCGGTTGGTGGGGCCGAGGGGGAGGGCCTTCTCTGTGGGAGCTCCCTCCCTGTGGAACCAGCTTCCCCCAGAGGTCAGGACCATCCCCACCCTACTGGCCTTCCGGAAAGCAATAAAAACTTGGCTCTTCCGGCAGGCGGGGTATGAGTGAAAGTTCTTTTTAAAATATTGATAGTATTTTAACATTTTTTAAATTGCTTTTATTGATTATATGTTTCTATACCTGTTGTTAGCCGCCCAGAGTCCTCCGGGAGTTGGGCGGCATAGAAATTTTAATAAATAAATAAATAAATAAAATACCCTCATTTACACAATTCTTTCTAGCAACAAGTGATGGGATGAGACAAGATCAGTAACTTTTAGCACAGGAAGGTTACGTTTTCTACCTCTTTTCAGAAAATTCTGTCAAAGGATCATTGGGATACTTGTTTTAGGCATTCTGAATGATTAATTAAGTCCAGTTGGTTTTTTTTTATCAGCAGCCAAGATAACTTTCAAATATACAAATGCTCCATTTTCAAAATAGCTCTCCATATAATTTTTTTTTCAATAAAAGAGCTTCTGCTATATTGCTCGGCACTTTTCATTCTTTAAATATCATTTAATACATAAATCTCTGTGGAGTCATCTATCTTTAATGCTTGCATATACCAAACATAATTTTCCAAAAGATTTATAAAACCATTACTTAATAAAGGATTATGTTGTGCTCTTTATATAGAATTTAGTCATAAGTTCAGACTATACTAAAAGTAATTAATTCTGTGGTTTAACTATGGATTGAACCTTCCTTCTATTGTGCACCAATACCTAATATGTGTTCTAGCTGTGCATGCCAGAGAAATGGAAGGTGAGCTCCAGAGACTATTGCACTGTATGTAGATGAAAAAAGTACTTTTCTCGAGGAACTGAGATATAATAGATCCATCTATTGACAGTATTAGCTTTTTTAAAGTGGTAATTTATATAGCTATGTATTTATTGTTCCCCTTGATATAAATTCCAAACAGATCAGGCTTATGTTGCTTGAATTCCTATTTTGAATTACTTAGCAAGACTTATACAGCTTACATTCACTAAACAATTCCCTTTCTTCCCTCTCCTATATATAAACAGCAGCCACATCAGCAAATCCATATACTGATTTTTGTTGCTTGCTTGGAATATTAAAACAGTGTTTCCTATTTCATTATAAGGTGCTACATCTTGTTTTCATTACCTAATTCCTACCTATTTCACTCTGCTCCATGTTAAATGAAATGGAACTTTGAGAATACCCATGCATTTCTAATATGGAACATCAAGCATATTTGTGGTATTTTCTATTCATATCTTTTCCAGAATTATCTAAAACGATTATCAGTAATTGGATATAATTTTGAATATTTTATGTGTTCATTTGAAATTTCAGAATTACATTCTAAAACACAGATGTCAAACTTGATGATGTCAAGTGATGTATTGCGATATTTGGTCATGGTTTTTTGCCCTTGCAGAGCTGGGATGGGTGTGGCCTGCGCATGATGCATCTGCCCCACAGGCGACCAGTCTTTCCTCACCAAGAGGATAATCAAGTCCAAAAACCAGCAGTAAATTTTCTATATAACACTGAGTTTTCTGCATGCCAAAAATAATTGATTCCACATTTTACTGAGTTGTGTCCCACGCTAATTACGGTTAGCAACCAGAACTTACATTTTTGGATTAAATTTAAAACAATTATTCTAAACTGATAGTCTAATCCTGTTTATATTGTTAAAGAATTTGGAATAAATTCCAAAATATTTCAATTTAATTTAATTGGATATTTGCATTTAGTTGGATAAATAGTCCAATTTAATTTAATTGTAATTCAAAGTAAACTGAAAATTAATCAGTTCAATTCCTGATAATTATTTTTATTGTTAACTGGATTAATTGCTGTCTCATACAGTAGTCTCATTAATATACGTCAGAACCAGAAATATTGCCACAAAATTTTATAGTTTCTATGAATTTTAAGAGACAGCTTTGACATTGTTTGCTTAGTATTTTCTTTTAAAAACTAAGAAATAATAAATACAAATAAACCCATAATCCTTTCTCATGTAAATTTTCTTATAGTCCAGTATCTTACACGAAATCATTTTATTTTCATCCATTTACTTAGGATGTGATGTCAAGAATTTTGGAATCTATTTAATATGCCTACTGGAAACAAGGAACAAATATGTAAACCTTTAAACAGGCTGTTCAGATATCTGCTTAAACAAAGGCAACAGAATATCATGGCACCTTAAAAATGGACAAACTTATTATAGCATAAGCTTTTGTAGATCAGATGTTACTTTGAAAGGTATTTTTCATGTCCTGTAATTCTATAACTAAACTCTATTTAAGAGTCTAGTAAGGTACTTGATATGTATGTGTTATAATCAAATCCTTATCTCCTTTTATCTACCATTTCTAATTTTGCCTGATGGTTACTCAATTGATTTAATCAATATTTGGAAACAGATTCAGACTAGTGTCAACAAATGTAATTTTGAGATTGCAGTGTTCCAATATTTGGGAGGTGGCCACAAAGAGAAGAGGGTCAATTTATTTTCCTAAGCACCGGAGGGCAGGACAAGAAACAATGGATGGAAACTAATCAAGGAGAGAAGCAACCTAGAACTAAGGAGAAATTTCCCGACAGTGAGAACAATTAACCAGTGCAACAGCTTGCCTTCAGAAGTTGTAGGTGTTTCCATCACTGAAGGCTTTTAAAAAGAGACTGGATAGCCATTTGTCTGGAATGGTATAGGGCAGTGATGGTGAACCTTTTTTTCCTCGGGTGCTGAAATAGTGCGTGCATGTGCTATCGCATGCGTGTGCGTGCCCACACCCATAATTCAAAGCCCCCCACTTGACCCACCCCCCTGCGCATGCATATGCGACCCCGTTTCCCGACTTCCAGTGGGCCCAGTAGGCCAGTTTTTTGCCCTCCCCAGGCTCCAGAGGCTTTCTTGGAGCTTGGGGAGAGCCAAAACACTCCCACCACCACCCCGGAGGCCCTCCGGAGGCTGAACTCGCCCTCCCAGAGCCTCTGCGCATGCCAAAAATCAGCTGGCGGGCACGCACATGCGCACTGGAGCTGAGCTAGGGGAACGGCTTGCGTGCCGGCAGATATGGCTCCGCGTGCCACCTGTGGCACCCGTGCCATAGGTTCGCCATCACTGGTATAGGGTTTTCTGCTTGAGCAGGTGGGTTTGACTAGAAGACCTTCAAGGTCTCTTCCAACTCTATTAGTCTGTTATTAAGTTACTAAGCATTGGACAATGATTCATGAGTAATGCTAATTAAAATTTAATGAGCATTGCACTTTAACAACTGAAAAGTACTGTTTTTTCTATATCTAGAATTTTGTAAATATTGATTGATCCACAAACACTGGATGCTCCACTTTTACATTGCCTGTTTAAGATGCATCGACCTTGATAAGTCTCTGGGAAAGACAATTTGGAAGCATACACTATAATGATTGGGTAACATGTGATGTTGATGTTACATTTAAATAGTTTATTAAAAAATTATATTAAATACAGACTAACAGAATAGTCATAATACAGTATATTTTGACAGGAAAAATAACCAAGTAGAAACATGTGTCTTTTAAAAGATCTTTGAGCTTTTTCTTTTAATAAACATGTTTTACCCGTGAAATAAAGTTCTTGTAAGACCTGTATGAAAAAAAAACAGCTTAGTGTAAAACCTTGAGTTTGATTCAGCCCAAGATAAGCACTATTAATAGCACAATTCCCACTGAATTTAATGGGACTCTTTCTTAAGCTTAAAGATTGCAACTTAAGTTTCTTGTATTTCAATGGAAGATGTTTAAACATGTGGATAGCCAATGTAACTTAAAAGTGCTTAGCTTGGGTTGTGTCATACCTATAGCTTCACAATAATTACAGTCTACAAATTATTCAAAATAAAAGCATGATTATCTTTCAGGATCAAATTGGTTACAGGCCATTATTTTAAAAAACAAAAAACAAAGTGAGTGGATGCTCCCTGAATCCATTCTGAAGTGCCTTTTTTTTCTCTTTTCTTATTCATTCTGGGGATCAATAGTGCAGATTTATCTGGTATTTCAGACCTCCCTATATAAATCTATGGAAAGCAGAAAGTGAATCAGTGGCAGGATGCAGCTGCAGAATTCAGAGCTACTGACCCTCCCCAATATAGATAGGGGTCAAAACTCAGAATTCCAAGTCCAATGCATTCCATGCTGTAGCCCAGTCACTCCAAGGCCTCTGGCTGGTAAAGATGCCATATACAGACTCCATGGAAGCTGGTGGCCTCCTTTTATTTGCTTTCTAAATTGTAACAATGGACTTCTGCTTTCCCTTTCCCATCATATCCAGGGAGTGGCTGCCCATATTTATCCACGCACCAGCAATAACCTCTCTTCCGGCCTCTGGATGGACGACACTAAAAATCAGAGAAAAAGAGTTACATTTTATTGATATAAAAAAATCGAAATGTTTTAAATAGTTTTAGGGCTAGGCCCTAACTAAAGATAGTGGTATTTCTCTAAAGAGAAATCACAACAAAGATTAATTGCATTGTTTGAATAACTATTTTTATTTAACATTTCAAATTGATATTAAAACTATCCCAAGCTCTTGGAGAAAGAAGTACCGTATTTTTCAGAGTACAAAATGTACTTTTTCCCGCCCTAAAAGAGGGTGAAAATTTGGGTGAATCTTATACACTGGATGTAGCAAAAAAAAAAATGTGAGGCAAAAATGGTCTGTGCAATCCCTGAAGGCTGGAACAGCTGATTGGGGATATTCCGGGAGGCTGATCCACCCGCCAATCAGCTGCTTGTGCTGAATCAGGCTGCAATAATGTGTTGAAGCTGACCTGGCTGTTCGCTATTTGCTGCAAGGATGTGACAGAGTTTGCAGCAGCAATCAAATCCAGAAAGCACACACAAGTAACTGATTCAGCAGGATTCAATAACTTCTCTTTATATATAACACAACACATGAAGTAAATATACACCGCCAAAAGCAGGTTTTCCAATGTGGTAGTAAATGCAAGCAAAACACAAGCAGAGGAGAGGAGTTCCACTTTCAGTTTCAGAGCACACTAGTTTCAGAGCTCAGCACAGACTCAGAGCTAAGCCACGCCCAGGCTCCTGGCTCACACAACAAATACTGTTTCAGTTTCCAAACAGCCCTCAACTCTCTCACACACTAACAGGACGCTAGCTAGATGAATGCTGGTAGGCAGAGGCAGAATTTTTTTTCCTTTTTTCCTCCCAAAAACTAAGGTGCGTCTTATACTCCGGAGCGTCTTATACTCTGAAAAATATGGTATATGTCTCTAAGTGATTTGGGTAAGATGCATTACCCAAAATTTGTCTGACAAATATCAGCTTTTTCCTGTTCAAACTGAAACACAACAAAAACTGCAAAGCCTACTTAACCTGCTGATATCAGAAAAATATTTGTGTACCTGATATAATTACATCATTCTTAAAATAATCTACCTGTGTTCATTCTTAAAACTTTATAGCAAAATTTATTTGAAAAACTAGTTGTACAAACTACTGGATCATTGGGGTCTTAACACAAATTTTCTCAAAACAGCAGAAAACAAGAAAGCAAAATCTGGTACTTTAAAATACTATCCAGATAATATTGTGCATATTAATATATATCAGGATAATTTAAATAAGATTAAATTTAGTCTTAAATTAAATAAGCTAAACTTGGCTTATTTAACATTAGAACTTCCTAGTGCTGCTAACAGATAAGCAATAGGTTTAAAATCATGTTACTGGATCCAATGAATCCAATACAAATTTTACTAACTTTGAGAATAAGTGGTATTTTTTATAATCTTTTCAAAGAATTAGACCAAACATTTACCTTGCCAGGGGCATAATTGATATTTTGATTACCTTTTCAAAGAATTTGAGGGGGGGGGAAATTACCTATGCAAATTGCTATTAAAGTTCTAGTTATCACAACAAAGTAACTATTCTTAGTGGCAGATTGAGGAGCTTCTCTGAAGTGGCAGCCCACACTCAACTATTTTTGGGGCCCAGGAAGGTTTCCTGGATCCTAAAGAATTCTCTGAATCCAAGGAGAATCCAAGAAATCAACTAACAGGTTCTCCAGATAGCTGGTGCTTGCAAGAGTGTTGCAAAACGAAGGTTTGGAGCTGGGAGGCAGGGGCTCAACAGTTCCATGTTTTTAAAAAATAAAGGATTAAAACTTGATTTTTGAAGAACCTGTGTCTATGATATTTGAGGCTCTGTTCTCCCCTACTTTTAGCCTTCCATTGGGATGTTGCTTTGTTTTTACTTACCGTATTTTTCGGAGTATAGGACGCACCTTTTTACTCCCCAAAAGAGGGTCAAAAACTGGGTGCGTCTTATACTCCGAATGTAGCCCCCACCCTCACCTGCCAGCCCGCCACTTAGCCAGGGGAGGAAAGCGTTTTCAGGCGGCAGCGCTGCGATCCCCTCCCCGATTCCCAAAACGGGGCGTGCAACCGGCACTGCCCGCCACCGGAAACGCGATGCTCTTCTTTGCCGAGAAGGACCCTCAATCAGCCATCTCCAGGGAGCCACCCCCGTCCTCAGGAGGCAGCAGCCCCTTTAAGAGTGAGGGAGCTTTTTATTTTTTATTTCCCTCCTTCTAGCCTGAGCCGGCCGATCGCGAGCCCGCCGGCAGTGACAGCACGCCACAGACGTTCGCGGAGGGGAGGGGGGAGGTGATCGTTTGCCACCGCCATGCAGGTATGTGAGTTGCCCAGGGGTCAGCCGCACCTCGGGTTGGAGGGTCCTTGTCCTGCTGCTGCCCCAAGGAAGCTGCGGAGCTGAAGAAGCCTCCACCCATCTGCCAGCTCGCCACTCAGCCTTTTGGAATGGGGAGGGGATCGCAGCGCTGCCGCCTGAAAACGCTTTCCTTCCCAGGCTGAGTGGCGAGCTGGCAGGTGGGTGGAGGCTTCTTCAGCTCCGCAGCTTCCTTGGGGCAGCAGCAGGACAAGGACCCTCCAACCCGAGGTGCGGCTGACCCCCGGGCGACTCACATACCTGCGCGGCGGTGGCAGTGGCAAGCGATCCCATCCCCTCCACAAACGTCTGTGGTGCGCTGTCACTGCCGGCGGGCTCACGATCGGCTGGCTCAGGCTGGAAGGAGGGAAATAAAAAATAAAAAAGCTCCTTCACTCTTAAAAGGGCGGCTGCCTCCTGAGGACGTGGGTGGCTCCCTAGAGGTGGCTGATTGAGGGTCCTTCTCAGGCAGAGACCCCCGCAGCAGCAGGGGCTGCAATGCAAGGCTCTGAGCGGCGTGCAAAAAGCCTTCCTTCAATTTTGGAATCGGGGAGGGAAGTGTTTTCGGGCTGCAGCCTGAAACGCAATGCTCTTTTTTTGCTTCTGCAATCACTTTTCTCCCCATTCCAAAAACAGGGCAAATGGTGGGGTGTCCATAGAAACCCCACCAAAGCCAGATTTATTTCAAAGAGAGGGAGGGAGGAAGAGAGGGGAGAGGGAGGGGAAGGGGAGAGAGAGAGAGAGAGAGAGGAGGGGGGGCATACCACAGTCACTTGCTAAAGTATTGAATGTTAGGTATGGCAGAATTATTTTTTTCTTGTTTTGCTCCCCCAAAATTAAGGTGCGTCCTATATTCTGGTGCGTCCTATACTCCGAAAAATATGGTAGTTCTAGGTCGGTTGGTTTGGATCTATCAATGAATGTAATTGGAAGAGCTCTTTATGATGGCTCCTCTTCCTTTACTAAGAAATCATAAATTACAATTATTCTCTGCCACTAGAATGTGCTATTCAATATGATGGGAAAAGAAGAACTAGAGTATATTCTTAGAGATGGAACTTTTATTTTAAAAATCATTATAACCTTAGAAGTCAAGTTTGAGAAAACTGAAAAATTCTTGGATAATAAATTGGATATTATCTGTGTGGAACATACACCCCAATTCTACCCTGTTTACATTTATATTGGTCTCTTTTAATCCAGTTTTTTGTTAATTTTAATCTTTGGATTTTTAATCCTTGTGTTTTTAACATACTAATTATTTTATATTGTTTTATGGTGTAAGCCACTCAGTTGCTCCACAATGAGATGGGTGGCATACAAATGAAATAAACACAAACAAATTAAAATTAAAATTAAGGAAGGACAACCAATAAATACAGATTTAGTATTAAATGACTCTGTGATCTATTGAAAGGGGGAAAAACAGGAACAAGTTTTTGTAATCATTTTGATTTAAGATTAAAAGCTGTAAACCTAACTACTTTGAAAGAAATCTCTAAATGAAATTTAAGGAAAAGAAAAGAACATTTTGTTTTACTAGATGTACACTAAGCCAACAGTGTATTTCACTAGATCAAATGAGAAGATGTGACTTTGAACTTTCAGAGGTTGAAAGGAGCTGACTTTTATACCACAAATGTACAAGATTTTGATCAAGGTTTAATAGAACCTTAACAGTAGGGACCATATGACCACCAACGACCTGGAGACTGAATGAAGGCCTGGAGGAAATAGAAAAGTAGAAGGCATATGTTGGAAAGAGAAGATATAAGAAGTGGCATGCCTATTTAAGATGTGTTATATTAAGATTTTAAGAGTTGATTTTTTTGGATGTGCTGTTCTGAAGATTGGGTACAGTAAGATGGTGCCCACATTTTTTTCCAATTGGATTGATTATGCTGAAATTTTGATTGAAAGAAATTTTGATTTAGAAATAACAAGAGAATAACATACAAGAAAATTGTATTTGTTAATAAAATTGTGTATATAATACACTTGATAGAGAAATTAGAAAATAAATAGATTTTAATAAAGGATGTATGTATTAATAACAGTTATTTTATAGTTAAGATATAAATATATTTGAATTGATAGTTTGTTAAATTAATCATATAAGAATGGGGTATAGTATTAACTTTGATTATTGGTAAATATGTGAGTTTAAGGACTGAGGCATTTTCAGAACAATTTCAATACAGTACAATGAGTTTTTAAAAATAATGTAAGGATGGATGTGCAATTGAGATTAGGAAACTTTTGTTATAATGGATGAATATAATGGAGGGAAATTTCTTTTTTTCAAGATTATATTAGTCAGGCGATACAGTATAATGCACAAAAATGTAATTAATGTAAAATTAGTGACAAAAGAGTGGATTTGGAAAAATGTATTAATGGAGATGTTAAAATTGGCTAGTTTGATTATTTTAGCATTTTGCTTAGGTTTGTTTTTAAACTAAGATTATTTTTTATAATTTTTTGTTAATGATGAATAATTATTTTTGAACCAATTTTTAAATGACCAGGTTCATTTAAGATTGCAGAAATATTGTATATGTTATTAGAATTAGAAACCAATGTTATGTTTAACTTAGAGTAAGAGAATGTCTGATTATTCATTTTTATCTGTACTGAGAAAAGTCAGAAGTTTTTTTTTTGCTTATCTCTTGCCTTCCTTCACTTCCTTTTTATTTTTTAATCTTTTGCCATTTTCATTCCCTTTCCCCCCTTTTCCTGTTACTTTCTTAATTTAATAAAGTTTTTTTTAAAGAAAGAACTATTCTTATTCACCCCCCAAAAATTCTAAATCATGCAAAGTAACACTACACATCACAGCTGTCTTACTATTACAGAGCCTCATCAACCTTTAATGGGTACAACGGAATCTCATGGGAATTATGCATGCAATTTATTTGGGAAAGAAAGGCAGTTGCCTCTTGATAGGCCTTAAAGAGAACACATGCCTGTGCAAGTAGCTTTGGTTACAGTGACAACGCCACTTGCATCTGTTTGTCAGAGGAATTCCATACTTGTAGTGGACATTTATTGGCAGATATATAATCTCTTGCAACAGAGTTATCACTTGAACAACTGCTAGGTATACTGGAAATTTGTGTAAACCCTATGCATGCAGTTGTCTTAATAGATAATATTCAGTGAAATCAAATTCTTTTAATATAATTTAGGCAATGGTTGTGACTCAGAAAAAACAATAAATGGCAATGGCATTTTCTTGTCTTATTCATGTTAAATATTACAAATAAAGATTACATATCCCTTTCTCTACAGAAATGAAAATCTGCCTGTTCAACAGATTGTCAAGTTATATATATTCCAAATTAACTGTCTGATTAACACAGCTCACCAATGATGTTTTAACTATAGATAGACTCAGTTATACAGGGTTCAGAGTATAAACTATCAAGATTTTGACAAAGTCATCTTAACTCACAATTTTCATCGAATTATGTACTGAAGAAACTGTTGAAAAAAAATCAGAAAGTTGGCTTGAAAAATATCTCCTTTAAAAGATTATTAAAAAAGAATTGCATAAAAGCATTGTAAAAGAGTCTAGGTCTACAATAAATATCTGCTATATTGAAAGCATTATTGACACTGATCCAAAAAACCATACATAACTGTCATGCAAACATATTGATTATAGAATCAAAATTGTCCAGTAGAATACCAGAATATATTTATAAGTGACATTGTAAAATGTTGTTAAAATAAAATAAAGTTTAAAGATTCTCCAACATACCACAGAGAGCTTTATGATGTCCCTTTCTTCATAGATAATGGACCAACTTGGCTATTACTAATACTAGCAGATAAAATATAAAGAAATATTTTTTGCTGTCATGTAACAGCATACTACTGCTAGATCAGTTGACAGATAGGAAGAAAATAGATAGGAATACTGTACTGGTTCTCCATCTAATTGTAGGATACAATTCACTTAGGGAACTTGAATGTCTGTTAGAAATTAATAAGTAGATCCTCTCCCAAAAAAATAAAGGTGAAAGCCTTTCTTTACCTTATTTTTAATATATGTCTGCTGTTGCAGAAAATAGTCAAGTTTTAAAAATTAGAAAATCAATAAAATTGCTGAGGAAACCTCCAAAGCAAAGCTAAGATTGTTGATGAAATATGAAGAAGAGACCTTTTCTAGAACCATAAATTTGGTAGCAAAATTTAAATAACTTTCTTAGGGGCAAGGATATGAAATAAAAAATATATATATAATACAAATTTTAAAATGTTGCTGTAATGACTATCTCACATTTTTATTAAAACAACAGATTATGGGGGGAAAGGGGGACAATACAAGAAATACATTGTCATAATATCTATCACTGTGACAGGTACACATTCCCAATGTATTTGCACTGCTGTAGGAAGTGTTGCTGTTGAAATAGCAAATGTTTCAAATTAGCTATTTCTTCTTAAAACCTTTCTGCAATCTCACTGCTAGGTTATCTTACCATAATGGTAGGGTAATGGTAACTTAACAGTAAGATTGCAGAAAGGTTTTTACCCTATAACAAAAACAAATGCATAGTTAAATAGGAAAATATATGGACAATTTTTCCTGTTGTAAATAAAGGACAGGGAGATTGAGAAAACCCACATTAATGGATTCTGAATCAGATCTTTTTGGGGAAATCAGAATCAAAGATATAGAGAAAACTAAAGATAACAAAGCACAATCTTTGTCCAAAACAATGTCTTGCACACAGCAATCTTCAAAAGATGTATTAACTTTATTCAGATTACTGTATGGCATTTCATAAGCAAAGAATAAAATAAGCAGGAAAAGTTAGTTGAGATATATAGAAAAACAGAAAATTCCCATTAAGGCAAATAAATAAATCAAGCCAATGCAAGGGGAAAAATGCTGAGAACAAATTTCAAATTACCAACCAATCCCTAAGGTCTTTGCTTAGATTGAATCAAAATAATTACAAATATGGTAATCATATACTAACAACTTATTTTAAAAACTGAGTTACTTCTGTATTAAAGCAGTTCTAAAATGCCTTCTTTTCAGCAGTATTTTTCAACATATTTGCAAAAACAAATAAACAATCCAGTCCAGAGCAAGGGACCTTTTTTTCAGCCCAAGGTCTCAATTCCCCCTTGTGGTTATCTCCTAAGGGCAAGTCAGTGTCATCCATTCAGAACTTCAGCCTCAGCTATTTACATAGATTCCTTTTTTCAGTATCTTATCCAAGGTACAGCTTTGTGTAGATCAAACTTCCTGCTCCTTTAATATAAACTATCCAGATTGTATAAATCTTTCACCTGACTCAAGCCTTATATCTTCAATTTCATCAAACTAATCTTTTTCCATATTAATTTATCTTCTCAAATATATCCATCAATCCATGTTTTTTTTGTTACAATTTCAACTTCCCTTCAATCCTTTTTCTTTCTAGGAAATACATCATTCTAGGAAATGGTGCTTTCAAATCCTAATTTTACTCAAAGTCTTTTGCTCCATTTAGGAAACATATCGATATAGATGTATAGAGAGAAAAAATTATTTTCCTCTGTCATTTTGAAATAATACTCAGACAGATCAATGCCAAAAGTAAGAAAGTGGCAAGTAAAGCTTCAATAGGACAGGAACAATAAAATAGTCAAGCAAAGAGAGAAAGAAGACTTATACTGCTCCTTCTTCCCCATTTCCATGCTACTGCAAAGAAAACTACAAGGTCAATGTGGTAATCAGAATTTGAGCTCAACTAAGATACAAATTTATCTTTTACATGTTTATCCCAAAAATCCAATGTACACTGGATAAATGGTTATTAATGCTGACTAGTTTATCACTCTCAATTCTCACAAGTCAATTATTGGTACAAGGAATTCCAAGTCCTTTTCCCCATTAAGCTTTCTTGTGTTACTTTCATTTTTTTCTAAATGTTGGAGGTATAAATTTAACAATCCATTTTAATGCAGTTACTTATTATACCTTTATTTCCTGGATTCAATATAAATTCCTAGTACTAGGTGCTATTAATCTACTTTGCTAGTTTGTGCATTTTAGCTACAAACTGAAACTGAGGGCTCACATGATCTAATGTATAAAACAATCATATATTTTATAAGTACCAATCTAGCCTGGAAGGTACCAGAGGAGTTTCAAATTTAATTAAAATTTGAATCCATAAGACAGAGGAAATGTCTCAACACTATGAGATTATCTATGCTAAACGTAAGTGCATGTAACAGAACAAAAATCTACTAATTCTCAAATGCTCCAGGATGGGGCAACTGGGACAAAGATGCACAGAAATTGGGGAAGCAGTAGGGAGAGGCAGTCCTTTCCTTACTGGCTTCTTTCAAAAATCTTCCATTGTCAGAAAACTGTAGGTCCAGCATAAATATGCATGTTGCAGAGGACAATGCATAAGTGAAATAACTTTCTCAATGTATTAAAACAGTCCCATTTTCCAGAAATTTTGATATCTCTGCGTCAAAGGCAGCTATCTATTTGGGACTTTAAAAGTTTAAGTTGAGCATTCCTTGTTTTTATGCTTATAGTGAGATGTTTCTAATTATTGCAATGAAAGGCTTTTGCTTTTCTTAGAATCCAAATATTGAGACTTTGAATACTGTATGCCAGCTATTCTATTTCTCACTGGAGACCATAGCTCTGAAGCTCACTGATTTTGAATTTTGATATATTTATTTTTATTCTTCCTTCAATTATGGAGGCTCACAAAGTTCAGGTAATAAAGAGGGGAAGCTGTGCGGTTTTCACTGGAGTTGTGTGAATCCTGACATCATTGTTAAAACTGAATCATTGTTTGCTGAAAACTCATCCTTTAGATCAGAAATCTTCATTAGAGGCTACTCCTATTCATATTCTCAGATTGTTGATGTAGTAAAGACACAATGAATTATATGCAATAAATATAATTGCTATCACTTGGAACTGTTCCTTGGCTAACAGTGAGAACAATAGTAAAATGTTTCTTGAAATCATTGCTGCTGCCATAGCTATCATTTGCAGTAATTTCAGATGGAGACATCATGTGGTAGCAGCTGTTGCTGCACTCCATATTGGTGTAACCATCAGATACATTCCACAAAAAGAGGGGTATTGAAATCCCTACAGCTGTGCTCCAGGAGGACAGAATGTTTAAATGGTTACACTGAATAGTTCATCAGAACTGTTGAGACTCTGAGTCGTTGGAGATCTGTCTTGTCAGATGAAGGACAATATTGTACAGTCTTCCGTGCCCTTTGCTTGCCCACTACTCCAAACCTGCCTCTTCTCTTCTTTTATGTTATGCATGAATATGTAGCCCTGACAAGCATTTCTTTCAAATGGAGATTGGGATTTATGCTTCCTCAGGTAAGGAAGGGAGCAATGCCTGGTGCTGTGTGAAGCATTTGGCAGAAATTTGCAAAGGGTATGACAGGTTTTGAAAAGCTAGTCTGTTTCTCTGTGTCTCTGAATTGCTACCACCCTGCTCATTTTTCATAAATTAGCATACTTATTTCTGTATTCTACACATTGAAGGTAGCTTCCAAATTCTGTAAAAAGTATAAAAAAGACACATATGACTAATTATTCAATTATCTTTGTCAGCTTGGAATCTGGGATATTCTTGAGCAACATTTTACATTTCATTGAGAGACACTCTTAGTACTTACTGCTAATATTCCACCCTCCTGCTGAATGGAATCGCAATTCTTGGGAAGTTAACTTCTACTTGCACTTCATAGAGCAGGAAAATATCTGTTCTACATACAAATGCTGATTAATAAAGATCTCAGTGAGTATCAGTTGCAATCTCATTATTCAGGAGAAAGATATGCCTAACCCTCTATGTTCTGTGGAATTACAACTCCCACTAAATTGCAGCTTAATTGAGCTTAATGGAAGTTTTTATTCAGTAATATTTGGAGGAGTTGGAGTGCCTCCAACCAGGGACTTCCAGGACCCAGTAGCCCAATCGCAACTGGAGTGCAGCCCTCCCTGACCATCAAAGCCGAGATGCCCACCCCAGCGACCAAAGCGAAAAGGGATGAGTATTGGTGGAAAAGAATCCCTAAAGCAGCTGAGGTCGAGTTCCCCCACCCTAGTGCCCAGAAGGTGGGAAGGCCCCTGAGTGAGCTAGGAAGAGTGTAATGGATGTGGGACTGGGCACAATCCAGGCTTCCAAAGCCCGATGGAACCCTTGGGGATATCCATAGAGCAGCTGAGGGAGGAATTTGACTGGACCACCCTTTGTGATGAGGGGCCATCATGCCACCCAAAAGAAAGGGAAGTTGCAGGTGAGCCCTTTGAAGTGAGGAGACGCTGATGGGAACGCAGCCTCCCTTCTCCATACACTAGAAGGAAAAGGAGCCCGAGGCTGCAGTCAGTGCCTCCTCCACGCAACAGGCAAGCCACCAGGGCAGACAGCCCCTCACGTCTCTACGAACTAGAGCCGAAGACAGCCAGCTACATCAAGCGCAGGCTTACAGGGGCCAACATGAGGAGGGAGGAGCAGTACTGATCGAGCCTCCCTGATTCAGGGAGAAACTGATGGTGACTCAGATCAGCTGGCTCTATTCCTTGACTCGGCTAAGATCCACCTAGAGCGCTACAGACACCTCTACCCATCCCACAGAGCCATGGTGAATACCACTGTCGAGGAGCTAGAGGGAGAAGCAAGGGAATGGCCAGCAGCCCTCCACAAGAAGAGAGCCCTCCAACTGCAAGACGTAGACGACTTCCTACGACAGCTAGAAGCCAGTTTTGAGGAGACGGCAGAGGATCCATACGTGGAAGATGAGCTCAGAAACCTAAAGCAGAGAGGGTGACCCATTAAGGAACACATCTGTGAGTTCAGGAGAGTCATGGGGAAGCTACCCCCTTTGCCAGAGCGGCTGTTAGTTCATTTTTTCAGAACAAGTCTGGATAAGCAAATTGTCCAGGTAACTGCCTATCGGGACATCCTGAACCGACTCTCAGAGTGGTTCAGAGTAGCCATAAAAGTCGATGGTGGATTGTGCGCCAACGACATGAGAAAAGAACCAAGGAGAGAGGACAACCAGAACAGAGACCATCTGGCCAACGGGAAGCCACAACTGGCCCCAAAACCAACTCTCCCACAAAGCCAGCTGAAATGCTACAGATGCGGAGGGAAAGGCCACATGGTATCAACATGCGCAACTCCAACTCCAAAACTAAAGCCAGAGCCACCACTCAGGGCACGACCAGAACGAGGTCCCAGGCCACTGTCACATCCCAAAAAGCCCTCCAGGTTGCAGAGGTCCCTCCCCACCCAGCCAAAGGAGGGGGGAACTCCAGCAAATGACGACCAGTTGCTGGATTCCTATGACAGCGAGGACAAGGGTGAAAATGACCCAATGCTTGATCAACCTAACTCCGGTCCTGAAACTGGGGATTAGAGCAAAAAGACCGGCCCACCTGATCAGGTTCGAGCAGTTGATGGGTCCCTAGTGGGGGATCCTAAGCCACCCACATGACCGAACCAGTGAAGCTAGAGCTAGCAAATCACTGGGAAGCAATTTGATTCGTAATAGCCCCCAAAATGACAGACACAATCATACTGGGACTCTCCTGGCTAGACAAGTGGGGCCCAAACATCTGATGGTAAGGGGGAAGCTGAAGGCTGAGGATAGGAGACCCCAAACCCTCCACACCAGCAAATAGAAGCACTGCCCATTCAAGAAACCCTCCCAAAGGGCCTACTAGAACAACTGGCAGCCATCTCTGACAAAACCCCAGAGGCCGAACAGATCCCAGGAGACTATCAGGAACTTGTGGAAGTATTCAGTGAGGCCAAGTATGACATCCTACCTCCCCACCATGAGACAGACTGCGCCATGGAAATCATCCCCAGGGCAAAACTACCGAAACCCAAACTATACGCCATGACACCCCGGGAAATGCAAGAAATGTGCAAATACATAGTCAAAAACCTAGCAAGGGGGTTTATCGAGCCAGCCAAGTCACGGGTCGCAACCCCAGTCCAGTTCAAAGAAAAAAAAAGATGGAACTATGAGATTATGTGTTGACTTTAGGGTTGTAAACTGTGTGTGGCTACACAACCAATTTCCCATTCCCCTCACGAAGGATATGCTATCTCACCTAGCCAAGGGAAAGCATCTACCAAATTAAGACCTCAGAGAAACATACTACCAAGTCTGCATCAGGGAGAGAGATGAATGGAAAACAGCATTCAATTGTCCCTAGGGAACTTCCAATTCAAAGTGATGCCTTTTGGACTGCAAGGCCCCCGGCGGTGTTCATGCAGTTAATAAATGAGGTACTGCATGAGCACCTCTATAAGGAGGTCCTTGTCTACCTGACCAACATCCTCATCTACACTGAGACCATGAATGACCACATACCCCTAGTCCGCCAGGTACTGGAAAAACTAATGGCTGCCAACCTGTACGTCAAGCTATCAAAATGTGAATTTCACTGCGTACGGCTAGACTACCTGGGCTACAGAGTGTCAAATAAGGGCATCGAGATGGACCCAGCCAAAGTACAAGCCATCCTAGGCTGGCAGCCCCTCGCACCTGCAGACAGCTACAAAGCTTCCTAGGGTTCGCAAATTTCTACAGGCAATTCATTCCCCTCCTTCACGAAAATTGCCAAACCCATGACAGGCCTTCTAAAGACAGGGGGCCCAGGGACGAAATCCGACCCAGGACAACCCCTAAAGTGGGACCTAACCTGCCAAAAGGCATTTGAACACTAAAAGAATGGTTTCCAAAGGAACTGGTGCGGAAGCATCCTGACCCCGAACAACTCTTTGTTATCCAAGCAGATGCCAGTGACGTGGCAGTGGGAGCAGTGCTACTCCAAAGAAATAGCCAAGGAAACCTACAGCTCTGCACCTACACATCCTGCAACTCACGGATACAGAGAGGTGATGGGCTGCATGGGAAAAAGAGGCTTTTATGGTGAGATGGGCACTGCTAACCTGGCGCCATCTTCTGGAAGGGGGAAGAGACTGTTCAAAGTCTGTACTGACTACAAAAATCTGGAGGCCCTTAGGACTCTGTGGAAACTATTGCCCAAACAAGTCCGCTGGGTTCAATACTTCAACCAGTTAGACTTCACACTAAAGCACATCCCAGGGAGGAGGAACTTTCTAGCTGACGCCCTCTTTTGCATACCTCAGTACAAATGCAAATGGGAGGAGGTAGTAGATGCCATCATCCCCCCTACCCAAACAGCCGCCCAAGTGACCACCAGATGACAACGCCATGACCAGCAAGATCAACCCGCAAGTGATCTAACCATGAAACTCAAAACCAAACTGCTAGCAGACCCCTGGTTCTGTGACAACCAATACAACTTGACAAAAAGAGATGACCTAGTGTGGAAGGGGATGAAACTCTATGTCCCAGAATCCCTACACACCCTAATCCTCCAGAGGAGCCACAACATCAAACTGGAAGGCCATTTCAGGTTCCTAAAGACTTTACAGTTAGCATAGAGGGGATTCTGGTAGCCTGGCATAAAGAAAGACGTGGACAGTTATGTGAAAAGTTGCACCATCTGCGCCACAATAAAAAAACAACAAAGAAACCCACCCCCCCACTGCTGCAACTGGTAGCAGAGCCAATGAGGCCATGGGAGGAATCGCAATGGACTTTATAGTGGAGTTGTCAAAAAGTGGGGGGAACACGGTGATCTGGACTATAATAGACTTATTCTCCAAGCAAGCACACTTCATATCCTGCAGCGGACTACCCTCGGCCCACCAGCTGGCCAAACTGCTCCTGAAGCACATCTATCGCCTGCATGGAGTGCCACGAACAATTATCTCAGACAGAGGGGTCCAGTTCACAGCTAGGTTTTGGAGGGAGTTCCGGCGGTCCATTGGGTCATTCCAGGGCCTTAGCTCAGCCTTTCATCTGAGCACCAATGGGGGGGGGGCAGAAAAACTGAACTCCATGGTCAAACATTACCTAAGGTGTTAGGTGAATGATCAGCAGTCCAATTGGGCGGACTTCCTGCCTTTCGCTGAGGTCGCGTACAATAATGCTGTTCACAGTAGCAAGGGACTAACTCCGTTCAAAGTAGTGAGCAGCATAGACTTTGTCCCAATGCCAGAATATCCAAGGGATTCCCCCCTCCTCAGTCAGCTTGACAGACTGGCTGTCAACGCTGAAAGCAACCTGGGAGAATGTCAAGAAAGTGCTAGCTAAAGCAGTGCAAACCTGTAAGAAACAGGCAGACAAACACCAAGTCCCGCAATGGCCATTCCAGCTGCGGGAGAAGATCTACCTCTCTACAAAATACTTGAGATTAAAACTCCCCAGCAAGAAACTGGGGCAATGTTTATGGGACCATTCCCCATAGTAAAGATCATCAACCCAGTTACGGTGCAATTAAAATTGTACTGACTGCTAGGAAAGATACACCCGGTATTCCATAGCAGCCTCTTAAAACCCATGGTGGGATCAAGCCTGAGGCCACTACCCCATGAGCCCCTGGACCCCATGGTCATAGGGGGCCAAATCCATTATGAAGTGCAGCAAATCCTCAACTTGAGGTGATACAAGAGACAACTCCAATACCTAATCAGAGGCATCTTAGGTAAAGAGTAGGAACATCCAGGTTGATGCCTCATAGCAAAATTCCACGCAGACAACCCAAACAAGCCTGCGGGGGGGATCGCAACACTAAAATCTATACCTGTACTCAAATTGTTTTTGCTTTGCACAGGTTGCCTTCAGGAAGTGAGGGGAGCCGAATGTAAACCCGTAAAGCATCCCTGGCTGCTCTCGAGTTGCCATAGGCAAGGGGGATGGGAAAACAAACTTGCAGCTATGGTGAAGCAGCATGGCAGTCAAAAATAAAAGCACATTCAAGACATATCTCTTCAAGGCTGTCTCCCGGTGGTTACCCATGGAGGGGAGTGATCTCTACAACCCGCGAAACTGCTTCGTTGGTGAATGTGACTGATGACACACCCTGGAGGGAGGGGGAAAACAGAATCAAGCCTGGGCCATACATTATGTGGGGTCAGAGTTGGCTTCACTTGGAACGTGTCAGCATGAAGCTCCTAATAAATAACTGGATTTTTTTTGAAGCTTGGCTTGAGGCTCATAATTTAATTAGGGCATTGGTTGGAACCCTGACACCCTTCTTTCCTCCAATTGGCCTGAATTGCCTGAACAAGTCCCTGACGTTTTCTTGGCAAGATTGTTCAGAAATGGTTTGCCATCTTCTTCAGGGTTGAGAGAAACTTATTGATCAAAATTAACCAAAGGTGGAACTAGAATTCACAATCTCCTGGTTTCTAGCCTAAGTTTATGTTTAAATATATGATAGTACATTGTTTTAAAAAATAACATCAAAAAATAACCTAACATTAAAAACATCATCAAAAAAGCTCAACAAAGAATGTTCTTTCTGCGCAAACTCAGAAAGCTCCAACTGCCCAAACAGCTGCTGATTCAGTTCTACAGAGGAATTACTGAGTCTGTCATCTGCACCTCTATTACTGTCTGGTTTGGCTCTGCAACCAAACAAGACAAACACAGACTTCAACAGATAATTAGAACTGCAGAAAAAACAATTGCTGCCAACCTGCCTTCCATTGAGGACCTGTATACTGCACGAGTCAAAAAGAGGGCTGTGAAAATATCTACAGACCCCTCACATCCTGGACATAAATTGTTTCAACTTCTACCCTCAAAACGACGCTATAGGGCACTGCACACCAAAACAAATGCATTTTATTTGCCTTATGTACACTGAGAGCATATACACCTAAGACAAATTCCTTGTGGGTCCAATCACACTTGGCCAATAAAGAATTCTATTAGCTCTATTCTATTAATAATGCATACTGATCAGTTACAAAGAATTACTAATTTTCAAGTTTGAAAAACCGGAAAAAATATTATATTTTCAATGAAATTGTATTTGCTAAAAGCTGGAATTTAAGGTGAAATTTTGTAAATCAGAAAAATCTTCTATAAGGAAAAAGGTAAAAAAAATGACCATAACGCTAGAATAACAACTTCAGATATATGAACTGAAGAAAATCCTCATTTGTCTAAATGGTACATGGGGAAACATAAAAACTACTGTAGCAGGAGACAATGTTAAACATGATGCCAAAATATTTGATAGAGCTGCTTCTAAACTATTATATAGAGAGAAACTAACAGAGTAATATAAGCAATGAAAGAGCAGGGTTTTTTTTAAAAAAAAGAAAGCCTCTGGACTTTTCAGAATTCACTGGAGGTTGGCTGATAACTTGATGACGACTGTCCTCTTTTTCAATTCTCCAAGCATATAAAAGCCCATTTAAAAATACAGAATGCCTTATTAATAATATTCTCTAATAAAAGCAGTAGAGTCAAAATTGCATATTTGTAAAATGGCACCTGGAAGTGTTGCCTGGGAAATCAATCATACTGTAAGAAAAAAGGTTGTCGACCAAAATTTTCCTTTAAAAGTACAATCAATGCTGTGGGGAAAAGGAGGAGGAGGGAGGAGGAAGAAGAGATTGTGATGTACAGCTCCATGTGTTCCATATGTTTGATAAAAAAAACCTTGTGTTCCTACCTTTGAGCTATGTACAACTTCTGATCCAGATGTCCCTCCCACAAATTTCAAATGGATGACTGCCAAGTTTGTCAATATAATAATCCATGAAAAATAAATATAACTTTAATAATTGCTACACCTGTGGCAGGTTTGATCTAGAACCTGACAGGAAAGTTCCATCTAAATTAATGTTTGATCTGTTTTCATACCACAAATCCAGTTTACTTATATAACCTTTGATATTATATTTTTGTTCATATATGGATGTTTATGGGCTAGGCCAGGGGTCGGCAACCCAAAGCTCTGGAGCCGCATGCGACTCTTTGGGCCCCTGCTGTGGCTCCCTGTCCCATCACTGGTTGGCATCACCCTCCCCTCCCTCACCTGGCCTGAGAAGGTAAGGGCGATGGCAGGAATGGAAAAATTGCTACACCTGTGGCAGGTTTGATCTAGAACCTGACAGGAAAGTTCCATCTAAATTAATGTTTGATCTGTTTTCATACCACAAATCCAGTTTACTTATATAACCTTTGATATTATATTTTTGTTCATATATGGATGTTTATGGGCTAGGCCAGGGGTCGGCAACCCAAAGCTCTGGAGCCGCATGCGACTCTTTGGGCCCCTGCTGTGGCTCCCTGTCCCATCACTGGTTGGCATCACCCTCCCCTCCCTCACCTGGCCTGAGAAGGTAAGGGCGATGGCAGGAATGGAAAAGTGGCTGGGGCTGATTCTCTGGCACTGGTTGATGAACGATTGCTACTCCTGGCAGAGGCTTCTCTTTGGGCAACCCTCCTCCCCCACTCACAACTCCCTGGCTAGCTTTGGCGGGGCCAGGAGGGTGCACATGTGTGGGGAGACCCTCCTCAAGTGAGCACCAAAGCGCAGCAAAGGCGTGCGGGGAGGGTGGGCGACTGCTCACCTAAGAAGTGTCTTTGGATGCAGCTTCTCTCCTGCCCTAAGATTTTGGCCATCACCTTGCCATGTCCACCCCCACCCCCACAGCTCTTCAGTCAAGCTGGGAGGGCGTAAGCTCCAGCCCGAAGCGAAGGCTGCCTTACACCGCTTTGCGTCTGCACTGAGGCTCTGGCGACCCTCCTCGCCCTCCCCCCTTCTCTCATGTGGGAGGGGGGCATGGCAGGGCGATGGCTGGATCCTTAGGGCAGGAGAGAAGCCATGTCCTTTTGCATCATTAAGATCCTCCTTAAGTGAGTGGCCGCCTGCCCTGCATGTGCCTTTACTGCGCTTTGGTGCTCGCTTGAGGAGGGTTGCCCGAAGGGAAGCCTCCACCGAGGGTGGCGATCGTTCCTTAGCAGAGAGAGAGAGAAGGAGAGATATGGGGAGAGGAAGATGAGGAGAGGGAGGGAGAGATGGGAGAGGGAGAGAGAAAGAGAGGTGGGTGGGGAGAAAGGGAGAGAGAGAGAGAGATGGGGAGAGAGAGAGAGATGGGAGAGAGAGAGAGAGAGAGAGAGAGAGAGAGAGAGAGAGAGAGAGAGAGAGAGAGAGAGAGAGAGACCTGTTTTCCATAGAAAACAGAGCGCCACAAAACCTGGGTAGGTGTGGCTTGCGGGGGGTCATGTGACTTGTTGGGAGTGAGTGACATCTAGTTGGCCATGCCCACCCAGGTTTTGTGGTTCTGGGTGTTTTGTTTTCTCTGGGAAACTGGTCCAAATGGTTCTTTGAGTTTTTAAGGTTGCCGACCCCTGGGCTAGGCCAACCTTTCAAGATATATTGGAGCTGCTCATGATTCCTAGAATCTCAGCATTAATGTAGATATACATATTAGGGAAGCTTGAATTAGATTATAGACTGAACAGACTTAAACCTTGAAGATTCATCAAAAGGTAAGAGATAAATTCAGAAATTCTCAATCTAGGAACTTATTCTGGAGAACAAAAATACACATTTCTTCAATATAAACATTTACACTTGTTTCACAAATCTCAAAACTTCTTTTTTATTCTAGCTTCATTTCTGTTGTTTTTAAGATAACTAGAAGTCAGAATTACTGTTAATTTATTATAAATTAACCAGGGATTTTTAAAGTTCATTTTCTCTATATTCCACTCTAATCAGTAGTACTTTGATCTGATGATCAGATGGAAGAAATCCTTCACCATAATCACTCATTCCCAGAAAGAAAAATACCTAAAACAAATAAGAAAGCTCTTTCTCCACACCACAAAATTAGTCATCAGGGATATTTCATTCTAATGTTTCCTCTAAAAAGTTATGGTTAAGGAGTTTTATGTATATGGAAGAACATTTGATCATATGAGCCTTGCAAACTAAGTAGTATAACCTATCTGCTTGTTTTCAACTTCAAAGTGAATTTGGCCTGTAACATATAAAATCTTATCCTTAATGGAAGAATATGCAGAGAAGAATTTGCTACATTGCACAAAATAATGGAATCACTAAAAATGTCTGTGAAGAAGGATTGTCATCAAAGAACTCCAGTTTAGGCCTGAATCAGGATTAGTCATAGCAGTTTTAACTTTATTTTGATCTGCATCAATTAAAAATACTTGCTTTTCAGGGTATCCTTCTGTTACCAGTGAGATCTTTCAGCAGTTTTTCTAAATGTACATTTATTATCATTCATAAAACTTTTTGATCTGAACATTTTTCCATTTACTTTGTGCTACTGGATATTCATTACCTTGTTTATATCTGCATATAAAAGGGCCCCCCCCCAATTTTTCAACTTAATGTAACAATCAATTCGAAAAAAAAATCTGCTATTCAAAATGATACATATTGAATTAAGGACATGGAAATCCAACATCTCCAATTTAATTAATATTTGAACATACACTTAATTTTTCTAAACATTATGTTGTATAAATTTTCTGGGACTCCAGCTGTGAAAATTCCCAGCCACATTGCTGAGTTTCTCTGTTTTCTTGAAGAAAAAAATTAAGGTCATATACTTGTAAAATCAAATGAGAATGAATTGATTGGCAAAATGCATTGTTTAACTGAAGGCCCTTTATCAGCATTATTGAATCAGCTACACCAGTGGTTCCCAAAGTGGGTGGTACCGCCCCCTGGGGGCGATGGGATGACTTAGGGGGTGCTAAGAGGTAAGGGGGACAGCAGGGGGGCACGAAGAGGCGAGGCGGCAGGGGGCACTAAGAGGCCACGTGGAAGGCAGGAAAGCATGTCAGGGCGTGGGAAGGGAGATAGCAGCCTACTCCTTTCCCCGCAGCCCTGCCATGCTTGGCGGTCTTCCACACGGCCTTCCCAGTGGTCCCCCATGCCTGCTTGCTTTCTGAGGTTGCCATCCAGCCTGGCCCGGCCAGTTGGTGGGCGGGCAGCCCTTGGTGGAAATGCAGATGCTGAGAGAGGCGGCGGAAGGGCAAGCGGATGTCCTGGGGTTGCTGCACATGCGCCCGCCCCATTTCTGCAAAGGCAGAGCCCCCTTGCAGGGCAATCCAAAGAGGGGAGAGGCATGCTGCAAAAAAGGCCGCCTACCACCAGTGCCGGCTCCACAGTGCTTGGGGCTCTGAAGCAGCCCACTGGCTTCTCACCCGGCCACCTATCTGCTCTCTTTGCAGATCGGCCCGACCGTCCACTGACGCCATTCTGGGAACTTGGCCTGTGGTGATGGGTTGGAAGCCAGTGGGCTGCTTCGGAGCCCCAAGTCCCGCAGAGCCGACATGGGAGGCACGGGTGGAAGGCAGCCTTTTCTACAGCATCCTCCTCCCTACATGGCTCAGCCTTTGCAGAAAGGGGGTGGGTGGTTTGTACGGAGGCTTGGTGGGGGTATGGAAGGCCCTCCAGGATGGAAAGCAGGGCAAGACAAGGCACAATAGGCTGCTGCTGCCCTGGCCCCACTCAACTGCGCTTCTTCTAGCTCATCCGCCCCACGGTGTTGTGAACGAGACTATCGGCCATGCCTCCCGACCTGGCCTTCCTCACCGGGTGCTGCTGCACTGGCAGCTCTGCCCTGCCCAGCTTCGCCTTTCTCCCGCCCCCAAGAAGAGAGAAAGAGAAAGAAAGGAAGGAAGATTGGAAAAGGCATGGATGTTTCCCATGTGCATTCACACATTCAGGAACGCCCTCACTTTCTCTTATTCAGATAGACCTGTACACATGGAACCGTTTTATAAGCCATAAACTCTGTGTCAGGAATTCCCTGTCTTGTGAGTTGGTGTGTAATTTGGAATTATAGGAGCATGTCATAGCTGCTGTCACAAGATATTTGCCTTGGGGGAGGTTGCTTTCTACTGCAGAAGAAAGGAAGGAAGGAAGGAAGGAAGGAAGGAAGGAAGGAAGGAAGGAAGAAAGGAAGGAAGGAAGGAAGGAAGGAAGGAAGGAAGGAAGGAAGGAGGGAGGGAGGGAGGGAGGGGGGAGGGAGGGAGGAAGGAAGGAAAGGAGGAAGGAAGGAAAGGAGGAAAGAAGGAAAGAAAGAAAAGAGGAAAGAAAGGAGGAAAGGAAGGAGGAAAGGAAGAAAGAAAGGAAGGAAAGAAAGGAAGGAAGACAAAAAGAAAGAAAGAAGACAGAAAGAAAAAGAAAGACAGAAAGAAAGATGGTAGGAAGGAAGGAAGGAAGGAAGGAAGGAAGGAAGACAGACAGACCAGACAGACAGAAAGAAAGATGGTTGGTAGGAAGGAAGGAAGGAAGAAAGAAAAAGAAAGAAAGAAAGAAAGAAAGATGGTGGGAAGGAAGGCAGAAAGAAATAAAAAAAGAAAGGGGAGGGAAGAAAAAAAGAAAGACTTATGACCACAATTGAGCCCAAAATTTTGGTTGCTAAGCAAGAGCGTTGTTAAGTGAGTTTCACATTTTACAAGTTGACCACGCCCACCCAGTCACATGACCAAGCCACGCCCACCTGAAAGGGGGGGCACCAAGGACGAGTTTGTAGCACCAAGGGGGCGGTGGACTGAAAACGTTTGGGAACCACTGAGCTACACTGACCACCCTTAGTGTAACAATGGCAGAGATAGCTGTAATAATTCACATTTGTCAGAAAGGTCACAGCCTCAAGGGCTGATCCAGATGAAATGCCAGCATTTATGAACTAAATGTTCCTTGCATGTCATTTTCATGAGCTAGATTTTAGAAGTAATCTTCTGTAGAATAAAAAGGAATGATACATGGAGTTGCGGAAGTTGCCATATGTAACATAACCCAACCCAATTTTTCTAGCCACTCTCAGGCAGCTATTTATAATTCAAAGCATTAATCTAGTACAATCATATGGAGCAGAGGTGGGTTCCTGCCGGTACGGTTAATAGCTGTTGTTTGGCGCAGAGCCGAAGACGCTGCTGCCGTTCGCGGCGCGGGCGCTTTCCCCGGGCACTTTCCCCGCCCGCATGGTTGCCGCCAATTGCGTTTCTTTGCCCTCTGCGCATGCAGAATGCTTTGCGCATGCGCAGAGGGCAAAAGAACGCAATTGGCGGCGTCCATGCGGGCAGCGGCAGCGCCCGGGGAAAGCCCCTGAGCCGCGAACGGCAGCATGTCTTCGGCTCTGTGCTGAACAACAGCTATTAACCGTACCGGCAGGAACCCACTACTGATATGGAGATGGCAATGTTTGCTGTCTTTTGCTTTTTAAAAAAAATTTCTTCAGAGAGCTGCTGCCTTTTCTAAACTGAAGAGCACTGGCTCAGCTGATTTGTGACTTACGTTGGAAGTTTATTCTGTCATTAACAACAGCAAATAAAAGCAACCAGACTTGACATGTTACTTTAGATCTAAGCCAAAAGGTTCTCTAAACTATTGCCAATTTATTTTGCATTTAAAACACCAGGAAATGAACATGAATTCTTCTTTGTTGTTGCTTACTGATTGTTACACGGCATCTGCAAGAAGAAATGAAAATACAGTACTAAATAGTTCACCTCACCTGTTTTTTCTTATAAAATCCCTTCTTGTCACAGTTTGGAATATGCAATCCTCTTGGACTTAAAACATTCAGAATCTTCAGATTGTTTAATGTGTCTTCCATCTCTCTTCGACAAGGACCCTGTCAATTGCAATTTCAATATATATTGTTATAAATTAACAATTTCTTGTATGTTAGAACATAGAATAATAGATGTAGAAGAGACCTTGGAGTTCTAGTTGATCCATTTTATACTATTATAAATAAAGAAGATACAAATTTATATAAAATAGCAAGAATCACTCAAGAAAGAAAATAAATTAAACTTTGAACGTATCACTATCATACATATACATTAAGAATCTGGCTACTTTATTTTTTAAAAAATTGGTCTCAATCTATGTGTACTCTCAAACAGAACTACCCATAACTAACTGGGAAAAATGCAGTATTGGGAGGATATATCCCAATCCTCATTCTTTCTTCTGACCAATGGATTAGTTTACTGAAATTTATTTTAAGAATTATACATTTACAACATATAACTACTACTGTAATTTACAAAGCTGGGACAAAAGGTTTTTCCAATGTCTTTTTCTTCTGTCCCAGAGAGGGGAAATTTTTTCCTTTCCAGATTTCTGCCCATCCCATGGTCCCTTTATTGCACCCCCATAGTGAAATTAGTAAGGTTGCTGGCTGCAAAACAAATGATACCCATTGCTTTCTGTGCTATAGCTGATTGCCGCAGCTTGAGGTATCAATCTTCTGGGCTCCTCCCTTTAAATTCAGCTCTCCTGATGCAAGTACTCAGTCTGAAGCTAAAAAGAGATTTCACTTGACTTTCATGGTGGGATTAAACTTTGTCTCCTGGTTTCTAGACTGATGTCTTAACCACCTATTACTAGAATCAAGAACAAAAAGGAAAATTTGACTCTTTGCTTTCTTTTTTCTGGATGGAAGCAAGATCTGCTCTTTGCAGCAAACAATGCAAAAACAGCCAAAGATATAATTAGCTTGTGTAGGAGAAGACAATCTTGCAGCTGGCCAACTGTAACATTGAAGGTCAACTTCAGACTTCTCCTCCAGGTCAATCAGAATTAATTATACACCTCTTAGATTCAAGACTTGGATCCTAAACAAACCTAAGATTTTTAAAAACAAACTTCTAAAAGCTCCTACTACAACTACATGTGATTTTGTAAAAATGTGAGTTAGGAATGAGGCTCCTAAATTGTATGAGATAGTGCAACCTGGGAGAACACAGGAACATTCATGATCGTCCTTAAATCAACTTCATGTCAAAATCTTATTTAGAATATTTCCTTAGTCTTCCCGGACTTTCTCATTTTTTGCAGTTATTAAAGCTTTTTTTCTTCTCCATCCACTCGTGTATTCTTACTCATTGTACAATTCATGCATTTTGGTATGTCTTGGATGGGAACAATAAGCCAACTGTGTCTGATGATTTTGCCTGAAGTTATTTGGGAACATATTTGATGTTGTGTCTATGCAGGGGCTACCTTCCCTACCCGTTTGCAAATGTGAGCACGCGCGTAGTCTGTGCATGCGCAAAGTCTTCCGTGCATATGCACAGCCTCCAAAATGTGCATAAATGGGACGTGATTACGTCTGGGTGGGTGGGGCCACCCGCAGTCAGTGCTACCAGTTCACCCGAACCAGATAGAACGAGCTGAATATCACCACTGTGTCTATGCTGTGGAAACTGATGGATTATCTCATCCACTTCTCTGAAGTGGATGAGATAATTACAGAAATCTGAAGACCAAGAACACAACCTGTTATTACTGCAGAATTCCTACATTAATAAAACCCTTTTGTTTAAAGATGTTTTCATATTTTGTAAATCTAGAGTGTTATGTGAATTAAAAAAGCAACAAAGTCCAGCTTGTAATGGTACTTGTGGAGGGGGAAGTCCTGTGTATTTATAATGTATAGATTTGGATGTTGTTGAATCACAAGTCCTATCAAACCCATCTACCACAGCTGGAAATAAAGGATGCTGGCAATATTACTTCGGCTTAGCAATATTTCATCTAGAGGGTCCAGACTTTTGATTTTCATATGCATCTGGAAACTCAGTGATAGAAAAGGAAAAAACCCCAAAACAAACCAATAGAGAGGGCATTTTTTAAAAAAAGGTTCTTTTTGCTTATTTTACTGAGCTTTGGCCTTATGTCTTGCAATATTGAGCATTTAAAATCTATGATCTCCATGCTTTCCCCCCCTCATTTGTGACCTTTATGTGCAGGTAGTAATCGACTTACGATTGGTTATCTTATGACTGTTCAGTTATGAATGGGTACTTTATGGCTCATAAAGCACTTCCAGTTATCATGTCATGCTCCCCGATGACTATATTTCATTCACCTGGTAAATGATTAGCCTTTGCAAATCCTGCAATCATGTGACTGTCTTTTTAGCTAGTTCTGGCAAACAGTGCCCATGGAAAAAAGTTTATTTAACTTAACAAACATCACAAAAATGTTGAAAAAACCAGGTCCAATCACTTGGGTACCTTGACTTTTGACTGAAATATTACAACTAGATTTTGGGCCACAACCACTGTGTTGTTGTTGTTGTTGTTGTTGTTGTTGTTGTTGTTGTTGTTGTTGTTATTACTACTACTACTACTACTACTACTACTACTACTACTACTACTACTACTACTACTATTATTAAGCCTGAAAATTTCAAATGAAATAATGGTGCATTTATTGCTCTGAACATTGTTAATGTCATTTACCTGAGAATTAAGTAGCAGTACTTAGATGGCAGAAAGCCAGAAACTATTAGGCCTATAGTTAAGATTGGGCAATTGAGGCTGTGGAGGATAGATTTGAACTCAACTCGAAGGAGACATTTTATTGCTTTTTTTCCCACAGCCATTAGCCAATCCTATCACAAAAATATGGCACTCAAGTAACAAAAG
The DNA here is from genome assembly GCA_023053685.1 of Diadophis punctatus similis. Taxonomy (NCBI): domain Eukaryota; kingdom Metazoa; phylum Chordata; class Lepidosauria; order Squamata; family Dipsadidae; genus Diadophis; species Diadophis punctatus. The sequence continues at coordinate 7,420,555 of JALIGW010000008.1, read as the reverse complement.
TTCACTTTTCTGGTCATATTTTGCTTTGCTGTGAGGGAGGGAAGGAAGGAAGGAAGGGACTTATTTCCATCCAACCTGCAGAAAAAATGGCCAAGGAAAAAATTATTTCAGAAATACTTTACCTATTTATAAAATTATAATAAAATACCATGTTTCCCCCAAAACAAGACATCCCCTGATAATAAGCCCAATCGGGCTTTTGAGTGCATGGCAATAAGGCCAAGCACTTATTTCAGCATTCAAAAAAAATATAAGACGGTCTTATTTTTGGGGAAACACGGTAATAATTATAAAATTATTTAGGAAATATTTTTTTTAAATTGGGAACACTAAAACATTGTAAGAACAGGTGGAAGCATTTTACCAGAACATTTGAAGTAGCATTGTTTTTCTGAAACTTGATTTTCCTCATATATGTAAATCCCTAGTAGAAACAAACATGAGAGGACTGCATTTTTCAAAAATATTACGATTTTATTTATAAAACTAAATTTGTAGCTTCCGTGGTTGAAGAAAAAAGTTTGAAATGAAGTGTTTACTATCTTTTGCAGATTTATAAACCATTTTCTGCAGGGGTGAAATGCTCCCGGTTCGGGCTTGCCTGTCAGTTGTCAGAGAGCCGGTTGCAAAGGCAGCGCCACTCCACCCACCCGCCGCCATTTCAGTTCTTTTCCTTCTGCGCATGCGCAAAGCATTCTGTGCATGCGCAGAAGGTAAAAGAATCCAAATGGCGGCGTCCGGGCGGAGCTTCCCGCTCCCTTCGCGACCGGTTCTCTGATGACTGACAGGCACGCCCAAACCGGGAGCATTTCACCCCTGGTTTTCTGACCTAAAATCTGGGATAACTTTGAAATTTCTTAAGCCTAGAAATATAAAATATTTAGTCAATTCCTGTTCATATCTTCTCAGAAGCCAGACCCACTGAATTTCAGAATCCATAGCAATTTTAGATAAAACCTTTTGAACAGTTTGGGTGAATCGGACTTCTAAGAAATATTTTTTTCTAAATAATGATGCATGATTATTTCCAGTAAGCAAGTCTTTGAGAGCCTGCAGTCATCCTTTGTCTCATTCTCTGTCATCTTCTTCTCTCTCCCTTATCATAAATACAACTGAAGTTTATATCTGGAAACTTATAAAGGTCCATCACTACCAATGCAATTGAATTCTTCTGATTTCAGAATTTGGGTACTTTCATTGGCTAAAAAGTGCTTGCATTGAAATACAATTATGCTACCTACTTTATTTCTGTTCAAGAGGGAAACAGACACCAAAAGCCAACATAGATGGACTGCCTCTGAAAAACGAGACTCTTTTATGACAGAATTAGCAGGACAGACACTTTTCGCATTTTTTCAGACTCCAAACATTTTTATTTCTGTAGGCTTTTGGAGTAGTCTCTCCTGCAATTTTTTTTCTTTTCAACAACACAACACTGTGTCTAGATCAGCTATGAATGTTTTGATGCAAAGCCAAGAAATACCCAGCAATGTTTTGTGTGCCTGTTGGCATAGACATGGGGGATAAGCAGATTTCCTGCCAAGAACAGTACATGAACCACAGTATTCTATGCTCACATTTCCTACAACTCGGCTGGCCTGCCGACTTTGTTCGCACACTGCACATAAGGAACAAGAAACAGTAGCCACTTCATCCCCATGTGTTATTTTGCCCAAAGGCATTTCAGTATGGCAGAGCAATCACTAACAGAGCTAGACATGACTTTAGGAGAAGTAGACACCTTTTGATAGACAGCCAAAAGTTGATTCAGAATCTTACATTCACTATATTCGTTGGAATTTGCTGCTTAGGATGCAAGCTCACAGAGTAGAAGAAATTTTTATATTTATTAATAATTTGTCTTGTCTATTGGGAGGAATGAAAGTGAATCAATCCATTACCTCCAGAAAAACAACCAGGCTAATCAAAGCGTAGGCATGGATGAATGTACACATTCTTCTTTAAATTTTTAAATTTCTAAATGATGACTTTATTAAAAGGTTTACATCTTCAGAAATTACTAGACATTTTCTGGAACAGGAATCACAACATTTGCCTATCTAACTATTTACTAGTTTGCTTATTCTATAGAGACATTATTCACAAACCCAAGAAGAAAATTTGTACTTTTAAAAGGTAAAGGAACACAAATGGCACCAGCTTCGGTATTTGTGGTGGATCTCCTTTGGTTGAGGCCCAGCTTCAAGACTACCTTCAACCACAAAAAGCCATTGATTGACTTTGGGCCAGTTCTCTGTTAGCTAACCCAATTTAACTCACAGGAGTTGTTATGGGAAAAACAGGGAAGGAGGAAACACTGCATATGCTTCCTGGAGCTTCTGAACAAAAGGCAGGATGTAACTCTAACAATAGATAATGAATAAATAAAATATTTCTTAAGGAAGTAAATCAAGAAAATTCTTTCCTTTCATCTTCTCTAAAATGACTGAGATATTTTCTCCAAACTAGAACTTTTATATTTACTAAAATGTAATTGAAGATGCTGTTTGGTGACATTTTCAAACTAAAGCTAATGTGATCTATTGTTAAGGCACCAAGCTAAAAAACAGGAGAGTATGAGTTCTAGTCCTGCTTTGGGCATGAAAGCCAACTGGGTGATTTTGGGTTGATCATCCTCTCTTAGCTAAAACCACAGGGCTGTTGTAGGGAAAATAAAAGAAGGAAGGTGTATTAGGTATGTTTTCCACCTAAAATTATTTATTAAAACAATAAAGGTTGAATAAAAATAAATAAATAAAATGAAATAAATCTTTGGCTATAAATGATGGGTAATTCCATAAGAGTAAATATTTAAATCACCTATAGGATAATCACGGAATAACAGAATAAAATTTATAAACAAAACTTCCAATTCCATTAAATCAGTACTCTAATAATTTTGATGCCAGCAAAAACTCAGGTAAAACTCAGGCTTTGTATTTTAACTTTATTATTTTAATTGATTTTTTTTAAACTTTGTTCATTGCCCGGAGTCACTTCGTGAGGTTGGTGGCTATACAAATTAAATGAATAAAGTAAGTAAATTAATAAATCTGTAAAATTTATCGATTTAAAATGATGTAATGAAGACATGGATGTATGTAACACTGTTAAACAGTATTTTATCTACACAATATTGTTAAACAAATGCTTACATATTTGTAAGCAAGTAAGTATATAGCAAACTTAAATACTTACATATTCAGTCTCCTGTTTAGATTCAGAAGAGAAATTCTGGGTGTCTGTGCTTTGTGAATCATACTTATAGCGCTGGGTATTTTTGGCATATTCTTTCCTTATGACATCTATTTTGGTCTGATGGACATGTGACTTGGAATCTAACATCCTGTTGGTGCTGGGAACAGACTGATTTTCTGTACTACTAATATTCTGGTCTTCATCTGAATCACTGGAATTCCCTTTAAATAAAAACAAGTTAAACAAGCTGTTAGCCAATGACAGTTTAATAAATAGCAACTTATGAACAGCTTTTGAATATTGAATATTAAGTTCATATTTTGCCATCATTTACATAGAACATTACTGAATAGGAAACAAACAAAAAAATCAGGTCAGTTTAATTCTGAGGAAGCATAACAAAGCAGAAATCTAAATAAATATTGTGCATATATTTAGATTAAGGATTACATATAGAAAATGATCTGCTACTGATGCCACAATACTTAAAAACACCTACTTATTGTGTCCTGAATGTAATACATAGTTCAGAGCACATTGTTTTAAGATGGCAGCCTTAGGCATCATATAGGTAATAGCACCTGTTTAGAGTTCAGTGTTCCCATGACTGAAGGAACCTAGTAACTTCTCAAGCTATAATTCAACATCATTATTGGGTTGCAACGCTTGTGCATCTTTCATTTATATTTAAATGTTTGAAAAATGGTCTATATATTCTACATCAATTTGTTTTCCTAGCCATACTTTTGAACCCTAAGTCGAGGAAGATCTCAACTTACAACAGTTCGCTCAGTGACCTTTTGAAGTTACAACAGCACTGAAAAAAGCAACTTATGACCATTTTTCACACTTATGACCATTGCAGCATCCCCATGGTCATGTGATCAAAATTCACACACCTGACAACTGACTCATATTTATGACAGTCACAGTGTCCCAGGTTTATGTCATCCCCTTTTGCGACCCCTTTGACAAGCAAAGTCAATGGGGAAACCAGATTCACTAAACAATGGTGTTGCTAATTTAACAACTGCAATGATTGACTTAATCATTGGCAACAAAAGTCATAAAATGAGGGAAAACTCACTTAACAAATTTCTCATTTAGCAACATAAATTTTGGACTTGTGGCCATAAACTGAGGACTACCTGCAGAGATAGAAAGCTGCTTTTCCTAACTCTAACTCTCTAACTCTCGCCAGAAGAGGGCAGAAGTGTATCAGGATTGAATTGCTTCTAAATCTGGACCTAAATCAAGAATCTATTGGGATGTTATCTTGACTTTTAAAGGATTGAAATAGTTCGCCTATTTATTATTTATAAGATTTATTGTAAGAGTATCTATTTTTTGAGTTTGCCATGAAGGTTTTTCCTAAATGGGTGCAGACATAGTGTAATCTGTAATAATAAAATTGAATTATTAAATAATTACTGATCATTAGTATTTTTTAAAAAAATCTTAAACCAGGGGTCCCCAACTCCCAGTCCATGGTCTGATACTGGTCCACAGTCCATTGGGAACTGGGTCACGCAAGCAGTGGGCAAGCGCACAAAGTTCCATTTGCACATCTGTGGGATTAGGTTGTGTGCATGAAACCATCCTTTTCCCCACTGCCACCTGACACCACTGCCAGGTGTGGAGCAGAAAAGGTTGGGGACCGCTGTTTTAAACTATTGAATTATTACTTCATATTTGCTGCTATTTTGAAGGAACTGGCAATTCCTTTCAGGGCTGTTAATATTACTGTGCTATCATTCTAAAAACAAATATGCGCACTTGATTTTTCCTGAAACTTAAAAAAAAAAGTCACTTTCATAAAGGAAGTGTTTCAAATATGTGGCAGACAAACAGTTCCTATGCAGTTATGTGTGCACACTTAATTTCTCCCCAGCTGCTACTATACCTGGTTACACTTCCTCTGTGTATTTTATTAAAGTTAGTATTTCCCAAGCTCATTTGGTATTTATATTTCAGCCAAAAAACACCTGTGGCAATAGCTCAAAAAAGGCATAATATTCAATGATTAACAGGGAATGTATTCACCTATAAAGTCATGCGCTCAGAAACATATCAACTTCATATTCAGCTATAAAAATAATATAAATGAATGCTATTCATACAACAGAAAAGCCCACTCAGAAGAGGCCTATGGCATGTTGCCAAAAGACAAAGGAGCGGGGTCAAAACTAGGTACTTGCTATTAATATCTTGCCCCTGCCACTAAACAAGTGGCAAAAGCAGTAGGGAGAATACATCTCCCACAAATGGTGAAGTAAGCAAAATTATTTGCTTTGCATAGATTACTTCTAGGCTTCATCAACATTTAACCTCTTAAGCTTTACTTGTAATTTTAATAACATTTTCTTTTTTATTAATTGCTTTATCATATAAGTACAGCTCCCTTTTTAAACGTATTGTTCAGCTCTGTAAATCCCTTCCCAACATGCACATATATGTGCATAATATTTAATGCCCATTATTAAAATATGACAAAATTGATTTGCATAATCTCTCGTGTAACTATTTAGGGTACCAATGACAAAATCTGACCCACTCTTCATATTAAAAATATTCCTTTTGACATTTTGAGGTGGGGAAAATGACTTTAAATCATCCAGTAATCCCTATAGAAAGACTATGTTATATGGACAGGCATAAGGTGGCAGTAAAGAATATCCAACTATTGGATCTGGATTTTAACACCCAGATCCAGTAGCCCCTTCTCAGAGGTAAAGAACCTGAGTTTCCATTGTTTTGGGAAGTTTATCCCTATAGTAACCTAATTATACTAATTATTGACTAATTATTTTTTTCTAAATTATCCTTAAATGGAAACAATAATTTCCAGATGGGTTTGTTTCTTGCATTGCTTACTCTTCCTGGATACATTTAGGGGTGTCTTAAAAGTACCTGAACACCACAAAAGTTAGGCTGCCAAAAGCAAAATGATCATCTGCTGGAGCAGATACATTCATGGAAAAAAAAACAATAAAAAAATATACTCCCATATTTTCTAGTGTATAATTGATTGGTGTTGCCAGACATTACCCTTTAAAAAAATAACAAATTATATCCCAATATTCTTCCAGAAGTTCAGACCTGGATTTTTATCTGAAAGCAACCTTATAATAAGTCTAATCACTAATCATTTATCCACTTTATGAGCTTCATAAATTAATAAACATTATGGTCTACATTGTTCTTTAAGCACACCTCAGCAAGAAGTCTGTTAGCTAATTCCTCTTTATAATGTGTCAAATGCTGCTCAGCAATGGCCTTCATTGGTTGACATTCATCTGTGGACAACAGCATCTAATACAATAGTTTGACAGCTTTCTGTTTTCATGGAAATATCTATCAAGGAACTCGGGATATTTCAGTACATTGCACAGATTATTATGGCATATTTTATAGTACATGTATGGTTTATGCATGTCTGCTAAGATTTAGGATGGGGAGCACTATCTGATCTTGTCAGAAGAGAGTCCTAAACATAGTGAATGCTGCTGTATGAGGAAACTGAACAGGGGAATATTACTCATAGTACTCTGTTGCCCAGGGTAGCTTATCTGTTATTATAGATCTTCTCACTAAGAAAATCCTGGATCAATCTTAAAATTCAGAGAGCACACCTTGAAGTCCAACTGCCTATGACAGTGATGGCGAACCTTTTTTGGTTCGCGTGCCAAAAAGGGGGGGGATGCGTGGGATCACGTGTGTGCGTGCCACACCCATAATTCCATGCACCCCTGCACATGCGCGCATGACCCGCCCCCCACTCCCAGCATGCAATGGCACGCCCATTTTTTGCTCTCTCCAGGCTTCTAGGAGCCTGGGGAGGGCGAAAATGGCCTTCTCCACCCCCTCTGGAGGCTGGAAACAGCCTGTTTCGTGACTCCCAATGGGGCCAGAAGACCCAAAAATCAGCCGGCCGGTGCACACATGTGCGCCGGACCTGAGCTCGCGTGCCCACTGATATGGCTCCGTGTGCCACTTGTGGCACCCGTGCCATAGGTTCGCCATCACGGGCCTATGATATACAACAATGCAGACTATAGTATTTATTAATTTATTCATATCCCATCAAGGATAGGTAAATTAAAGGTCACCTCTACAGGCCTCTTTTTAAATGCTCCAAGCACACCAGATCAGTATTTTTAAAGTTAGATTTATAATGAGAAAAAAAAAACCTACGATACAGGTTTGTAGCCAGCTCTATCCTCTATGTCAATTAAATGAGCCATTTTAATTAAATCCCATTGACAAAGAGGTTTTTCAGTGAATCCCTTCATAATTCCTTCCATTCCTGGTCACTGATAGTCCTTGAATTTTATCTTTTATTCTGAATGAATAAATACTCTTTAACTTACAACTAGTCACTTAACAACTGTTTTAAATTATGCCAGATCCTCAAATGGGTACTTTTAATCCAGATTCCAAGTTCCAATAATTGCCCCTCCTACTCATGGGATTGCATTTTGAGCAACAGACACCTGGCCAGCTTTTGCAGCATCCCATGGTCATGGGATTGATGCGGAAAGGATTGGGAATCAAAATAGATTCTGAGTTAACTCTGAGAAACAATGTAAAAGTTGATTTGGAGCCAAATTCTGAGATGAAAAATGTTTAATTAAAGATGGACGTTAAGTAAGTACACAAAGTACACAAACTGAATGTGATGATGATGAGGAAGAAGAGGAAGCTAAAGATGGGCAATGGTGCTTACATCAGTTCCCAAAAAATGCTTTCCTGTGGAATTTATCTTAATATTTCTCATCAATAAATCTCAATATTGTGTTCTGGGAAAGTATATATGTATGCAGAAGTTAACCAAGTGATCAATGAAACCTTGCACTGCTTCTACAATGGAGAGGGGCAGTCTGGGGTCTATCCATTTTAAGTTTCTCTTTGTTTCCCATCTCTGAAATCAGATAAGCTAATTTTATTGCCTTGGTCAGTCTGCTGATTACAGGACACAGAGCAGCAACTTCCACTTTTTAGAAAATCAAAGAGGCAAAGGGATATCATTTTGCAGAACTACTACGGTAATTTAAGAAGAATTGTTCTGAAGCATTAAGGATGGATAGGTCTACCCTGTTTCCCCCCAAATAAGACATCCCCTGATAATAAGCCCAATCGGGCTTTTGAGTGCATGGCGATAAGGCCAAGTGCTTATTTCAGGGTTCAAAAAATATAAGACGGGGTGTTATTTTTGGGGAAACATGGGTATTACCATACACACATATAACAACACTTTAATACAAAATGGCATAATTCATGGGTCTCAGTGTAAAGGCTTCTTGTGTTACAAAAAGAAACTGTCACTGTTACTTCACTTAAATAACTTTTAAATAAAACTGATACAAGAATGCACTTTTTATGCACAAGTTGTTTTTTAACAAGAATGGCTTACTTCAGATAGGAATACAAATGAAAATATCGGCAGCAGAATATATTGGCTAATGGCTATTAACCATTGCTATACATTGGTCAATGTATAGCCAAGTAAACCTTAAATGCTCCTGATCAATACAGATTGAAGTTGCATAGGACATTATAAAGCCATCATACCATTTTACCACCAAGATTACCCAGGGAAATTTGCGTATAGATATGGGAATCAGGCACCATCAGGGCACAAAGCTGGCTTGCTATATGGAATTGCCTTTGCACATAGAACTAAGTTATAGTCTCTTACATGCAGACACACGCTGAATCAGACGAAACCGAAAGTCATATATTAGTGAACTCACTCGGGTTTCAAACTATTTGAAACACGGACTCGTCTTTTCTTAGCCTACTTAACACAAAGCGTTGGACTTTACAAAGTAGCAACAGTTATTTCTAATAGGGACTAATAATGAGGAATATCAATATTATCGCACTTGTATCCATTCACTTACTATGCACTTACTTAAAGGCAATATATTTTTTACCCCCGAGTTTGGACTTCACATGCACGTACATGTATTCATCAACGAAAGCAACAAATCCTACCAAACTTACCGTCCCGCCTCCTGCTACACAGTGCCGTGTATCGATTAAAGTCTTGGACTCGCACGAGAGAAGGGATAACTCTCAGCTAAGTACAAATCACTACTGGGTGACTTTTGGACAGTTTTCTCTCCCAGACCTATCTTAATGGCGGGTCGTCCCCGGGGGGAAAATCAGAGGGAAGGTTGCATCATTTGCTTGGATCTTCTGGAAGAGGCGAGACTAGCCGATCAAACCAGCCGCGGAGTGCTGGCGCTGCTTATTTCGCACAAACCACCTCACCTGCCTTACGAGCTGCGCACGCGCACTACGACCTTCTGGGCAGGCAGGCCACGCTGTTGCCGCCGCCGCCGCCGCCGCCGCCGGGATCCTAGACTAGACGCAGTGTTTCCCAACCTTGGCAACTTGAAGATGTCTGGACTTCAACTCCCAGAATTCCCCAGCCAGCGAATGCTGGCTGGGGAATTCTGGGAGTTGAAGTCCAGACATCTTCAAGTTGCCAAGGTTGGGAAACACTGGACTAGAGAATCATACACGACCCGCTCTTTGTTTTCTTACCTGGTCCGTGGGTCCCGCGCAGGAGGAAGTCAGGGACCCTGTTGCCGGCGCCGGAGGAGCTGCTGCTGCTGCCGGCCGCTGCGTCGACGCTCACGATGATGCAATTCCCCTTGCCGTCGAGCAGCGCCTGCAGAGGTTTCGGCTCGTCGCTTCGGGGCCGGCAGCTGAGCCCGGAGCCGCAGCGCTCGGTATAGACGCCGCAGGGCTGTCCTTCTTGCAAAGCGCAGGTTAAGCAACACCCGCAGCCCGGTTCGCGCACCAGCTCCGGGCATTCCGGCACCATGGGCTTGCACTGCTCCAGAGCCCGCGTGTCACACGGATCGCATCGCACCACCGGCCCCACCGCCACCGCCAGCCGGCTCAGCAGCGCCGTCGCCGTCGCCACTGCCCAGAGTAGCATGTAGAACCCAGACACCATAGCAACAGCGACAGGGAAGAAGGACGAAAAGAGGATCAAGAGCGGCAGGCAAAGAGGAAAGAGGGTCTGCAAGCAGCCTCGAGCAGTGCGCACGGGCCGACCCGGGTACCCTACCAACACAAAAAGAGACGCACAACTTCACTCGCACTTGCACGCACGCTTCTGTAGGTCGAGGGCAGAGCACAAGCACACGCACACGTCCTGCTTGCCTGGGGAGAGGGAGGACAAGGAGTGTAGCTCCTTGCAGTTTCTGCGGAAGCCCCCTTAAGTTTAAAAAAAGGTGGCAGGAGATCTGAACCTTCTAACGTCAAAGACCAACCTCTTTCGCAGAAACAAGCTAGAATAAAAGAGTCTCAGTCCCTTCAGTTCTGCCGCAGGAACAATTCCCCTATTTTTCCCTTTAATATCAATACACCGCTATTCAGAGGTATAGATTTCTCTGTTTCCAAAGCTCCCTCCCTTTCAAAGCTACAAAAATCGCTTCCTTTGAAAATTACCCCCCCCCTAATTTGCCACACAATTTCTTACGAGTCCCTCCCAAAAAACGATAAAATAAGATGTCCTTTAGGGAAGGGGAGAAGAGAGAAGAAAGACAGAAGAGAAAAGATGATGCAAAATAATAGTAATTTAAAGAAGAAATGTCCTTTTTGTCGTTTAAATCTCCTCGTTGCCTGCAACTCGCTCTCCTCCTCTTAACTTTGTTCGCTGCGATCTCTCCTTCAGCCGCAGTTGGTGCCTATATAGATCCCCTCCTTAAGACACGCCCCGGACTTATGAATAATGAATACCATTGGCAGCCAAATAGAAGGAGGGGGAAGACTTTCGGTCAAGAAAGTAAAGAAGGCGGGACGATCGGCGAATGATTCGTAATGATAAGGTTACTTAGAAATTTTGTTAAAGTAGATACTTTTGTATAGCATTGCTGGGGGGGGGGGGGCAGAGGAGACTCGCGATTTCTCTCCCAACCTTTCCATTTGTCTTTGTTTCAAAAATGCCCTCTCCGCTCCCTTGATTCAAGAAGAGGAGCTCCAAATAGAAAATTCTTTTTCAATTCTTGTCTCCAGTGAAACTGACTAAAAGAACAGATTAAACCCAAGAGGCCACCTTTTTTAATGGTAGCCAATGTTTAGGATATCACCTCATATTATATCTGTAGTTCCTTAAGAAACTGAAATATATGCGATATTATATACATGTTCCTGTCAGTCTGCCTCTTCTTGGCAGCTATGGGAGACAAGCAAGCATTATATCAATTAAGCACCAATTTCTATCTTAAATTAAGAAAGCACTGATCATGGTTATTCTGCACGACATTCTTAATTTTAGGAAAAGACCTATCTCCTTTATAAAAAAGATAATCATCTCTTTCTGCATAGATCTGGTTTGCTATCAGTAACATTATTTAATGTTTGAAAAATCAATATTACTAGTTATTGAATGAATAAATTGTTTAGCTTCATCTCGAAACCAGATCAATTAGTAGTGCTCACTCTGCAGAATTAAGAGTTTGAAGTATTTTTTTTAACGGTCGTTTTAACTGAAGGGGGGAAAAGAACAATATTTTGATGTAGCATCTCTGCTGAGCCTTTGTTTAATTAAAAGCCCAATTTTTAAATGGCAATTTTATGCAGACCATTTTAGAAGTCAGTTTTTCAGTGAATGACAGTAGTCCTTCTGAAAATGTGTGTTTGAATTACCTTTTCATACCATTCTATGAAGGAAAAATAAATTAAATTGGCTTATATTATTATTGCTTATGTTAGAAATTATCTTTTAAAGTATGATGAAGAAATAAGAAATGAATTTCAGTGCTCCAAAATTATTCAGGAAATACTTTTTTTGTTTCTCTTATTCTGAGAACTTGCCAACAGAGGTCGCTAATTGCTTAGTCCAGAGCTGAGGGGACCAAATGTGATTGAAAGGATTTACAAAGATGCTATTGATCACTTCCTTCTTACTAGTATACTACTGCAGAATAGTGTTCTGGTTTTTTTTTTTTTAACTTTGAATAGCTTTGGGATTCTGTTATAGGTTATGGTCACCATCTAATGTAGAGTTAAGTGCAATTTCAGTTATAAATAAAAAGTACTTGTGCTTCCTTTTGGCATCTATTTAAAAAAAGCAAAAATAACAGAGATGGTTCATGAATCCTGAGCAAAAGAAAGGCTATTTTTCTGTATTCTAAATACCAGCAGAGGTTCTGTAATGAATGAAATAAGCAGCAGTTTCAGATATTTAAGTGGTAAAACTGCACCTATTATGTTTCTATAATAAAGATTCCAATTTGAATCTTTGTAGAAAAACCAAAAAAAAGGAATATAAAATATGATTTCTGGAAAGAATTGTACTGTGAAATGTGGAAAATTTGGTGCTAGATATATAAAAACCGCATTGTGTAATACTTAAGACAACTCCAGCAAAACAGACCATAAGAGTTAGAATGCTTTATATGTTCAATTATATTTCTAGAATATTGCCCTTGGTTATTGTTAAATGTACCTTTCTTATACTAATAACATATAGTTATGCTGAAAAGAATAGGTAACTGGGAGAGCACATCAATCATTTTTTATATGCTTACATCTTTTTTAGAAGTTGGCAAAATCCATAGAACACCCGTAGAATAATAGAGTTGGAAGGAACCTTGGAGTCTTCTAATCCAACCCTCTTTTCAAGCAGGAGAACCTATACCATTTCAGATAAAAAATTATCCAATTGTTCCATTGGTTGATTGCTCTCACCATTAGAAAATTTCTCCTGAGTTCTAGGTTGCTTCTCTCCTTAGTTAGCGTATTTTTCGGAGTATAAGACGCACATTTTTGCCCCCCAAAAGAGGGTGGAAATGTCGGTGCATCTTATACACCAAATACAACCATTTTTGGCCTTCCGAAGCCCTGCCCCTGTGTCTCATTTTTGTGAAAAATTGACCCGTTTTTGGCAAAAATGGGGTGCGCAGAGGGTTTGGGAGGCCTGCAGAGTGCTCCTGGGGGCTTGTGGAAGGTAAAAACACCCCCATTTTTGCAAAAAAAAAAAAACCGAGCAAAAAACAGGGCATTTTTTGAAAAAACGGAGGCATTTTTGCCTTCCCCCACCCCCTAGGAGCACTTTTCAAGCTTCTCAAACCCTCTGCATGCCCCATTTTTGCAAAAAAAAGTGGGCGAAAAACAGCCCGTTTTTCGCAAAAACGGAAGTGTTTTTGCCTTCTAATTACCCCATCTAGCATGACTAGAGGAGAAATTCTGGGAGTTGAAGTCCACTAGTCTTAAAGCTGTCAAGTTTGAAGACCCCTGGGTTAAGGGTCAGGGGTGCAAGGGTCTTCAAATTTAGTTTAAGACTTGTGGATTTCAACTCCCATTCCTGAGTTAGCATGACTGGAGGAGGAATTCTGGGAGCTGAAGTCCACAAATCTTAAAGCTGTCAAGTTTGAAGTTTGTAAAAAGTGTACATGGTTGTAAAAAGTGTACATGGTTGTAAAAAGTATTCTACTACACTGGTATTTTATTAAATAATATATTACTTCAGTATTTGGTTCAGAATACTTTTTTCCTTGTTTTCCTCCTCTAAAATCTAGGTGCGTCTTATACTCCGAAAAATATGGTAGTTTCCATCCATTGTTTCTCGTCTTGCCTTTTGGTGCTTTGGAAAATAATTTGAACCTCTTGTCTTTGTAGGAGCCCCTCAAATATTGGAATATTGCTATCATGTCTCCTCTAGTCCTTTTTGTTAGACTAGACATACCCAATTCCTGTTCTTCGTATGTTTTAGCCTCTGGCCCCCTAATCATTTTTGTTGCTCTTCTCTGCACTCTTTCCAGTCTCAACATCTTTTTTATATTGTGGTGACCAGAACAGGATGCAGTATTCCAAGTGTGTTCTTATTAAGGCTTTGTAAAGCAGTACTAGAACTTCACGTGATCTCGATTCTATACCTCTATTAATGCAGCATAGGACTGCATTAGCTTTTTTGGCTACTGTCACACACTGTTGGTTCATAATTAAGTGATTGTCCACGAGGACTCCAAGATCCTTTAATATTATTTAATGTAAAGATTTATATGATGTAAAGAGAAACCAGATTATAAAATGTAATGCATACAAATTATGCAGTATCTGAATGACAGATACAATTACACTTTATTTGAACCAAATATGAAAGAAATGTAAAAAATAAGATTGCAGGGTTTATATGAATCAATGGTCCCCAACTAAATCACCCTCTCTGACATTTCATATGATATGTAAATAGTCTTTTGAGTTGTAGCTCTTGAATCTGCTTAATCAAGGTTTCTAAAGCATGGAATGTTTCATTCTTATTTAGCTGAAGTAGCAAAGTGTACATATCAGATTTTTCTGTTACTTCTAATTAATCCTCTAGTAGTCAGCATAACTATTTTAATTTATATAGTTTTAAAATAACTATGATTTTTTCATGTATACCTTCTGAAGTTATTTTCCATATTCTAGAAGCAAATTCATAACATACAAGTGTTTATAGAAATTTTTATTTTATGTTATGAATTTATTTTTTATTTTGTGTAGGGCAACACAAAACAGATTATGCTTCGTTGAAGTCCAAGTACACTATGTCCAGCATTTCACCAGTCCACTAATTTAGTCACTTTGTCAAAGAATGAAGTAAGATTTGTTTGTCATTATCTGTTTTTCATAAACTCATGTTGACTACTGGTTATAGCTTTGCTTGCTTGTAGTTGTTTGCAGATTTGTTGCTTGATTATCTTTTCAAGGATCTTCCCAGATATTGATGTCATGCTGATTGGTCTATAATTTCTTGGATCTGTTCTTTTTTCTTCTCTTAAAGATGGGAACCACATCAGCTCTTTTCTAGTCTTCTAGTAGTTCTTCGATTCACCAGGATCTTTGAAAGATATGGATTAGTGCAGTGATGGCGAACCTATGGCACACATGCCACAGGTGGCACGTGGAGCCATATCTGCCGGCACGCAAGCGGTTGCCCTACCTTAGTTCCAGCGTGCATGTGTGCACCGGCCAGCTGATTTTCGGCTCACGGGAAGGCTCTGGGAGGGTGTTTTTGGCTTCCGGGAGGCCTCCAGGGAGGTGGGGGAGGGCATTTTTGCTCTCCCTAGGCTCTAGGGAAGCCTCTGGAGCCTGGGGAGGGTGAAAAATGGGCCTACTGGGCCCACCAGAAGTCAGGAAATGGGCCATTTCCGGCCTCTAGAGGGCCTCTGGGGGGGGAAGCCATTTTCGGCCTCCCCAGACATTGAATTATGGGTGTGGGCACTCACGCGTGTGCGATAGCGTGCGCGCACGCGCTTTTGGCACCTGAGGAAAAAAAGGTTTGCCATCACTGGTTTAGTGGTTCCGATATCTCTTTTGCCAGTTCCTTCAGTACTTTGGGATGTAATCCATTGGGTCCTTGTGATTTGAACTCATCTGTTGCTGACAGGTGTTCTTTTACTAGTTCCTTGCCTATTTTAATTTGCATTCCTAATTTGTCTTTTACAATTATGTTATTGGTATGTTAGGCTGTATTTTCTTTTTGTGTGCAGATGTAAAGAATGAATTGAGTAAAGAATGCTTTCTCTCTATTACATGTTGATTTCTAATCTTCTTCTACTAGTGAGCCAATTCTTTCCTTGACTTTTTTGCTATTTATACGTTGAAAGAAACTTTTTCCCCCATTATTTTTGACATATTGTATGTTGCAAGTCTTTATTCATTCTGAGCTTTCCTGATTTCATCTTTGGAAGTTCAGGCTATTTGTTTGTATTCAGTCTTAGTTATGCGCCTTTCTTTCTATTTTGTGTACAGATAATCCTCAAGTTATGACAGTTCACCTAGTGACTGTTCGAAGTTATGCGATTACACCCTCCAAGTGTTTACAACGAAGTCCCAAAATTACGAATGTTGCAGCACCACGGCAGTTGTTCGCCCTTATGAACGACTGCAAAGTCACTGAAACATTCACCTTATTCTCCCCTCGCTCCCCATAACTGCTCCTCACTTCTATCCTGCTGCGCCAGACTAACTTACCTTGCAAATATCTGTCTCCTCTCTACCACAGTTTCTTTGCAAATGAGGGAGAGGAGAGCAGTGTCTGTTCGGCTGTCTCTCCTCAAGCCTGTCTCTTCTCCAACCTCTCTGCCATGGAGTTTGCATGGCAGTGCAATTTCTTTGCCTGCTCCTGGTGGTCCAAAAATGGAGCAGTGAGAGCAGAAGCAGAGAAAGATGAGCGTGCTTAGCTTTACTGACTCACTGAAGCTGCCTGTGCAGGATATCCAATCTGCTTTTGGAGTTCTGGGTAGCCTTGGTGAGTTTGAAGGAGTTGAGACCGCCCCCCCCCCCCAAGGGCTTCTCTTCTCTGCGCCAAAAACTTTTGCAAATAGATGGAAGGCTTTGGGGAAGTGATCTTGCACTACTTTAGGCCTTGCATCCATGTGTAAAAGCTTTCAGTGTGGAGAAGCCAGAAGGAGCCAAGATCGCGCCCTCTGTGATGACTCCCAGACTCCTCTTCAAGTCAGGGGAGGATGAGCCCATTCCTGGCACATCAGGAACTGAGTTGATTGATGGCTCTGAATGGCTGTCCAGAAGAGATTTGGAGGAGGCTTCAGCTGGGGAAAGCTTGCAGTGGCAGACAGCCAGCGAAGAGGAGGAGGAACTGCCTTCTGCACCTGATCTGAGAACATATAGGGCAGATAAAAGGCAGGAGCAGTGGAGGTCAGCCTTGAGAGGAGAAAGCCCTACTCATCTTGATGGACTGCACCGGAAAGCTGGCTATGTAACACAGCAGACAGATGGAGGTGTTGCTGGGAACAACGTGTTTGTTTTCTAGCTGTGTATTTTTGGTTGTGGTGTTTCCTGCTTTACTCTGGATTGACACAGTGTTTGGAATTGATTAGTACCTTGGAGACTCTGGACTTTTCTTGCCTCATTAGCTCTCTTGTGTGTGGATTTAAGTTTGTCTGGTAGAGTTATTTTGTTTGAGCAACTTTCAGTTGCTTTGTGGACTGTTGGACTGTTGCTCTGTGGACTAATCTTGGCATGCTCGTGGCTGGACTTAATTGGGAAAGTTCTGAGTTTTGGTGAAGGAAATTGTTGGGGAATATTAATAAACTCACTAAACCACAGTTAGGTATGTGTGTGAGTGAATGAGTGAGTGAGTGGGGCAGCACACCCCCAGAGGCTTCTCTTCTCCATGCTGAAAGCTTTTGCAAATAGATGGAAGACTTTGGGGCAGTGATCTTGCATTGCTTCAGACCACCTGTCCATTTGGAAAGCTTTTGGCACAGAGAAGAGAAGCCTTTGGAGCATGCGGTCTCACCTCACTTTCAGACTCACCGAGGCTGCCTGACACTCCAAAAGTGGATCAGGTGTCCTGCGCAGGAAGCCTCAGTGAGTCAGACGCTCATTCCGGTCTGCCTTTGCTCTCACTGCTCTGCTTTTGGAGCATCAGGAGCAGGCAAAGAAACCGCAGCAGAGAGGCTGGCGAGGAAACGGCTCACTTGATCATCAAGTTCTTTAAAAGATAAGTGAATCTACAAAGGCCCAGTGCCTATGGAGACCCAGTGAGGGAGGATGTGGGGGGGGGGACATGAGATATATGGGTCAGGGAGGCCTTGGGTATAGGAAGCAACCAAAATTAACAATGCATTGGGTAAAGCAGGGAGGGATCACATTCATTTAATGTGATCCCATTAATGAATCCTTGGCTTATAAATGTAATTGACAGGCTCCATTACATTTGCAACTCGAGGATTACCTGTATGCTTTAACTCTTAACTGTCTGCTTGCCTGACACTCCAGTAATTCTCGGTAATTCTCTTAACTAATCTTAAATTATTGTTATTAGCAGTGGTGGGTTCCTACGGGTGCGGTCTTGCCTGTTCGTCGCCACAGAGCCGAAGAAGCTGTTGGCGTTCGCAGCGCGTGGCTTCCCCCACCCGCTTCCCCCGCCTGCCAGGACACCGCCATTTGCGTTCTTTTGCCCTCTGTGCAAGCAGAACACTTTGCGCATGCGCAGAGGGCAAAAGAACACAAACGGTGGTGTCCCGGCGGGGAAAGCGGGTGGGGGAAGCCCCGCACCGCGAATGCCAACAGCTTCTTTGGCTCTGCGGCGACGAACAGGCAAGACCGCACCTGTAGGAACCCACCACTGGTTATTAGTAATAACAACAAGTCATAAAATAATGATGATGTTGACATTTTGCAGTATGCTCACTTTCCTTTCAATTTATATAATTTTGTATTCAGTTTATTAAATGTATGGCCCTAATCAATGAACACAGTTTACACATTGTGATTCCAATTAAGTTCATTGTGTTAACATTGCATATCTATCATATTAAAAGAGAATCCATTTAGGATTAATTGCCCTGAATTTCAAATTAGAGTTGTATCAGAATCGTTAAGATTCCAAAGGGAAACAGTAATAAATGAGAAAATGATTCAGAAAATGTAGAATGCTTCTTTGTCTCCTGTTAATAATTATTGTTGCCATAATCTTTATCTTATTTATATATTGATTCATTCATTTATTCATCTTTTCAAAAGATTCATACGCTGCTCTTCAAAACACTATTTTCCCAGGGTGATTATCACATAAAAATTCTAACACAACAAAATATGATAGTGTATTAATAATTAAAATGCATAACAAACACCTGAATTAAAAATATGCCAATATATTAAATATTAATGCATTAATTATTGCTTAAAATGCCTTGGAAAATAAAGACAAATTGGAGTGGAACCAAAAAGATAATAAAATGGGTATCAGGCATATCTCACCATGAAGCAGACTGACGCACACTGGAAGTAAGCCTTAGCCTTGGCCCAGACCAAAATGACGTCTGGATGCAAGATTGTGCCAGCCTCTTATCCTGTGATACCCAAGTGCAAGATGTATCAGCCAACTTAAGGAAGGAATTATGACCAAGATGGCTAAGCCTCTGCCCTTGTCCTTATGTGTGTGTGTGAGAGAGAAAAGAGTGGGGGGGGGAACAAATCACAAAAATGATTATCCCTGCTTCATGAGACACCAATTTATATAGCCACCCAATTGTCATGCAGTGACTCTAGGCGGCTTACAGAAAACAAACCAATACAAAAACTGATATCTCCCCCCACCCCAGTGACAGCAAACAAACAACCACTTGATGGGTCAGTATTATCCTGGGCTCCCCAGGCCCATTGGAAAAGCGTGTCTTCAGGGCTTTTTGAATGAGTGTCAAAGTGTGTGTGGGGGGGTGTCAATCATATTTCTTCAGAGTTGATGTTCCACAAGGAGGGATCACCATGTAGAAGGCCCTTCTTCTTGGTCCCACCAAATGGACCTCCTGAAGAGAGAGGACCCATAACATACCCTGCCTTTCCACTCTAGTTGGTCAGGTAGATATAACTGGGAAAAGACAGTCCTTCAAGCCCTCAGACCATGTAGGATTATTCTGAGCAGGCAGGCCTGAGATTAGCCAGCATCCAGGCTGATGGCTCCCTGCCCCTTAACATTTCTCTCCAGCCAGCCTGTCTGCTTAGCAATAGGCAGCTATAAAGTCCTGCAACAAAGCAGCTGGGTGTGGTGTGATGGTGGTATGAAAGTGGTCACAGTAGTGGAATAGTTAATGTTGGAGGGTTCTGAGAATGAGAAGGGTTGTGGATTTTGCTATTCTGCATAGGAAACTAAAAGCACCTGAACTTAAGGAAAACTATAGTTTACTACTGATAGTAAGGAGCGCATGAAAACAAACTGGGACTACTATCCAAGGATATATGGGTTGCCTAAAGGCCAGGAAGGCTGGAGTGGGCCCACTGGGGTGTGGAAGACCACTGAATTGAGTATAGACAAAAGGAGGAAGGCGAATATACGTGTCCTAGGATAATGTTGCAGGATCCAATCTGGGTTGTCACTGGGACCAGATGTTTTGTCTTCCAAGCTTTCAGACTCATTCTGGAGTCTTCAGGGCACTTCTCTCTAGCCGAGTCCAAAAGCTTGGAAGACAAAACCTCTGGTTCCATTGACCGAGCTAGATTGGATAGACCGCTTTAAAGATGGCAACCAGCATCTTTATTTGGATCTGAAAGCAAATATGCAGCCAATATAGTTTCTGCAAGAGAGGTGACACATGGGCAACTCTAGAATTTCACAGAACCATGTGGGCTGCTGCATTTTGAACTGATCGAAGTTTCTAGATACTTTTCAAGGGCATCCTCATGTACAGAGTGTTGCAGTATTCAAATTAATTATTGGCATTATCAATTAGTTTGGTCTTTCATTTATATTATTCTATTCTCACATTAGTTGCAGTTTTTGCTGAGTATGTATGTATGTATGTATGTATATATGTATGTATGTATGTATGTATGTATATACGGTATGTATGTATGTATTATTATAGTTAGAGGTTCGAGGAATGATATAGATTCTTAGTTCTGAGAAATAAACTAAACCAAATTAAAACAATTTTATATAAGCTTGTTACCTTAACTGTCCCCTTTAGAGGAACAATTGCATTTTTACAGAAATATTTTTGTAAATTTTTCTTATTAAAGGTTAATATTTTACTATTCAGATATAGAAATAAGACTAGAAAAGACATCATTTGCAATATACTACTGAAAGTTCCTTTGAGCATGACTTGTTCTACAAGATTTAATAGAATGTTGAAATTTTAATCATGTGTGTTAAAAATAAAAAACTTTCTTTTGAGTCCTTCCAGTACTTTCTTATAAATCTATTTTACAAATCTAGGAAATATTTTAAAAGTCACATCATGTTTCTCAGTCATTGCATAGTTAACATTATCATTCTGATTACACTACTCCTATTAAAGAGATACATCTTTTTCAGTTTTTAGACTTCTGGAATACTAGGAAAGATCTCACTGGGGAGGTGGGTATGAGAGGACATTCCATTCCTTTACAAATCTATCATTATCTTGATATCCTGTGACTATCCAAGAAATACGAGGAATAAAATAAAAATGATGGTCTCTTTTCTGCTTCTGAGAATATTCAGTTTTTCTAAAGCTATTTTTTTTCTTTGTAATGTGTACTCACTGCATATTGATTCTGCAAACCATGAAACTTAAACAATTGATTTATAATGTACGAGGGTGAGTCAAAACATAATGCCATTTTCTTTAGGACAGGTATAATTACCAACACAGGAACATGTAGCATACATCAAAATGAAGCTGGTACTCTGTGGATCACATCCCTGCTTCTCAACATAGTCACCGTTTCTCTCAATAGCAATGTTCCACCTTCGAATGAGAGCATGTATCCCTGCCTCGTTAAATTTTGTTGACTGTTCTTTGAGCCACTTCTTCACTGCAGTTTCCACTTCCTCGTCACTGGAATAATGTTTGCCTCTCAAACCCTCTTTCATGGGGCCGAAGAGATGATAGTCTGAACTGGTGAGTATGGAGGATTATTATTCCAGTGACGAGGAAGTGAAAACTGCAGTGAAGAAGTGGCTCAAAGAACAATCAACAAAATTTTACGAGGCAGGGATACATGTTCTCATTCAAAAGTGGAACATTGCTATTGAGAGAA
This sequence comes from Diadophis punctatus similis, assembly GCA_023053685.1. Lineage (NCBI taxonomy): Eukaryota > Metazoa > Chordata > Lepidosauria > Squamata > Dipsadidae > Diadophis > Diadophis punctatus. The sequence continues at coordinate 7,398,859 of JALIGW010000008.1, read as the reverse complement.
ATGGTGACTATGTTGAGAAGTAGGGATGTGATCCACAGAGGACCAGCTTCATTTTGATGTATGCTACATGTTCCTGTAATTATACCTGTCCTAAAGAAAATGGCACTATGTTTTGACTCACCCTCGTACTAATTCAAGAAAAATTAAAAACTATATTCCTAAGGACTGCTTGTATTGCCCTGGTCCTAATTTCTTATAATATAAACAAGGAAAGAATGGGAAGGGAAACTAAGAAGAGTAAGCAGTTAATGAAAAATATTTGAAATAGAATTGCTCTTTCCAAAATCTCAGGAAAGGCCATTCCATTAACTAGAATTTCAGTGAATTTAACATTTTATCTTGTTCCAAGCTAATATAATAGTAATATATCATTAGTAAAACCTCAAAACTGAAATAAAATATGATGTCAAGGTTTCATCTCTTTTTCTAAAGTTTTGTCTTCAAGATAACAACTGAAAATATGAAAAAATAGAACAGAATACCAAAAATAAATAAATATCAGAACATAATTCTTATAGGGGCTGTTATCCATACCAAAAATTAACTGTTTAGAATAAATGCATTTCAACAATTCAGAAATATTATATCATATAAAGTATTCTGAATTCTCCCTCACACACCTTATCTACAATAATGAATGCACAGGGAATGCAAATTCACAATTTATTGACTTGATTTGTAGAAAATGCAATAGACTATTATTCTAAAACATTTGATCATGTAAAATCATACTTTAACCTTCCCAAGATTTATTTTAATTTCATAACATGTTTGTTTTAGAGAAAAAGTAGCTTTCTAAAAGAAACTTGAGAGTGGAATTATTGTGAGTGGTCAATGCTCCTGTCATGTTTTACCCGTATTTTTTGGAGTATAAGACACACCTTTTTCCTACTAAAAAAGGGTGGGAATGTCGGTGCGTCTTATACACCAAATACAGCCATTTTTGGCCTCCCGAAGCCCTGCCCCCGCATTCCATTTTTGCAAAAAATGGGCCCGTTTTTCACAAAAATGGGGTGCACAGAGGGTTTGGGAAGCCTGCAGAGTGTTCCTGGAGACTGGGGAAAGGCAAAAACACCCCCATTTTTGCAAAAAAAATGGGCAAAAAACAGGCCCCTAGGAGCACTCTACAGGCTTCCCAAACGCTCTATGTGCTGCATTTTTCACAAAATGGGTAAAAAGCAGGTCTGTTTTTGCGAAAAATGGGGTGCGCAGAGGGTTTGGGAAGCCTGCACAGTGCTCCTGGGGGCTGGGGGAAGGTAAAAACGCCCATGTTTTTTGTGAAAAATGGGCCCATTTCTGCAAAAAACGGGGTGCGCAGGTTTGGGAGGCTGGGGAGGACAAAAACTTTTTTTTTTACTTACCTCTTTGAAATCTTGGTGCGTCTTATACACCGGTGCGTCTTATAGTCTGAAAAATACAGTATTTTATTTGTTTTTAGTTGCTTGAATGTTTACTGGATGCAGGCATTTAAAAAAAAACATCTGTAATTATATCTTATTTATAATAAAAAATGATAAATGTGTAATGTATTATGTAATATATACAATATAAGCTGACACATAAGCCACAGTAAGTAAATAAATATTAGTGCTTCCCAGGTTATTAACAGAACAATAGAATTGGAAGGGACCTTGGAGGTCTTCTAATCCAACTCGCTGCTCAAGCAGGAGACCCGATAACAGTGATGACAACCTTTTTTTGCTCGGATGCCAAAAGGCACCCATAATGCAATGCTCTACCCCACGCATGTGCACACAACCCTCCCCATGCTGTCCCCCCCGTGCATGCGCACAGGGCTCACTGAAGCCTCCGGAGCCTGTGGATGGTGAAAAATGGATTCCAGCTTTCCTGAAGCCTGGGGACGGTGAAAACGACCTCCCCCGCCCTCCGGAAGGCCAAAAATCATCTAGCCAGTGCACACATGTGCACTAGAGCTGACATAGGGCAACACCTCACGTACCCTCAGATATGGCTCCATGGCACCATATGGCTCCATGGCACCACTCAGATATGGCTCCATGGCACCATATAGGGCCATCACGGCCCTATAACATTTCAAACAAATGGCTGTTCAGTCTGTTTTTAAAAGCCTCCAGTGATGGTGCACCCACAACTTCTGAAGGCAAGCGGTTTCACTGGTTGTTCTTACTCTCAGGAAATTTCTCCTTAGTTCTAGGTTGTTTCTCTCCTTGGTTAGTTTCCAGTCATTTCATCTTGTCTTGCCTTCTGGTGCATTGGAAAATAGACTGATGCATGCACACTTTTTCTTTGCGTTAGCTTTTCAGATATAGAAACCTTACTATCATGTGGCCCCAGTTCTTCTTTTCACTAGAGTAGACAAACCAATTCCTGCAACCATTCTTCATATGTTTTAGCTCCCCAGCCCCCTAATCATCTTCATAGCTATTCTCTGCACTCTTTCAGAGTTTCAACATCTTTTTAATATTGTGACGAAAACTGGATGCAGTATTCCAAGTGTAGTCTTACCAAAGCCTTGTAAAATGCTACTAACCTTAACGTGATTTTGATTCTATCCATCTGTCGATGCAGCCTAGGCTTGCATTGGCTTTTTGGGTGGTTGCTGCACATTGATGGCTCATATTTAAGTGAGTGTTCACTAGGATTTCAAGATCCCTCTCACAGTTACTGCTACTGAGCCATGTTTCATCTAATCTTTACCTATACATTTGTTTTTTCTTGTCTATTGTAAACCCTTACTTATCTGTTATTTCAATTTATGGAAATAAATATACGCTTCAACATACGATTGTGCATTTTCACTTTGGAATCATGTAGATTTTTAATATTGAATACATGCCAGTATTTTTATACTTTCAAGACTGAATTCTTAAGAGTTTCCTCTTTAGAGTTTACATAATCTATACATTCCAGAATGTAAAGTCCCTTTGTAAGTTTAGCTTCTTGTTTGATTTTTTCAGATAGTTTCCATATGTATTTTTCTTTTATGTTTAGGTATATGTGGGGGCGGGGCAATAGCTCAGCAGTTAAATACACTGAGCTTGTCCACTGGAAAGCTGACAGCCTGGATTCAAGACCTGAGAACCGCACAACAGGGTGAGCTCCCATTACTTGGCCAAGCTCCTGCCGACCTAGCAGTTTGAAAATATGAAAATGTAAGTAGATAAATAGGTACCACTTTGATTGGAAGGTAACAGCATTCCATGCATCTCGTTGTATAATCATGACCATGACAATCCTTAAGAGCCGAGTTGGTGCAGTGGTTAAATGCAGCACTGCAGGCTACTGCTAGTTCAGCAGTTCAGCTGTTCAAATCTCACCGGCTCAAGGTTGACTCAGCCTTCCATCCTTCTGAGGTGGGTAAAATGAGGACCCAGATTGTTGGGGGTAATATGCTGACTCTGTAAACTGCTTAGAGAAGGCTGTAAAGCACTATGAAGCGGTATATAAGTCTAAGTGCTATTGCTATTGCTAATCCTGGCTCCCTCAGCTAAGAAACAGAGATGAGCACCACCTCCTAGTGTTGGACACAACTAGACAGGGAAACCTTTAATCCTTTACCTTCGTCTTTTAGGTATATCATGGTATTCTCTAAACATTGTCTTTCTCTAAAAAGGAATAGTAGAAGGCTCTCAGTCACATCTTTGATTTTTGCCCTTGGGAGACAAGAAACCTCCCTAGATTGATTATCCGGTCCACAAACTGCTGACTTCACCCCTGGAAAGTGAATCTCCTATCATCAACACTTGCTTACTTTTTCTTGAGAAAGTATGGAATACTTTTCTTCCTGTCACTGGATCACTTTGATATCCCTTCTCCAGGTGTCCCCATGCTTGTTTCCAGGGGGATGATATGAAATTGATTACTCGGCTCCAGTGGGGCAGTACTGGACTGGGCTGCAGGGACATTATTCTTGGTTGTTGTTTTCTTTGAGTGACATGTTGCCATCAAGTTATCTCTAAAGTTTCATGTACAGGTTCATTTCTTCTGGTAATTGTTTGTTACTAAGTTCAGTTTGGATATAGTCTTCTTCCTTTGGTTGGAGCAGATGTTTCTCTTTTGATTTGTCATCTCATCTTTTGAATTATTCTTGTCAGCTGATTTGCCACGTGCTAAAATGAAAGTGAAACTAGCTGCAAAGAAGCAAATAGCTGGGAGGGACACGCAGATTTTTTTTTCTGCTGAACTGCATGCAAGGGGGTAAGTGAATAACTATAAATGTCTGTAGAATGTTCAAATTATTAGACTTATTTTTTAAAGACTGCTTTATGATTGTTCTAGAGCCAGGGGTCTCCAACCTTGGCAATTTTAAAACTTGTGGACTTCAACTCCCAGAATTCCACAGCCAGCTTTGTTAGCTTTGCTGGCTGTGGAATTCTGGGAGTTGAAGTTCACAAATCTTAAAGTGAAGATCTAGCCAAGGTTGGAGATTCCTGTAAATCTAGACAACTTAACAAAATAAACTTTTTAAAATAAATGCTTGCTCTGAAGAGGCCCAGTGGTATTGTATCTTCTTTTAAATAATAGAGAATAATGCATACTTCCAAAAATTTTAATTAATTTTAACAGCTCTGTACAAATATAGTCTGAAATGTAACAGTGTCCTGTTTAGTATTAGAGTTAAATCCTGACTTACCTTGGAGTAGATCTATTTAAATAGTTGGGAGGAGTTAGTGTGACTACATTTAAGAAAACTTTCTGGCATAATGTACATTTCTCCAATTCTTTGCTATTTCTATGAGTCAGGCACACATGCACAGAAATACACAGCAAACAGTGTATATCATCTTTGCTATTTGCTGTTTGCTGTTTGACAAATTGCTTGGAGACAGAGGCCTTTTTTCCTTGTTTTCCTCCCCCAAAACTAAGGTGCGTCTTATATTCCGGTGCATCTTATACTCCGAAAAATACAGTAAGCAGTTCTGCTGTCTCCCTACTGCCCATCACATTCTTGCCATCTACTGCCATTAGTGGACGGACCATTTCCTTGACTTTCATCTGGAGCATTCTGTGTTTCTTCATTTTTGTTTGGGCCTTTACTATCTCGTTTTGCAGGATTTCTTAAGTGTTTTGAACTACTTTTCTTTTAGGATTTCTATCCATGGAATCCTTCCTACTCTTTCTTTTAGTTTGTTGAAATCAGTTCTCTTAAAGTCTAAAACACTAGTCTATGTTTGCATTATGGTGAATTCCAGTATGAATTGCAGTTTTCTGTGTTTGCATTATGGTGAATTCCAGTATGACATAGTTACTCTCCCCCCAAATTTTCTGTGACTTCCACTCCCTCAACCATTTCATCCGTATTAGCAAAAATTAAGTCTAGTATTGCTGACCCTATATTAATCTCACAAACATTCCTTGAAATGCATATTGCTAAAGTTATGTAGCAGGCTGGGACCCCACATACTGGCAATTCCTTTGATCACTGAACCAGTTGTTAAACCGGCAGGATTCCACTGCTGCTTATGATCATTTTTTTACACTTAACACTGTTGCAGCATTCCCATGGTCATGTAATCAAATTCAGACCCTTGGCAACTGATTGCAGTGTCTTGGGGTCCTATGATCCGCTTTTTCAACCTTCTTACAAGCAAAGTCAATGGAAAAGTCAGATTCAGTTAACAACTGTGTTACTAACAACCATTGCAGTGATTCATGTAACAACTGTAGCAAGAAAGGTCATAAAATGGGGCAAAATTCACTTAACAAATGTTTCACTTGGCAATAGAAATTTTGGGCTCAATTGTGGTCGTAAGTTGAGGACTACCTATACTGACAAGAGTGTGATGTACAGGAGTAGTCAGTGTATGAGCTCATGTTGAGTTACTATGAATGCAGTATTAGCTTAATTTTATCCATGTCTTTTAACTACTGCCATATTCAGGTGAATGGGACTTTTTTTTTTTAACAGAACAAAAGACTGAATTTCTGTGTGGTATAAAAAGGAGTGGGTATGAACTCATAAATTCAAGGCCTTTTTCTTATCCTGTAATGCACAATTTTAATGTAATTTTGTTCTTAAGGATTTTCCTATTTCATACTGAGGTCTCCCCCATGTATGCATGATTTTGTGCGTCCTTTTTAATTTTTTTGTAAATTGTTTTTAATAATTTTATTGTTTATTTGTTCTTTAAAATGCTGTATGCCGCCCTGAGTCCCCAGGGAGTAGGGCGGCATAGAAGAACTCTAAAATAAAATAAATAAATAAATAAATAAATAAATCCTGTCAATGTCTACACTTTCCCCTTCATTTTCAGATATTTTGTTGGCAAAGGAAGAGATAAAATACCTTATATTTATTTCTATTTCTGGATCTTTTACCACAATGACAACAACCAATGATATATAGTTGCATAGTTGTCTCAATAACTTGAATAATTGCCATTCAAGGATTTAGGGTGTGTATCATTATGAGTGTAGGTGACACCCAACTCTGTTTTCCCTGTTTATCAAACTTAAATGGGGCAGTAGAAGCACCAACTCATTGTTTATAATACCATAATGAAGTGGATGTGGGCCAGTAAAGACTAAAATTACTTCAAAGTATGCTCCCTGATTTGAATTGAATTGAATATTTAATAATAATAATAATAATAATACTAATAATGATGAGGATTGAAGAACTGAAACAAAGAATTGTAGCTATTGCAGAGAAAATAAAGCGATATGATAACCAAATAATGCAGTTTCAGCAAAATTCACAATTTCCAGCGAACCAGCATCATTTCTATAAGATCCTTAAAAGTGGACATGGTACTATCACAAGTGAAAAACCTAACAAAGAAAATACCCTGACATTTTGAAAGAACTTATGGGGAAAACAGCAAGAAGCACAATGGGAACGCAAAGTGCATCAAGCAGGTTGAAGACACTGTAAAAGTGACTAGAATGGAAGATGTTCACATAACAAAAGAAATGGTGCAAAAACAACCAAAGGAGGTCAAGAATTTGAGTGTCCCTGGTTTAGATGACCTGCGTGGATTCTGGTTGAAATCACTAATATGTTTGTATGCAAGATTAGCTCTACTTGGATGATTTAAAATTGTTTGGAAAAATTAACACATGGCATTGACAAACATGCGACAATTGCTATTAAGGCAGGAAAAATTATTGAAGATGATGGATTGGAACTTGAAAATGAAGAGGTGATGAAAGCTGTAATACCAGAAAAAGGGTCCAAGTACTTAGGAGTTTTGGAAGCTTCTGATTTGTTGCACAACCAACTCAAGAAAGTTACTTAAACAAAATACATAAAACAAGTCCAGAAAATTTTGAGATCAAAGCTGAGCGGAGGAAATACCATAAAGGCAATTAACACTTAGGCAGTGCCTGTAATATGATACTCAGCTGGAAAAATTTATTGGACTCAACTAGAATTTGATAACTTGGATCAAAAGATAAGGAAACAATGCACCATGCTATGCACCCAAAAAACGATATCAGTTTATTGTACTTGTCCAGATCTGAGGGTGGCAGAGCACTCTTACAGGTGAAACAAACTGTGGAAGAAGAAAAATATGGCTAAAATGACTACATAAAAAAGCAACGAGTCTCTGCTGAAGGAAATGAATAAGGGAAACCTCTTGAAAACAAGATTAAAGGCAGAATATTGAAGGGAAACAATTGAGCATCAAGTTTCTAACCAGAAAAAGAAGCCTATGTACAGTCAATACCTGAAGGACATTGAAGAAAAGGTAGATACAAAGCTAACATGGAGATGGTTGAGATCAGGGGGCTGAAGAAAGAAACTGAAGGCTTCATTTTGGCTGCCCAAGAACAATTCAATGAAAACAAAAATTCAACATGTCAGTAATAACAGCATATGTCACTTATGCAAAAAGAAAGATGAAACAGTGAATCATTTAATCAGTGGCTGCAGCAAAATTTCATGACTGATTATCTACAACGTCATGATCAAGTTGCCAAAATCTTACATTAGAAGCTTTGCCAGAAATTTGAGTTTGAAAGCAGTAAAAATTACTGGGAATACCAAATTGACGAAATTAAATGAACAGATCAAAATGAACAGATCAAAATCCTGTGGAACTTTCAGTTTCAAAAAAAGAGACATCTGGCCCAAAATATGTCTGATATCACTATTGTGGCAAAGAAAATAGTCTAGTTCGTTGATATTGTAATACCAAGTGATGCACGAATTAAAGAGAAACAGCTAGAAAAAATAACAGAATATCGTGATTTGCAAATTGAAGTTGAGTGATTGTGGAGAAAGAAATCAATGACTGTACTAATAGTAATAGGAGCCCTTGGAGCAGGGGTGGTATTCACTTACCTTCCCTACCGGTTCGCAAATGTGAGCACGCACGTGCCTTCTGCGCATGCGCACAGCGTCAAAAATCTAATGTGCTTACGTCCGGGCAGGTGGGTGAGCCACCCGCAGTCAGCGCTATCGGTTCACCCGATCCGGATAGAACCGGCTGAATACCACCACTGCTTTGGAGCAATATCCAAAGAGCTACCTAGATGCATGGAAATTCTGAACTTATTAGACCTGAATATCCTGACTTTGCAAAATAAACACCACCTTACTCGGAACTGCCTATATACTCAGACGCTACCTTAACAGCTCTTAGGTCCTTGGTTATGACTTGAACTATTAATTTTTTACTAGTCCCAGACTGTGGGTTAAAGATTAACCATAATTATAATCATAATAATGAAAAATAAGGTGCTGACAGATCATTGCACATTTCTTAGCCAAATAATGCTTAAGCTATGGTAGAAAGAAATGCTTTTCTGTAAAAATCCATATGTGACACCTCATAAGCTTGCTATGGTGAGAAATTATGGAAAAAATCTTATTTTCTCAGGTTTTTCATCCCTCTTCTACAGTTGAAATTTAGTAAACTAGAGATCCTATTAATTATAAATTATGATTCTGGAACAGAACAAAATTGAATGTGCATGTTTGTTTATTGAATTTATATGCTGCCTGTCTCATTGATAAGATGACTCTGGGCAGCTTACAAATATTTTCTGCAAATATGTGGCTAGGACCTAGAACTGAAATATCCAACTGAATTGACTACAACATTTGAAATGGAGTAAAAGTACTGGTATTTGAGTATTTTTCATTTTTTCCATGAAAAATGTTTTTTCTAAAAAAGTCCTAAATATAACCTTGGGAAATCAAGGTATTTTTACAAAAAGTAGATTAAATGGCTACCTGATGCCAGAATATATCATTATTAAACACAGATATAAAATATTCCATGGACAACCCCTTCCCCAAATATGTCATTTCACAGATAATAAAACTTCAAAAGTAAAATTATGGAACAATAGGTTATTCATGAATAACCAGAATTAAATGTAATTGTGTGTGGACAATTTTCAATGTTATCTAAAGTTTGAAGGAAATACCCTGCTCAAGTAAAGAATGTGTGGGATCTTTTAATAATACATTAATTCCCATAAAGTTACTAAAAATGATGAAGATGGAGTTGAAAGGGAAAGTAAGTGTTCCATATCTGAGCTATAAAAATCCCAAGGCCTCTAATTGGAAGGAGAGAATTAGAAGTTTTCTCTTTCTATGCTAGCATCTGGTGGTTTTCTGGACTTGTAAAGGCCATTTGTGATTTATATAAAGAGTAATTTTGATTGCCATGGAATTTTCATTTATATTACTGGCACATTTAGAATGGCCATTTTAAAAAGAATTATGTACAGAATTAAAATACCAGGAAAACTGTCAAAACTTCCAATTTAGAGTCAAAAGGTTGTCTTGTTTGGTTCATGTGTAATCTGGGTGTTTAGAAATTCTTTACAATAAAGTTATTTTAAGTCTCTAGGCTTAAAAGAACATTAGTCTCAATAATCTATCATATTCACTTTAGTTGCCATAAATTAAAATCAAATTCAAAGATGGCATCATGTAGAGTGAGAAAATAGTAAAATGTCACTGAATATTCCTTTCCTTTAATTAGTGTTTAAGTATTCTAGGAGTGGGTGTGGAGATCTGGCATACAACTATGTGGTTATTATGCATTTCCGGTTTTCCTAAGGGTATAGTTCAATACAATTAGGATGAATTCTTTTTAGGGCTCAATGTTTATGACAGATGTTATGACAGACAAATTATTACAGATGTAAAAAGCATTTTAAAAGCTCTTCTTCTACCCCATATTTCACTTTTAACATACATTTAATGAGGCTGGAGATAATATTTGATCTACCATAGTTTCAGACACATATTTTGGAGACTTATATGTTTTAACTTTATTTGAGAAAAGGTTTGACTAAGTTGGCTAAGAAGATATTGCAATTTCTCACATAGACACTCTGTCAGAAACAGGTGAGGGCAGGGGAGAAGCCAACACACCCATTCTAAAGAGACAATTTCTGAGTTGAACTGAAATTTGGGCTTTATAAACTAATATATTCTACATTTTATTCCTCTTGGTAAGAGCCTTCTGTGAATTTTTGTTGTTGTTGTTCAATTTCCCAGTCTATGTAATAGGATTTCCTGGTGGTCTTTAATCCAAGTATTACCCATTCAGGTCAGATACAGCTTGACTTCTTGAGATCAGTTGCCAACTTGATCAATGTGCGTTAAAAATCAGTATATCAAGAATCCGGGAAAATGAGGTGGGTAGGGACAGGGCAATGCCAGAGATGAGGTCGAAGCTACGTGCTGAAAGTAAGGGACATGCTATTCATCCCTGGCTTCGTTTATCATCCCTCCCCATAGTGAGTCGCTGATTTCTCATGCCAGGAACACAAACAAAAGCGATATGCCTGACGTGTTGCATTTTGCTCTCTCTTCCTGACGCTCCTGAGGATAGCAGCTGGGAAGCACATGATTCACGCAGGTCGGCCTGGGGTTAACGCGGCGTCTTCATTACCGCCGCCCCCAGAAAGCTTTTTGCCTCTTCCCTTTCCTCAGATCCAGGACTCGTGCGACTTCAGTTTTAACACGCCCCGCTGCCGCCCGTCTACTGACGCTTTTGCTCCATTTACCCCGCGTAGTTTGCGTTTCCTTTTCCAGAGCTCTCAGAATGAGAAGCAGATTTGCGTCCTGCAGGAGCGCGTGCCCGGCAGCACGGTCCATCTTTTCCCCCCTATGCGCAGCCTTTAGCGTTGTCTAGCGATTGTGCCCGGGATCATTCGATCAGTATTCGAGCGCTCTATATAGTAAAATAACCTCACTCAACAGGAACTTATGAGAAAACAGATACTTGCTGATATCTTCAACCCACTATTATAGGAGTAGTTTGTGAAAAAATGCATTTATTTATAAGATTAGGACATTCATGCACACATTTGTAAGAAAAGTACTTGTTGCCCACACTTCTGTGAAACCACATTCCTGTTCGTTGAAAACATTTTGTGCTGCTTGTCAGTCCAAAATAAAACAATTGAAATGCAGAAGATTTCTGGAAACAACCTAGATTCTATTTAATAAACATATACTTCTCAAAAGGACAGAAAGCACAGATGAGTGGACCTCCGTTGTATTATTGTACCAACCGCATTACTCCTGACAGGCAGGGACATAGATCAACCTACCAGATCCTTGTGTAATAAGAGGGGCACTGAGGTATTGTGGGCTCACACATCAGTATCAGTACTTGGTGTACCATAGATGACTGTAGTTATTTTAGAAGTTGCATGAAGATAGTATGCATATTCAGTAATATGTCCTCATGTATTGTAAGGTCCTTAAAATTTGTTGTAAGACTGTTGGAATATGCTAATGTTTCATGGAATAATATATCTACAAGAATATAAGTCTGAATTTAAGCTAAGATCTTTGTACTATATTCCCATTAATATTAATAGAATTTAACTCAGGTAATTGCTAAATTGTCAATTTGATTTATGTTGGTCCTAAATGGAATAACTTGGTCTGAACCAATACATAAGAAAGAAAGCTACTGTCCATGAAGGTCTGACCATCCATATCCTGGCAACTGAAATCTCATACAATATCAGTTTGAAAATTGATGTCATGCAGCAGCATATCAATTTGTTAAACTGACAGATGTCATGCACTCACACATAGATATTTAATATCGAGTCCTTTTACGAATTCTATTTAGTTTGCATATAAAAAGCAAAGTTAACTAAATGAGATGTCTTGAGAAGGTGGGGCATTTTATATATGGTGTGAATCAGAACCATAGAATGTGGTGCAATCATGCAAAGTAAACCAGGTTACATTATGCATTAGGTGGGGGGGAGTTTTGTTTTGCCTAAAAAAATTGTTCGTACAATTATAAATGTATTATGTGTTCCCTCCCATTTCCCTTTGATATCATGATTGTAACTGTTTTCTGTTTCTGAATTATTGTATTTCTAGTATTAAAGATTGTAAGGCATATTTTGAAGACATTACAGAATTGTGAACCATATTCAGAGAATCATGACTCTTTGAAATAATTTGAAAATTGTGGGCAAATGTTCGTTTGCTAGAACTGCTTGTTAGAATAATCTGTAAGCTACCTCCTAAATTCTGTGGAAATGTAAGAAGCTTACAATATTACAAAACTAAAACATGATATAACACAGTGATGGCGAACCCTTTTTGGTTCGCGTGCCAAAAGGGGGGGGATGCGGGGGATCACGTGTGTGCGTGCCCACACTCATAATTCCATGCACCCCCGCACATGCACACATGACCCCCCTGCTCCCAGCATGCAATGGCACGCCCATTTTTCGCTCTCTCCGGGCTCCAGAGCCTTTCTAGGAGCCTGGGGAGGGCGAAAACGGCCTTCCCCACCCCCTCTGGAGGCTGGAAACAGCCTGTTTCCCAACTCCCAGTGGGCCCAGAAGGCCCGAAAATCAGCTGGCTGGTGCACACATGCACGCCGGACCTGAGCTCGCGTGCCCACCAATATGGCTCTGCGTGCCACTTGTGGCACCCGTGCCATAGGTTCGCCATCACGGATATAACTCAATCCAAAATTAAATGTTATTTATATCAGTTCCCTAGTTTAAAACCTTCCTCTTCAAATGCTCTATTACTCTTTTCAACCAATTTTGTAAGGGATAACTTCTTTGTTCTTATTGCAACCATTCTCGTTTTCCTGGACTTCTCAGCGGCTTTCAGTACTATTTACCATGGTGTCGTTCTGGACCGGCTTTGGGGGTTGGAGGCACTCTATTAGTCATTTTTCTGTTCTTCCTTCTTTCATGGCCAGTTCCAGTCTCTGTTGGTAGGAGAGGAGAGGTCGAGCCTTAGACCCCTGCATCTGGAGGCTGTCAGGGCTGGAATGAGGAGGAACCAGCTTCAACTTAATCCTGGCTATCTTTGACTCTGGGTGGGATAGCACTTCCCTGGAGTGAGTTGGTAAGCAGTTTGAGGGTCCTCCTGGACTCCCAGCTCCTGTTCAAGAAGCAGGTGTCAGCTGTGCTTGGGGGGGGGGGTTATACATATTTGCCTGGGATGCCAGTGGCACACTCTCTTGGATCTGGAGGCCTTGCTCACAGTCAGTCATGCCTTGGTCACCCCGGTCTGGATTATTGCAATGTGTTATACATGGGACTATTGTTGAAGACCACTCAAAAACTTCAACTGGTCCAGAATGTAGCAGTATGCACAGTAATGGAAGCCCCTAGGTTTGCCCTTGTAATACTTTTGTTGCATGAGTTATAGTGGCTTCAGATTTCTGTGCAATCTTTAATGACATGAAGTGAACTGAATTAAAATGAAATGATGAGGATTCATCTGATTTGATGTTCTCATTGAGGGAACTGCAAACTTCCCAATGTCTTGAGCCACACAATTATATCATGCCTAGAACGTGTAGGGTAAGGAAATTCTACCTGGAGAACATACATTTGAAGGTAGCAAAGGCCCAAGGCATAAAACCATAACCACCAGCAAGTGAATCAGAATAGAGCTGGAAGGGACCTTGGAGACCTTCTAGTTCAGCCCCCTACTCAAGCAGGAGACCCTATATAATTTCAGACAACTGATTATCCAGTCTTCTTAAAAAAAACCTCCAATGATGAAGCACCCACAATTTCTGATGGTAAGCTATTCCACTGGTTAATTGTTCTCACTGTTAGGAAGTTTCTCCTTAATTCCAGGTTGCTTCTCTCCTTGATTAGTTTCCATCCATTGTTTCTTATTCTGCCTACAGATGCTTTGGTAAATAAATTGATCCCCTCTTCTTTGTGTCAACTCTCAAATATTGGAATACTGCTATCATGTCACCCCTAGTCCTCCTTTTCTCTAGACTAGCCAAACCCAAATCCTGAAACCGTTCTTCATGTTTTAGTCACCAGGCCTTTAATCAACTTAGTTACTCTTCTTTGCACTTTTTCCAAAGTCTCAACATCTTTTTTGTAATGTGATAACAAAAACTGGATGCAGTATTCCAGAAGTTGTCTTATTAAGGCTATATATAAAGTGGTACTAACATTTCATGTGATTTTGATTCTATGCCTCTGTTTATACAACCAAGGATTGTATTAGCTCTTTTGGCTCTGCCATACACTGCTGGCTCATATTTAAGTGATTGTCCACTATGACTTCAAGGATCCCCTCAGAGTTACTGAGCCAGGTAGTTGTATCTTTGGTTTTTCCTGCCTAAGTGTAAAACCTTGTTTTTGTCCACATTAAATTGCCCATTGTTCAAGTCTTTCAAGATCTTTCTGGATACTGAGCTTTTCTTCTGGAGTGTTGGCTATTCCTGCCAGCTTAGTGTCATCTGCAAATTTAATGAGTTCCCCTTCTATTTCCTCATCTAAATCATTTGTGAAGGTACTGAATTGTACTGGGTCTAAGGCAGAACTTTGTGGTACCCCACTGCTTACTTCTCTCCAAGTAGATGTTATAACATTAAGGACCACTCACTGAGTATGGTTTGTCAGCCAGTTACAAATCCATCTGGTGGTTATGCTGTTATCCCACATTTTTCTAACTTACCAAAAAGTAGGTTGTGGTCTACTTTGTTGAATGTCTTGCTGAAATCTAAATATACTATGTCCACAGCATTTTGTTGGTTTACTAATTTAGTCACTGATATTTTTTTTATATAATTATTTAAATAATAATAATTTATTTGATTATTTTTTCAAGTATCTTCCCAAGAATTGATGTTAGGCTGATTGGTCCATAGTTTCCTGGGTCTGTTTTTTCCCCCTTCCTTTTTTTAAAGATATCAAAGTGATCAGATGCTAATCATTTTGAAGATGATCAAATGCTGATCATTTTGAAGATGATCAAATGCTGATCATTTTGAAGATGATCAAATGCTGATCATTTTGAAGATAATCAGCTCTCTTCCAATCCTGATGTAGTTCTCCGGTATTCCAGTTTTTTTTAAGAGATGGTACAATGGTTCTGTGATAACATCTGCCAGCTCCTTCAGAACTCTGGGATGTACTCCATCAGGTCCTGGTGATTTATATTCATCAAGATTAGATAGGTGCTCTCTAACCAATTTCTTGGTTATTTTAATTTTTATTTCTAGTCTGTCTTTTACAGTTATGTGTTTGGTAGGTTGGGCTATAGTTTCTTTTTGTATGAAGACTGATGCAAAGAATGAGTTAAACAGCTCTGCTTTCTCTCTACTGCTTGCTACTTCCTTGCCATCTTCTCTCTTTATTGGACAGATTGTTTCCTTGACTTTTTTCTTGTTATTTATATGTTGAAAGAAACTTTTTTGTTTATTATCTTTGATTTTTGTTGCAAATCCTTTTCATTCTGAGCCTTTGCTTTCCTGACTTCATCTTTGCAGATTCAGGCTATCTGCCTTAATTATGTGTCTCTCTTTTCATTTTTTTTTGTACTTGTCCTTTTTGTCTTTCAGTTTATCAGAGATCTTTGTGCAGCCATGCTGGTTTCTTCTTGAATTTCTTGTTTCTCTTTTTCAGTGGTATTATGTTGGACTGGGCTTTTATGATCATATTTTTCAGAATTTTCCAAGCTTCTTGAGTTGTATTCCCCTTTACGATTTTCATCCATGGAATTTTTCTTAGGCCTGCTCTGAGTTTGTTAAAATCAGCTCTTTTAAAATTTAAAACACTGGTTGGATTATATTCTATTGCTTGTGTTTGCATTATATTGAATTCCAATATGATGTGGTTACTCTTGCCCAAGGTTCAGGCAATTTCTTCTCTATTAGTAAGAATTAGGTCTAGTATAGCTTTTCCTCTAGTTCCTTCCTCTACCTTGGATGACAAAGTTATAAATTAGTTTGGTTAGGAATCTGTTTGATATCCCACTTGCTGCAGAGTTTGTCTCCCAGTTGATATCACGGTCGTTAAAGTCTCCCATTACTACTGTAGTATATTTCCTATATACATTTGTTAGTTGTTTAGCAAAAAGTTCATCTATTTCTTCTGTTTGATTGGGTGGCCTGTAGTATATACCTATAGCAATGTCATTCTTTTTTTCTTTTATATTGATCCATATGGATTTTAGGAAGTTTCCATTCTGGATTTTGTTTATTTCTGTAGAGATGTAGTGATCTTTTATATATATAATGCAACTCAGCCTCCTCTTTTGTTAGGGCTATTTCTTTTCAATAATTTGTATCTGTACATCAGTACATTCCAGTCATGAGATGTTTCACCATGTTTCAGTAATGGCAACTATATCATATTTTCCTTCATGTACTGGTATTTCAAATTCGCCCTGTTTGTTCCCTAAACTTTGACTATTTGTGTATAGGCATTTGAATCCTTTATGGGTCTTGGGTATGTTTCTTATGTCTCCAACTTTGTATCTTGGCTTTCCATACTTTCCATCACTCTCTACTTCACTGGGTTTTTTTGGGGTTCCCCCCCTTCTTTCTCTTTAATCCCTAGCTCTTTATATGATTGCTTATCTAATGCTTTTTGCTTGGAATCAGGTTCTAAAGGTCTTGAAGATTGGCTCTTTGCCCCCTCATTTTTAGTTTAAAGCCTTTCTGATAAGACAAGCCAGTCATTTTCCAAATAAATTCTCTCCAGTTCTTGTGAGGTTCACTACAGCCCTTCATTTGTGTAATGCGGACCATGGTCTAGGAAACCAAAGTTCTGTTGAAGACACCAGTTTATAAGGAGAACAAAGGTGGCAGCAGACCAGCAGAGAGCAGCATGGTGGATCCTGAGCAACAGCTGTGCAGAATTAAGTGGCAGAGGAGCAGAGGCCCAGAGCAGTGGGCTTGTTGATGACTATCTTCAATGTTTTCCCTGGTATATCCAATGCCTTGGAAATTGTTTTGTACCCTTCTCCTGACTGATATCTTCCAACATTGCGGTCCAGTTGATTCATTGTTAGATTTTTGCAGACCATGGTTTTTTCTTTAAGAGGTAACTAAGTAAATGTCAGAAAAATCCTATTAGAATAGCTGAACTTTATATGGGCTTGATCCAGGGATGGGCTGCTGGGGGTTCACAAGAGTCCAGGAGAACCTCTAGCTAAGATTCTGTGCAGTTTGGAGAACCCTCAAATCCCACTTCTGGCTGGCCCTGCCCGCCCCACCCCACCCCACTCCTCCCAGGAGTCCCCACGTGGCCCATTTTGGATGCAGGTATGCACAGAGCATGCACAGAGGCTCAGGGAGGGTAAAAATGGGCCTACCGGAAGTTCAGGAAGGCTGGAAACGGGCCTGTTTCTGGCCTCCAGAGGGCCTCCGGAGCCTGGGGAGGCCGGAGCCCTCCTGGAGGCTCAGGAAAAACCTCCGGAGCCAGGGAGGACAAAAACACCCCCCCACCCACCATGATGCAGGAGGCCAACTAGGCCACACCCACCATGGCCATGCCCACCCAGCAACTGGGCAGAGAATCCCTTGCTAAATTTTTTGAAGTCCACCCCTGGCTAGATAAGTCACTGTAATTGATGACAGGTATGTACTGACTACTATTTGTCATTAGTTTGAATGTGAACTAATGTGAACTATGGCTGAACATAGCCATATCCCTACTTGTAAGCAGGTGCAGCCTTATCCAACCACATTATTGTACTTTTTAAATTTTCCTCAAAAAAGATTTCCGTTTGTTTTTCGATTAATTTGTATAGCTTATAGATTATATTAAATGCGGGAAAAATCTGAAGTGATTTAGCTTGGTCTGATTTTTTACATCTCAAAAACCTGGCATTTTAAATAGGGATGTGTAGACTTTTTATATCCACTCAGTCGGATTCAGAACGTGATCTAAAGTTTGTATGAATAAAACAAGCTCCCCACTGCATATGTTTGCTTCCATAAATTTGAAAAGATGGTAACAAAGATGGCAACCAAAATAAAACTGTGTGCTCGTCTTTGCTTACTCTCTCTATATTTCTAATTATATTCCCACATACTAAGTTTCCTTTATTTAGATAATGACTCAATCTCTCAAGTCTTATTTTTGCTGTGAACTAACAATATATCAGAATATACCTGACAGGTCTCCTCATCTACACATTTTAAGGAAAGGGAAAAGGCAGTTTGTCAGGGAAGTTTTCCAGTACATTGACAAACGTCTAAGCCTAGGGCTCTCCAGATCACTGCTGAACCCAATGTTAATTCTTGGGTTTAACCAGGTCCAGGGCTGTACAGCAGTAACCTCCCCCCCTCAATACACATATGGCCTACCTTGGGCTTCCCAGAGCTTTCCCCATCCCCTAACGCACCTCGTGCTCCACTTCTTGCCCTGCTGGGCCCACATCCATGGACTTCCTCTCCACTCATCATGTGTCAATCCACTTTTCGGAAGATCACCTTCAGAAAGAAAGAGCAGCTGATCCACCCTGCAGCCTTCCTATATATTCCTATATACCAAGTGGTACTATCCCAGAAGCAATGCCATTTTGGGAGTGGAAAATTGCAGGGTGCATAGGAAGGCTGCAGGGAGCATTGGCCAGTTCTCCTTCCTGAAGGTGATCTTCAGAAAAGGAAAAGGAAACGAGGCATGATTGGTGGGGGGAAGTGTGGGACCCAGTGAGAAGGAAAGCAGACCCAAGGCCTGTGGGATCCAGTTGGGTGGGATGAGGGAAAGGATAGATGGGAAAGGCGTTTCAGTGTCCCTGTGGTCAGCTGTAAGGGTGAGTGGATTGCTTTTCCTATCCAGTCAATGCCAATCAAGGCCAAAGCCTGCCTTTTCTAGAGAAGTAAAAATGTGTCATTTTTGGGTTTGACACTTTCCTTTTGGGTTAGCACTGAACCTTTAAATAAGGTTAACAAATGCATTCTGCTGGGAGGAGGAACTTCATCAGATTTGATAAATGAGATAATAATATGATTACCAAATATTCTCTTGATTTTGAGCATTTTGTGGTGATTGGAATTTTCTTTTTCTCTTTCTAACCCAAGGAAATTCTCTTCCTGGAGAGAGTATTAAACAGGTCATATTGAATTATTTGCCCTTTAAATAGCCAGGAAGGGCAGGCATATTAAAATATGCAAATGTCATATTGTTGTTTTTTTCCACTAGTGTAAATTATCATTTGAAAATACATAAAATGTCATGGAAATATTGTATACTTTTTCAAGTCATCCAAGGGACTATTAACAGAAGGACTGTAAGAATATAAAGTGTATTCTTAATCTTGATTAACTCCAAACCTGAAATCAAGACAGAGAGTTATAAGAAACAGTGGACTATTCCTCACACCAATAATCCTGTGTAAAACTTCCTCCTCACCTTACAAAAAAACTCGTTAAAAAATAATCAGGCTGGATGGATCCTACTATAGAGTCAATGGCAGAGTATTATCATTATTATGGCTGGTTGCATAATAGGTGTTTAGATTAAATTTGGCATTTTTATTCATCTATCTAGTTCTTCTCAAGGACCTAATGCTATTGTTATCATGGTTTGACGCATAGTAAGATGTTTATACTGGACTTGGTGTTGTTATCCATCTATCAAGTCCTTCCCAAGGATTTAATATTATTGCCACTATGGTTTGACGCAGAGTTAGGAAGATGTTTACACTGGATGTGGCATTTTTATTCACCTATCAGTTCCTTTCGAAGGACCTGGGATAGCCAGCTACTGTGTGATTGGCTTAAAGCTATTGTTGCAGAATGTAACCTGTCCTGATTAAAGCTGCCTTTCGCAATGAATAAATTGATGACGACTTTGTCAAGGCTGATGTATTCAAGTGGGATCAGAGATTTTGAAATTGTGCCCAATGGACTTATTACTATTGACACTATCTTTACTTTTTTTTTTCTTTTAACAATCATTCTACATCTATTAGCAGGTTCTTGGGGAATTTTGTGATTTTCTCTATTTTTTTAATTTATTCTGCTGTCCACATACTGTAACATCCATTATCCAGACCTTTTTGTCTTTCATATCTAAGTTGTTAGTTTTGGCAGGTGCTTGTCTGTTTGAATTCTAAAGTCCCAGAAAACTTCTGCTTCTTCAGTTTCCATTACTAGTTCTTGCTTGTAGGCAAATGGTATTTCTTGCTGATCTTCCAATGTGCCATCATTGTGTCTTTCTCATGCCATTGTCTGTGCCATCTTCTTGTAGTATTAACTTTCTTCACCTTTTTTGATCTCTCCAGTGCTCACTAAGCCTTCATGGTATATTAGCTTCAGTGCATCTTCTTCTTCACCGTCCTTCAAATAATCGTCCAATGCCCTTTCTTCTTCTTCAGTTGTGGTGTTTTTGCAACATTGCAACAATTTCAGCTGTTTTCCACTGTTATTATTATCTGCCATGAAAACATGACAGAAAATGCTGTTTCTCTTACTGCATCACCATGCATGCCCCATGCAGCTAGCAGACCAACCACTGTATAGTCTTGGATAGGAAGTGAAAGTTTGAGTGGTTATTATGGAAAGAAAATCCATTTCCACCCAGTGTTAATGGAACAATATTGGAACTACATGTTCTGCTTAGTGATACTAAAATATTTGGAAATCTTTCTACAAGGAATTATGATTTACTTATTTATGCTGTGTTGGGTTCAATTAATTAATCAGAAACACACAACAGCGTTTTCTGGAACTGTAATATGTATTCTAGCATTATCATGGCACACTGCCATCTGTTGGTTTTTTAAATGATTGCTCTCTCTCTTTCTGTATGTGTATGCGTGTGCAAAGATAGATCAAGTTTATAAAATATATTTTGATTTTGCATTATTCTCATAATTAAATACTCTTACAAGTAGGAAAACATAAAGCATGTGATTAAAATAACTAACTTCAATTCCGAAGTCATTAGGTAAATGTGTTCATCTTGTTCACAACCTCAGAAAGAGTTGGTGACTTATACTGAGCAGTGGACCAGCATCTGCTCCAATATTTTCAATACAGGGTTAGGGTTAGGGTTAGGGTTAGGGTTAGTCAACTGGCTCCCTTTATTGCCCTGGCCCATTTGAATAGAAAAGTCCTGTGGAAAGTGTAATTTGTCAAATGATCATCCAAAATACATTTTCAGTCAAATAAATTTTCAACCAGTCACATAAAGCACTCTGGCAGAAAGTTATCTGGATCATTGCCCTTCAAATACTTCATGTAGGTTGAAGTAAACTTATTGCAAACCAGGAAAATGTACTAAGCTAAAATTGCAGGATGCAGAAATGGGAATCTCAGAGATAATAGGTAAATAGTAGTAGGAAAATAAGGGATGGAGATTGTGGGTGGATATAAACCGTTCCTATTAGACTTCCTGAATTATGGCTTACCTAGAGATTAGTATAGAAGGGGTGGGGTGGGGGTTCTGAATGAAAACATTCAGTTTTGGAAATAGAAAAGCTAGTTCAGAATTATACAGAAAATCCCAATTTGGGTGTGATAGAGCAAAAGAAAGAAGTGAAAAAGAGGAAAGGAAAACTATTAGAAACCAGCAGAAGGGAGGAAGACTACTTGGGAATAAGAGTAAGTTAGTTTTCTTTTCTTCCCAGCAATCTTTTGCCCAGATGGATTTTACATCCTATACCTAATCAAAAAAGATAGGCAGCAAGAATGTGGGGAATGGCTTGCAAAAAAGTATTATTTTTGATTGGCAGTTTAATCATAAAGACCATTAAAAAGCTAAAAGTTTCACCTTTGAGAAAATTGCTCAGGGGATTTGGGTGGAGAACTGAGATTTCTTGGGTTACAAAGAAAATTAAGACAAGCTAGAAAGATCGGAGACCTATGCCAGAGGAGGAACTTAGCATTAATGGAACTAAGTTGCATGTCCACATTCTAAGTACACCAGACATAAAATATAACAATTGTACTATATTGCAAATCAGAAAGTACAAATCTATCATTGTCTCTTTTTACAGTATGATAAATCAGGGCTGATCCTTTCTAAGTTACTTTCTCTGTTCATTATTCAACTGCAGTCTGCCCTCCCCCACACCTTTTTATCTGATCATTAGGCAGCATCTCTTACCCTTGCTTCCCAAAACCAATCCCTCATACCGTTACAATACATGAGACTTTTTGCTATAATGACTTTGTACAAAAGAAGAAAGAGGGTGAAATTATTTGAATACATAATATGGTTTTGATATGCACTATACCTGTGTGAAAGAGGATGCCTAGTTCTAATTCTAAGGAAGTCCCCTCTCCCCCACCACAGGACCCAGTGAGATTCATTCATATTTTCAGTGGCTTAGTGTTATTCATGTTATTATACTACCTTATTACATCACTCTTGTGGATTTAAGCTATTTCCTAATAATATTGGTCAAAGTTGTAAGATAACTTTGGTATTTTTTTTCTTATTGGAGGCGAATCAATCCATAGGGCCTCCCTATTGGTGGAAGGTTAGTCAGCAGATTTGCCTAAAATGAATTCTGTAGAAGCTGAATAAGATTCTCTGGGAAATCTGCTCTTGAAATCAAGACAAGATTCTGTGTTTCAAGATAACAAAGGCTGCATTCACCTGTAGCTTACATCAATTTTTTTATGAGAGCTGGGATCCTGTGAGATTCTCCTCCCACTCCCCAATGTTTTTTCACAATCTTAATTCACAGAAAAGGCCTGTCCTATTCTTGCAACAGAAAGCCCTATCTAAACTTCTAGATTTTAGTTTTATAATTATATATTATTTTCTCATATGGTATTGTTAATATTGTTCCTTTGTCTATGGTAGCTAACAAGCTAGATATGCCTGGCTACTTGGATGTACATATCTCATAAGTCAGCTGAACTCCAAAACCATTTTTAAGAATGTTTTCTTATATTATTGAATACAAATATCATCCAGGGTCTCTGGGAATCAGGTAACATATATATTTAATAAAGTAAATGATAGAAAGTTTTAATTTATTTTGATCATTACAGTGCAACTGCAACTACTCCAGAATCATTTTAAAGCCAAGTAGTAATGAATCAGAAATAGATATGTTTTCTTTGAATGAGAAAAAACTATGAATATTGTACATCAACTCCTGTTGATAAACCTGCAGTATATTGGCTATTATCATTCTTGATTGTTAAGCTTACCTGTGATCCAATATTGGGTTTTCTGTTATCTTGTCTGCCTATATAAATTATAATTCCTGTACACTCATTGGCATTAATTTTTCTAAAAGGTTCAATAAAGTAAGCAACATAAAAACATACTTCTAATGCTTTTTTATTTGATCAATAGAAAAGTATTACTTTGCAAGATTGATCAGTCTTGCATATCAGAACTGCATATCAGATCACATAAACAGATACTTGGGCATATTGCATTTAGTTTCTCAAATATATGCAGCAGTATTTTGCTTTACTTGTTGTAGAAATGAAACTTAATAAAACAAAGAGACTGACAGACTTGAAGCATCTGCTTGAGTAAAAGTAACAATATTAGCAAAGTACAGACTACTAGATAAATGCATACCACATCTACAATTATTTTCAAAAGCAAATTTGGGCACACCAAAACACAATTAGCCATGGAAAGCGGGCAAGGTCAGCAGAGTTCAAATCAGTCACTAATTACTTAACTACCATAATAGTTCAAGGAAGAACTATTTTTTAAGCAGAAGGAAGAAGTCTTAATATGAGAAATAGTCATCTAAGAAGGAAAAAAATCCCTTACACTTCCTCCTGTATAATTACACACACACACACACACACACACACACACACACACACACACACACACAGTATATGTTTGTGGACATTGGCATGAGTTTCAAATTGTTGGGATACGTGATTTTCTGGCTTATTGGTGGTAGTAGTAATAGTACTACTAGTAGTAGGGGATTGTATCTAATTTATTTACCCTTGTTATTTATATTTAATTGAAACTACAGCACTATTAGAACAATAAAGTCCATAAGTTATCTACATGGTGCTCAAAAAACAACTTGCATCTAAACACCAGCAAGACAAAGGAGATGGTGCTAGACTTCCGGAAGCAGAGAGAGGAACCTGCCTCATTCTAAATCAAGGGAGGCTGTGTGGAGAGGGTCTCCTCTTTCAAATTCCTGGGAGTCTACCTTAGCCAAGATCTCACCTGGAAAAATAACATGTCCCAGGTGGTCAGGAAGGCTCAACAGACACTCCATTTACTTAGAGTCGTGCGGAAAAATCAGGTGGAACAATGACTGATGACTTCCTTTTACCAGTCTACAATAGAAAGCATCCTCACATATTGTGTTACAGTATGGTATGCCGGCTTGACAGCTGCAGACAGAAAGGCATTACAGAGGGTGATGAGCACAGCACAAAAAATCATGGGCTGCCCCCTGACCCCACTGGATGAAATCGCCAGGACCCGCTGCCTTAGCAGAGTGAGGAAAATCCTCAGGGATGACTCACAACCTGGTCAGCACTTCTTTACTCTCCTACCATCGGGCAGGAGATATAGAAGCAAAGCCAGCTGAACAAATAGGCTGAAAAATAGCTTTTATCCGTGGGCCATCAGACTTCTGAACACAACATAACACCACAATCAGGTTTAATATGATAGACTTGCAGGGCCAGTGCAATGTGCAACATGTTCATACCGATGTAATACAATATAATGTTATATACATATATAATATGCATATGGGAATGTGTGCTAGTTATTACTTATTTGGGTTTAGGGATTTCTTTTTCTTTTATTTATTGAGTTATTGAGATGTATTCTGTTTTCGGGGGGGGGCTGCACCAGGGAGGCTCATTCAATTTCATGGTACACATATTGTGCATTGACAATAAAGGCTTGATTTGATTTGCTAAAGAGCATTTAATTGTTAAAAGATGCACAAGACAAAGCATTGCGGGAATATATGGTAACATTTATTATATATTCAGCTTTATAACAGAATGAAAAAGAAAAAGTTCTCATTAAATAGAAATTCTGTGATTACATATACAAACATTGTTTTTTGTTCTTATGAAGCATACATACTCACACATACATACATACTGTGGTATACTTTTTGGCAATTCACAGGGAGAAAAAAGCAGGAATGGACTGACTTGTGTTTGTAGCAGAACTAATAATCAATTGGACCATGTCATCAGAATTCTGGAATGCCAGTTTCTGACTGGTTCTTCATCCCGATAAATTTGTAATTGATCTGATTTAAAGAAATTCCAGAGGAATAGTTTTTTATTGACTTTCTTTGAAACATACTTGTTAAGTTCTGGTACTGAAAAGGCTGGAGGCAGTATAGTGACTAACAGCTCTTTATTGAATACAGTCAGATCCAGCAAAGGAACCAGCCTGACAGCTCTCTCTTATATAGAGGGCTGCCAGCTGGTTCAACCAATCAGCGATCTCCATTTTCCCACTCTTCAAAGCGGACCTTGGTGAAAGCAGTTTAACTTCAGATTTAACCTTAATACATAACAATACTGCTGCTTATAATTTGTCAAGTGTGAGTTCTAAATGGTTTGTTGTTTAAAAACTGTTTTATTTTTATGTAAAACTAGAAATCAGGCTTTAACCTTTAAACTATCTTCATTCTTGTTAAAGTTATTATGTACATACATGTGCACACACAAATACAATAGTTCCAATGAATACCTTTTCTGAGCAGCAAAGTATGATAATAATAAACAGTGGACTTCTGCCACCTTTAAGTAATCAAATTATTTCTTGGATTTTTCTCATTGGTTTGAAAATAGTTTTTAAGTTGTGTTTTGTTAGTAACTTTCAGTTTGTAATTTTTTCAACATTTCCTACTGTCAATAGTTTATTCTTAGATATTTACATGATACTATTTTTATTGCTGGATTGTATTTGTCTGATCTTAGAGGCAGAAGAACCATTAATCTTATAGTGCTGCCAAGGCACCTCAGCTTATCTTATGTTTTGTACTTTAAGGCAGTCTTCAGGGAGGAAAGAGGTGGTTGAGATTATTGGGGGAACAAGAACAGAATGAAACACAAACAATATATAATAAAAACGTGTATTTCATAAAGGAAGCAAATGTGGATGCCTATTGCACTCTGAAGGTGGTGTACCTTATTTTTGCCATCAAGTATGATACTTGGATAAGTTTAAATACATCTTTACTAATTCTAGCATTGCAGTAAAGTTGTAGTGATTAGGACTTTCAGTGCACATTTTTACTGTATAATGTATTTTAAGTAGTTATTAAATTTGGGTAACAAATTTAAAGTATAAGATGAATTATGAATTGAATTTACCAATTAAGATCTTAAAGCCATTTAATTATTCCATTTACGTCTTTCTAAAGCAAAACAAGACTGCTAATTATGAACTTAAATAGTGCATAAGAGGTCTGCTGATTAAGAGTCACTGAAGTTGTCAATTCATTACACAATATTACCTCATAGTTACCTTATGGTTATCAACAGACGTCTGACAAAAGGGTGTGTATGTTCATTCCTCTGTGATTATTAGCCACCATAATTTGCTGGAGGCTACAGAAATATATTTTTTTTAAAAGCAAGGTAATGCTATGCTGGATATAGATATTGAGGTCAATGTTTCAGGCAATGCTAAACTTACCCCAATTGACACAAATATTGCCTGTCAAACTAGTTTGATAGAGGACAGAAAAAAACTAACTGCATAAATATACTCTCACAGTGTGACTACAAAGTAATATGAGAGTAAAAGCAAAGGTAGAGATATTATTTTCATTGTGAAAAAGGGGTCAAATCTTAGTCTCCTAGGAACTCTGATTTATGTTTGTTGTACTTCTGAAAGCTAGAAACTTCTGAAAATGGTTAGTTTGTCTTACAGTATGATAATAATATATTGGAGACAAAGTTCTATTGCCTTTTAACAGTTCTCACTGTTAAAAGGCAATAGAAAATATGATTAAAATCCAACTGCCTTTCTTAGAGCCAAAGTGTTCTTTCTGTCAGGTGAAAAGAGACCAGTTGTTGCTTTTACTTTGAGTCATCCAAGATGGGGTTTGAAAAGTTAAGAAGGTATTCTCACCATGTGATCAAAGCCATGCCCCTTATTACATGTGTCACCATGTGATGCACATAAAAATAGGGCAGCATTTTGACTACACACTTGCAATTGCAATCTTGAATTTTTTTGATCTAACTATTGCAGACAACTGTGCTTCCATTCTGTCCAGAAGATCTATCCTTTTTTTTTACATTTTCACATTGAATAAATATAGATAACATTTCAAGATGAGTCTTGCGTTATGCAGCAATGCTATCTTCATGGAGTTCTATGAATTAATGAAATCATTTTGCAATTTCTAGTGCTTTCCCAGTACTACTTTCCTCTTTTTTTCTATATTGGACAAAAAGAGGAAAATAAGAGGGAGGGAGGGAGGGAGGGAGGGAGGGAGGGAGGGAGGGAGGGGGAGAGAGAGAGAGAGAGAGAGAGAGAGAGAGAGAGAGAGAGAGAGATGTGGCTTCTTGGGGTGCATTTTGGCGAAGTATCAAGAGAAATGCCAAAAGGGCAATCATTTTGGGATTAAATTCCAAATAAAATTGGGTCTTCAGACATGAACTTCCAACTACAGGTTTCTAAAAATCTTATTGAAATGAATGTCTAGAGGCAGCTCTTTAACTCATTAATCCAGAGGGAGCAAAAGAGAGAGGATCCCAATGAGGGTCTTAGCTATTAAGCTCAGGAATAACAGAATAACAGAGTTGAAAGGCACTTTTGGAGGTCTTCTAGTCCAACTCCCTGCTCAGGCAGGAAAGCTGAGGATGCCAAAATCTGAGTGGAAGGTTTGGGAAAGGTGTCAGAAAAACAGAATAACACTTAGAAGGGACCTTGGGGGGGACCCTATACCATTTAAGATAAATGGCTGTCCATTCTTTTCTGAAAAACTTCCAGTGATTGAGCACCCAGAACTTCTGGAGACAAGCAGTTCCACTTGTTAATTGTTCTCACTCTCAGGAAGTTTCTCCATAGTTTTAGGTTGCTTCTCTCTTTGTTCAGTTTCCATTCATTGCGTCTTGTTTTGCCTTCTGCTGCTTTGGAAAATATATCCCCCTGCTTCTTTGTGGCAGCCCCTCAAAAGCCTGTTTTGTGACTAGCCTATCACATTCTTGGGCACAGCATATGAGTGATTTCCTCCTTTCAGTGGTCCATGAAAGTACATCTATAGCCATGATGGCGAACCTATGGCACGCAGAGCCGTATGTGAGGGCATGTGAGGCGTTGCCATATGTTAGCTCCAGTGTGCATGTGCGTGCTGGCCAGCTGATTTTTGGCCTTCTTTCTGGCAGCGAAAATGGCCCAACGGGCCAACCGGAAGTTCACTTGTGGGCTCACCCTCAGCTTCCTTTTTTCTGTCAGAGGTCTTCAGGAACTTCTTCGGCTTTGGGCAGTTGCAGTCGAAGCCTCCCACACCTCGGCCCATTTCTTCTGCAGCTGGCAAGGCTTTCCTGAAGGCCTCTGCAGCCGATAACAGAGCTCCAGATCGATCTGGAGCTCTGTTATTGGCTACAGAGGCCTTCAGGAAAGCTTTGCCGGCTGCAGAAGACATGGGCGAGGTGTGGGAGGCCTGGCTGCAACTATCTGTAGGTACGTAGTAGGGCAGCTCCACTTCCGTTTCATTTCTGAACTTCCATTTGGCCCGTTGGGCCATTTTTCGCTGTCCCCAGCTTCAGGAGGCTTTCCTGAACCCTGGGAAGAGCGAAAAACAGCCCAATGCGCTTACCAGAAGTCTGGAGGCTTCAGTGAGTCCTGTGCGCATGCATGTGGGGGGCACCATGGGGGTTGTGCGCATGCATGGGGGGGCAGCAGGGGTATGTGCGCATGCACAGGGGGAACACATTGCATTATGGGTGTGGGCATGCGCACGCTATCGCACGCGCGCACCCTTTTGGCACCCAAGCCGGAAAATGTTTGCCATCCTTTTGATCTATAGTTTGTAGATGCAGATAATAAAGTCGAAAAAAGGTGAACAACATTTTTGTAGAACTATAGATACATTGAGGCCAGGCATGACAAGGAGTGGCTGTGAGGAGAGGGGCTGGACGAGGCACCCCTTGACGTGAGTGACGTTGAGTTGGCCATGTCAACCCAGTCACATGACCACCCGGCCATGCCCACCTGGCCAGTCATTTGGGCAGAGAACCAGTTGTTTAAAAATTTTTATCCCACCACTGGTATCTGTATAATTTGTGTTAAACTACCTTATGCAATTCATTGGTTTATTTAGACGATACTGATTACTGTAACAAAAACAGTTCTTCAAATGGGCATTCAAGTAACTGAATGATTCCTTGCTAACAATGCTTCTTACAAGGCTGAAAACTGAAGATGCCATAAATTATTTCTGACACATTCTTTAGTCACTCTCATCTTTTTCCTCTCACTAACAGGCATTGATAGGTGGTGAAGCTACTAGCTGACACATTTCACTATCCATGTCAGATGGACCCGCCTGGAGTTCAGACCTTATGCTGCTTTACTTGGATAGCAGCTGCAAATGTTAAAAATTTGTGGGGGGGGGGAGAAGACCACTTTCGCTGCTATTTGAAAAACTTGGGTGAAGCAGAAACAGAAACCTGGGCAAGGGACAATAATATATATATATAACTACTACTACTACTACTACTACTACTACTACTACTACTACTACTACTACTACTAATAATAATAATAATAATAATAATAATAATAATAATAATAATAATAATAATAATAATAATAATAATAATAATAATAATAATAATAATAAAATAGGCCCCTGGGTGGGGCTCGACTAGTAATCAATGCCAAATCCGGCGAAACAACTGGCCGCTGTGATACAATTGTATAATAATAATTTATTGTCATTGTACGTATATACACAGTACACCCATACAACGAAATTTGCTTCAAGACCAGTCACACATAGCAATCCCTAAAAAACACGCCCCACCCGCCACAAATTCCCCACCCTGAACCACTCAAACATCCATACAACAGACCAAGTAATACTATCCAACAGCTCACTGATGGTGACCCTTTAATTCATTATTAAGTGCAATTATAGCTCTGGGATAAAAACTGTTCAGAAAGTGTGTGGTCCAAGTTTTAATTGTTCTGTATCTTCTGCCAGAAGGCAACAGTCCAAAAAGATTGTAAGCAGGATGAGAAGAGTCTCTGAGAATATTGTGCAACTTTCTAGAACAGCGAGATGCGAAGATATCGTCCAGGGCTGGTAGCTGGAGCCCAATGATATTCAGGACAGTTGTAATGATTCTCTGTAGATCTTTTTTGTCTGCTGCAGAGCTGCTTCCATGCCATGCTAGAATACCATATGTCAGGACACTCTCAATGGTGCTGCGATAGTAGGACAACAGTAGATGCTGAGATAGGTTTGTCTTCCTGAGCATTCTCAGGAAGTACAGCCTCTTCTGAGCCTTCTTCACAAGCATGTTAACATGTCCATGAGAGGAGGGGTATCTCCTCTAATTCTTAAAATTAAATGGCAAAATAAACAATCTTATGTAACACACATATATTAAAAACTTATTTTTAATGTTCTTTCTGTAATGTTTGTGCAATATGAAAGCCAGAAATGGGGAACTGTCCTGGCAGTTCCCAAATGGAAAGTCAATCTTTGCAAACAGGGTACCATTCCCCTGTTTCTTTGACCTTAAGCGTAGCAATGTGCCCACTGCTCAGAAATGGATGTGTCTGAGTCAATCTGTTGTCTTAAGTGTGGCGTATGTATGTATGTATGTATGTATGTATGTATGTATGTATGTATGTGTGTGTGTGTATAGATATAGATATAGTTATAGTTATATATAGTTATATATAGTGATTTATATAGTGATATACTGTATATATAACTGTATATATATAACTATATCTATCTATCTATCATCTATATAAAACTATAACTATAACTATAACTATAACTATAACATACATACATACATACATACATACATACATACATACATACATATATAAAATCACTATATCTATCTCTATCTATCTATCTATCTATCTATCTATCTATCTATCTATCTATCTATCCATCTATCCATCCATCCATCCATCCATCCATCCATCCATCCATCCATCCATCCATCTCTATATGACTATATAACTATCTATATATATCTATATCTATATAACTATAACTATATATATAACTATAACTATATATAACTATAACTATATATATAACTATAACTATATAACTATATAACTATATAACTATATAACTATATAACTATATAACTATATAACTATATAACAACTATATAACTATATAACAGAGTTGGGAGGGATTATATTACTATAGTATACTATTAAGTATACTACTACTACGATTTCAGAAATGCTGCATTTTGTCACATCGTTTCTTTGTTTTATCTGCCAGCATAATTCCTCCCTCAATTCTCAAAATTCCATCCCTAGGGATGTAAAAGAGGATCTGACTGTTTTATTCTGTGAGCAGAGATTGTGTAAGGACACTTGCCATTTCCAGTAGGAGATACATGGCAAGACCAGCTGGCTTAGCAAGTTCTTGCTGTGGCAAGACAGGATGTCCGGTGTAATGACATCAACTTTGGAATCTTGCCCAAATGGCATATGCTTCTAGGTTTCACATAGTCTGGGAAATAACATTAAGAGACTGTATAGGAAAGAATATTAGATTATGGACTAACTATAGTAGTCCATGATAATTCATTCCCCCTCTGTCCTTCTTTTGCTCAGAAACATTTGATTTATGTAAACCACTGTAAGACTCTGAGCTAATTATATTTTCAGAGTGATGAGAGAAGGGTAATAATATCGTCACATCTGCATCACATAACATTTGTGAAAAAGGTCTTTGTTTCTCTGCTAGAAGACTTTTTCCTTCATTGTGCTTGCCTGGTATCCAGGAAGTACAAGAAGAAGTAGAACTAGAGCTACAAATATTTTAATTTGTGTTACTTTGCTTGTGATGTGTAAACAAATATATTACCATTCCAGATCCCAGGATAGCTTCAACATTTTAGACAACAGTTCAGTGTATTTGGATCTGGTTATAAATGCTATCCAGAACCAGGTACCCACTGTTTGTATCAATTTCATGTGTTATCATTTGTGTTTGTCATTTATTTTATAATTCACATATTGTGACTTTGGCAATGAAAAATCATTAACATTAAATTAAATTAATATTTATTAATTAAAATAAATGTAAATATATATATGAATTAATTAAATCTGAATCTATTATTATGTAAATAACCAATGAAAACCTAACATCTACTATTATTATATTTGGGCAAACTCACACAGCCTCCTTGCCCTGATGTGAGAATGGCTCACTAACAATTGTCTGATCATTTGTTTACCTACAATACCTTCATCTAAATCTCATTATATCCATCCTATCTACACTATAGTATCTGTACAGATTCCTAAACAAATGCTGTATGCTAGCTACCTTATAATAAAAGGTGAATTAATTTAGTTTCTTATTAAGAAAATGTTCCCATAGGAGAAGGAAGGACCACTGGAATGGCACCAAAGATGAACTCTAAACACTACCAAAATTTTTTGAAAGGGCTAAAATAGATCTTGCTCAAATTTTATGATTCATATTTGTGTAAGAAGAAAAGGGAAGGGAAAGACTGAAATTTTCTTATATATATATTCCAAATTATCTTAAATGACCTGTGAATTTTGAACAGTACAGTACAGAATCTTTGTTCTTTTAAGCTATACATTCCTCAAATTTAAACAAAGAAGTTTAAATAATAATAAAAATAATAATTGTTCATGTACCTTTCCTCCTCCTCAAAGAACCAAAGAAATTCTCAGAAAAACATCAGAATAAAACCACAGTCAGAAAAGGAACAAATTATAGGAAAAGTGGAAATGTAGCACAGCATACTGTCTAGCGATTAACTCACTAGACAGTATGCTATGTTGACTCAATCTCTGGATCTGGTTTGGGAACATGAGCTGTTAGAACTGATCAGGCTAAACCAATGCAAAAATGGAAAATCTAACTTTGAATGCAATTACTTCCTGAAGTAAAAACAAAACCCAGCTTTGTTTCATTCCTATGAAGCTCAAGATGAAGCTAATTGAAGGTGGTGAGGAGGTGGTTTATTGTGTCCTTGCCTTAGGATATTGTTTGAATAGGACCCAGTGCTAAGACATATGATGACTTCTTTATTTGGACAGAACATGTTTTATAAATACAGGAATTGTGTTGCATTAATGCTTGTGGATTGGTTCTTCTGACAAGTTTCTTCCTTTTAAAAAGATGGGGTTCAAGAAGACCAGGGCAATTCTGATAGATAAAACTGTCACCAGAATGTTTAAAGAGGGAAAGCATAGCATCTGCAAGAGTTTATTTTAGGAACGAAGAAATTTTATTTTGGTTCCTTTCTTCATAAAGATTACTCAAGATCTTTAGGGAGAAGCTGGATGATATAGTGCCATGATGGCGAACCTATGGCACACATGCCACAATTGGCACTCAGACCCCTCTCTGCAGGCATGCAAGCCATTGCCCCAGCTCAGCTCAACTGCACATGCACATGCACATGCACATGAGCCTCCCACCAGCCAGCTGATTTTTGGGTCTCTGCTGTGCATACAGGGAAGGTGGAGGCATGTGGGAGATGTGTGTGCATGCATGGGGGAGCAAGAGGGTCACACGTACATGTGTGGGGACCCGCATGCACGAGGGTCATGCGCACATGCACAGGGGGGCGCATGCAGGGGGTGCATGTGCATTGCATTATGGATGGATGTGGGGGAGCGCAGGGGGTCACATGCACATGCATGGGGGTGGGGTGCAGGGGGTTGTCACACATGCATTGCATTATGAGTGTGTGTGCACGCTTTTGGCATGCAGCTATGAAAAGTTTAGCCATCACTGGTATAGTGGATCTGGCACAAAAAAGGATTGGACTAGATCACTTTGAACTTTTTGATTTCACTATTTTGTAATTTTTGTTTTACTCCAACAATACTTGGAGACTTTTAGTCATGCTTGTTTACTTTGGCTCTGAACATGTTTCTATATGAAACAATCATGTCAGTGCTTATGGCGTTATGTAGTGAACAATAACTTAACAAGTTTCTACTGCTATCACCTGTATAAAACCTGCCAGCCCCAGGACTCTTCTAAAGGCAAACTTCATTGAGGCACAATGGGGCATAAATTTAGTAAACCATTTATTTATTTATTTATTTATTTATTTATTTATTTATTTATTTATTTATTTATTTATTTATTTATTTATTTATTTATTTATTCATTCATTCATTCATTCATTCATTCATTCATTCATTCATTCATTTAAATATATTTGTATGCTGCCCAACTCCCAAGGGACTCTGGGTGGCTCACAGCATATTAAATACAAAATCTAAAAGACAATTTTAAAACAATTTTAAAACCCCTTAAAAACACATGCATACTACTTTCATTGGGCTGGAATTTATCCCTGATATTCTCAAGCTCAACGGTCCCACGCCTGACGGAAGATCCAGTTCTTCACTGCCTTACGGAAGACCAGTAGGATGGAGGTGGTCCAGATCTCCAGGGGTAGTTGGTTCCAGAGGGACGGAGCTGCCACAGAGAAGGCTCTCCCCCGTGGACCCACCAGCTGACATTGTTTAGCTTGGCTGACAGGACCTGGAGGAGACTGACTCTGTGGGCTCTCACTGGTCGAAGTGAGCTATGCGGTAGAAGGCGGTCTCGAAAGTATCCTGGTCCTAAGCCATGTAGGGCTTTAAAGGTGATAACCAACACCTTGAATTGAGCCCGGAGACCAATAGGAAGCCAGTGCAGCTCGCGGAGAATAGGTGTAATATGGGTGTACCTAGGTACACCCTTAATGGTTCGCGCGGCTGCATTCTGGACTAACTGTAGTCTCCGAACACTCTTCAAGGGTAGCCCCATGTAGAGCGCATTGCAGTAATCTAACCGTGAGGTGACAAGGGCATGATTGACTGTGAGGAGCACATCCCGATCCAAGTAGGGCCGCAATTGGTGCACTAGACGGACTTGTGCAAAGATACCCCTAGCCACAGCTGTTAAATGTTTCTCTAATTTCAGCTGCGGATCTAGGAGAACGCCCAAATTACGAACCCGTGGCTTCTCGGACTGCTGAAGGGAGGGGAATGGAGATAGCTCCTACCGCCTGTTCTTTCAGCGTCTCCCGCGCTCCCTCAGCCATCCCCCCCCTGCTTGGACTCACTGTGGGGTAGGAAGGCAGCACATGCACAGTGCCGGAAGCTCGGCTTCTGGGCATGCGTAGAAGAATTTTTAAAAAAAAAAAATTAAAAAAAATTTTTTTAATGGCAGCACCCAGGCACCGGCAACCGACCACACCGGTACTGTGACATCACCAGCGAGCCGCTACCGGTGCTATAGAATGGACCGCACTGGTAGGAATCCACCACTGGAGATGTATAACTGGGTATCATCTGCATATTGTTGATACCTCACCCTGAATCGGCGGATAACCTCACCCAGTGGTTTCATGTAGATCTAATTAAGAACAACAATGTTAAAACATAAGACAGTAAATTAAAAAAATGGAAGGCCAAACCAGGGAAAGAACATATTGCAAAGGGACAGTACAATCATATTGAGGAAATGCCTGCCCTTAACTCAGGACCTGAAGGAAAAGCCAGGCCTATGGAAAGAGCAGGAGTTTGGGCCTACTCAAATCTCCAGGGTATATTCCAGAAAATGATTCTGAAAAACAGGCATTGCAACTGAGAAAGCTCCATCTCCATAGTCCCTTGAGATCATAATGTTTTACTGATGTAATATGATTTATTTAATAAATTTATATAGCTCTCCTTCTACTAAAAGGAACTCTGGATAGCAAACAAAACAAAAATATAATACAACAACACAAATATTTAAAATAATGTTGAATCCCAATAAAACTTAACATTTATCCATCAAGCACTGTATGCCAACTCTATTAATATCCTGGTCTCAATGTGTTGGAGAAAAACCAGATCTTCAGTGTTAGGTGAAAGGCAACAGGCTCAAAGTCATTCATATCTTAGGGAGGAGGCTGTCCATAAACAGCCTCCTCCCTAAGTACTCTATGTTTGATAGAGTACATACTTGCAAGGCCCCTCTAGGAAATAGTGTTTCAGCATTTTTATTGTAAACTGAATAAAAGTAATCAGGTCTATCCCATGTAGGGTTTTAAAAGTGACAACCAGTATCCCGAATTGCTCCTGACAGCTACCAGGATCAATGCAGCTCATGCAATTGTGTTACATGGTAGTTCCAGTGTGCCCACTACTACCCATGCGGTTGCATTATGAACTACCGTATTTTTCGGAGTATAAGACGCACCTTTTTGCCCCCCAAAAGAGGGTGGAAATGTCGGTGCGTCTTATACACCGAATACAGCAATTTTTAGCCTCCTGAAGCCCCGCCCCAACATCCAATTTTTGCAAAAAATGAGCCTTTTTTTGCAAAAATGGGGGGTTTGCCTTCCCCCACCCCCTAGGAGTGCTCTGCAGGCTTCCCAGATCCTTTGCATGCCCTGTTTTTGCAAAAAAAAAACTGAGCGAAAAATGGGCCATTTTTTGTAAAAATTGGGGCATTTTTGCCTTCCCCCACCCCCTAGGAGTGCTCTGCAGGCTTCCCAGATCCTTTGCATGCCCTGTTTTTGCAAAAAAACGAGTGAAAAATGGGCCATTTTTTTGCAAAAATTGGGGCGTTTTTGCCTTCCCCCACCCCCTAGGAGTGCTCTGCAGGCTTCCTAGATCCTCTACATGCCCTGTTTTTGCAAAAAAAAATGAGCGAAAAATGGGCCGTTTTTTTGCAAAAATTGGGGCATTTTTGCCTTCTAATTACCCCATCTAGCATGACTGGAGGAGGAATTCTGGGAGTTGAAGTCCACTAGTCTTAAAGCTGTCAAGTTTGAAGACCCCTGGGTTAGGGGTTAGGGTTGCAAGGGTCTTCAAACTTGGCAAGTTTAAGACTTGTGGTCTTCAACTCCCATTCTTGAGCTAGCATGACTGGAGGAGGAATTCTGGGAGTTGAAGTCCACTAGTCTTAAAGCTGTCAACTTTGAAGTTTGTAAAAAGTATATATGGTTGTAAAAAGTGTACATGGTTGTAAAAAGTATACATGGTTGTAAAAAGTATCCTGCTACACTGGTATTTTATTAAATAATATATTACTGCACCATTTGGTTCAGAATACTTTTTTCCTTGTTTTCCTCCTCTAAAATCTAGGTACTTCTTATACTCCGGTGCGTCTTATACTCCTAAAAATACGGTAGCTGTAGCTACCAAAGCTCTTCAAGGGCAATCCCATGCAGACTGAATTGCAATAGTCCAACTGGGAGATGATTAAGGCATGAATGACCAAGAGTGGTGGCCCCCTCCAATGTAGGAAAGAAACCACTGTATCTGTGCAAAGGTCCCCTTGGCAACACCTGCCACCCACACTTTGAACAGGAACAGAGACAAGCCCTGTAGCATCCCACAAAGCAGGGGCCAACAAAAACAACAGAGGAAAATCACTGAAGGACATTGCATCTGACTCTATACCCCTCAACCAACTATGGTTGGTGATATCAAAGGCTATTGAGAAATCAATTAAAGCTAGGTTATACCACCCCATTCTGGGTCCACCAGAGATCATCCAACAGCACAATAAATGCTGTCTTAGTGCTATATGCTTACTAACTGTACCAAAACAACAGGAGAAACGTAGTCCCTCAAATAACCAGACCTTTTATCATGATATGCTTTAAAGTTAACAATCAGAATTTGACTTGCACCTGGCAGCTGACTTAACCAGTGCAGCTCATACAACCACAGCTGTTACATGAGTATATAGGGCACATTCATAATTGCTTGTACCACCACATTCTGGACCAGCTACAATTTCCAGGTAGTTTTCAAGGTGTAATTGTAAGAAGGATTCCTGGTCCATGAACAGATACAACTGGCATATCAGATGAGTTGGGTTAAAGACCATGCTGGTTGAACTGAGCAAGATCTGTGAATCAAGGAAGAATCCCAAATTTGTTCTGTCCATGCAGATGATCTGCCAGTAGAAGAGCTGTAATTTGCCCCGTCCCATCCCCAATTAGCAAAATAAGCTCGGATGGTGCAATGAAACTTAGATACTGGGGTGACCATATGGAAGAAGAGAACAAACTTATTTGCTGGTTAAAGAAAAACAGGATTTTGACACAAATTCAGGTCAAAATTTAAACAGTGGACCAAGCCCAGAACTTGGACATTTTTAGTTTCTATGGGTTTCCACAGATGAAAGCTTCTAGGAAAACACGGAAGTTTAAGTAGTCATCATATTGAGAACAAAGTGCATTTCCTTATCAAGTGTATTTCTTTTTAAAATATAATCCTGTAACAGATAATTCAGATATACAGCCAATAAAATCAACACAATGAAACTGACATTAAATATGCATTTATAACATATAACAATGGTAAGCCAAAAATAGCTGCCCTGTTTTTCTTTCTTTTGTGGAAGAAATTGTATGAAATACAGTAAAATATTTTTGTATGAAAAATATTTACTGTACATATTTTCAGATTTTACATAGTTAATATGCAGAGGTGGGTTCCTCCCAGTTCGGATTGGTTCGCCCGAACTGGTAGCAACCCACTGGTGATGTCACAAAGATGTCACAGAACTGGTTCTGTCAATGCTGGTCCGTGGACGGTGCCATCATTTTTTTAAAAAAAATCGGATTTTTTTCCCCCGAATTTTTTCTCGGGTTTTTTTTCTTCTGCGCATGCACAGAAGCTGAGTTTCCGGCACAATGCATGGGTCACCATCTTGTTTTTGGCTTTTTTTGGCTTTTTTTGGGCGCGCCCATGTGGCGTGCCCATGTGGTGTGCCCAAGCGGCGCGCCCATGTGGTGCGCCCACATGGCATGGGAGGAAGTGAACAGGCAGCAAGGTAAGTTAGAACCCACCCCTGGTAATATTTCTGTTTTATGAAAAATCTATCCAAATTTAAAATGTGGCTTGAAAATTGATAATTAAATAAAGTTAATATATTTGCAGTATTTTATGAAAATAAATTAAAATGTATTTTAATTATGAAGTACATTAAATAAGTGGAAGACAGGAGCTTGAAATACGATTTCATGGAAATTAAACATATTGCTAATATGCAATGATATCACCTGCTTTGCTGAATTTGCTGAACATTGTCATTAGAAGCACTTCCTGGAAATTAATCTGTAAAAAGGAAACTGAACAAAACACCAGATGTCTTCATACTGAAAGCCAAGCAAATGTTTTAACTTAAGTCCATGTATAATTCCAAAATTGCACAAAAATCAAATTTTTGAGCAGAAGCACTGGGTGCAATTTAAATAAATATTTATAATGTCTGTAGAGCTTTAGGACTTTGGAATATAGAAGTGGAAAATGGGAGGGACTTAGAATGGATAGGGCTTAGGTCAGTTCAGGCAAGGGTCAGTTTATGTATAATGAAGGAGGAGAACAAGGAAAGGAATGAAAGAAAGGCGAAAGGAAAGCAGATCAGCTGAAAGGAAGAGAAGAAGAACCAGCAGAAGGAAAAGAATGAAAACCAAAACTGGAGGGCAGATCCAGTGATTTTTATAATGCAAATGATTTGGAAGCACAGAATAACAGCAATCAGCATTGTGAAATTAACAAAATATTGAGAAAATGATAAGACATAGGTCTGTTTATATATGTTCTCTAAAGTTATACTGTCACAAAATAAGAAATATTTTTGCTACTTGATGATGCTACCTGATGATCACAGATAAAATATACCTGAATACAGTTTTAAAACATCTGGCTGTGGCTAAAAAACAGTCATTTTAGCAATATAGCAATAGCACTTAGACTTATATACCGCTTCATAGTGCTTTACAGCCCTCTCTAAGCGGTTTACAGAGTTCAGCATATTGCCCCCAACAATCTGGGTCCTCATTTTACCCACCTCGGAAGGATGGAAGGCTGAGTCAACCTTGAGCCGGTGAGATTTGAACAGCTGAACTGCTGAACTGCAGTGCTGCACTTTAACCACTGCACCACCTCGGCCCAGATTTTTGTAAATTCACCTTTGTAAAATCACCACCTCGGCCCAGATTTTTGTAAAATTAGGATATCTCTGGTTTAATTGGAATAGCTTGCCTTCAGAAATCGTGGCCACTCCGTCACTGGAGGTTTTTAAGAAGAGACTAGACAGCCACTTATCTGAAATAGTATACAGTAGGTTCTCCTGCTTGAGCAGGCAGCTGGACTAGAAGACCTCCAAGGACCCTTCCAGCTTTTTTCCATTCTAATTAGAATTAGAATAAATGTCCTTAAGTTTCTTCAATGGATGAAGCAGTAAGGCAAGAATCTATGTTGCTAATGTACATTTTGAATTAAGATTGTCAGCAACCTTATTTTGGGGGTCAGTTATTAAACTTGTTAGATTGTTACTAAACCAGTAAGGATTACAGTAATCAAACTGCCCAACTAGTTTGTAAAAAAATAACCAACAAAGTAGGTGTGTAAATATCCTAGTTTATACATAGGATATGAAGAACTTTTCACTTAAGGGCTAAATCAGCATCTTGGAAAATCCCATATTTTTGTGTTATTTTTAGGACCTATACAACTACTCTAATTGGGATGCAGTATAAACTTGAAAAATAAACAAAATTTATTAAGTAAGTAGATTTATGATGTTTGCAATTCTGTAAATTAAAGGAGAACAAGTGAGATCAAAAGCACAGCTGCAGTTTTACTTAGTGACCAATTTGTTTCGCAACCCAGTTGCTGCTTCTAATTGTGGCTTCTAAACAAGACCACCCTTACCAGTGCAATTTAATGGTTTCTTAATCATAAGATTCAGATTTGATATTCAAATAAGAGATGAGTCCTACAGAATACACAGAAAGATTCATTTACTACATTAGTAAGGCCCTGCCTGAGCTGCTCGAGGCGGTAGCCGGCTTGGCGGTTGAGTTCCCCAGGCTTATGGTGCTGGGGAACTTTAACCTGCCTTCTGCTGGTGAAACCTCTGGGATAGCTCAGGAGTTCATGGATTCCATGACAACCATGGACCTGACCCAAGTAATCCAGGGTCCGACTCATGAGGGAGGCCACACGCTCGACCTAGTGTTCCTTTCGGGGCAGTGGAGAGATGATCTGAAGATAGGGGATATAGTCACCACCCCGCTGTCATGGTCAGATCATTTCCTACTGAGGTTGGATTTCACAGCCCCATTCCTCCTCCGCAGGGAGGCGGGACCGACTAGGTGATTCTGCCCCAGGCGCCTAATGGAGCCAGAAGGATTCCAGAGGGAACTTGGGGAAATACCTGAAACCCTGGTACACAATTCCGCTGATTCCCTGGTGGCTGCTTGGAACATCGCAGCATCAGGGGCATTAGACCGGATTGCACCTTTGCGCAGCAGTGGATCCCGGAAAGCCCCCTGGTTTACTGAGGAGCTCCGGGAGATGAAACACCATAAGAGACGTCTGGAGTGCCACTGGAGAGCCAGTAAAACCAAGTCTGATCGAACACTATTAAGAACCTACATCAAGTCTTATTTAGTGGCAATAGGGGCGGCAAAATGATCTCATTTTTCCGCTCTTATTGCGTCCGCAGATTCTCGCCCAGCCACCTTGTTTAGGGTGACCCGTGCCTCCTTGCCAAAGGGGGGAGCGAGGAACACTTGCAAGGTAGAGCTGAGAAATTTGCGCAGTTTCTGTCGGATAAAGTCGCTCAGATCCGGTCGAACCTGGACTCCGGCTGGGAAGAGTCCACTGAGGACTCTTGCCTCAGAGGCAAGTCGTAGTCCACCGTTGTGGGAGGAGTTTGGGCTGTTTCTCCTGAAGATGTGGACATAGCCGCGGGTGCAATGAGTGCTTCCACCTGTTTACTGGACCCGTGCCCCTCCTGGCTGGTTTCAGCCAGCAGGGAGGTGGCACACGGCTGGATCCAGGCGGTGGTCACCACTTCTTTGACGGAGGGATCCGTACCGCAGCCATTAAAAGTTGCGGTGGTGAGACCCCTCCTGAAGAAGCCTTCCCTGGATCCAGCGGACTTGAAGAACTTTTGTCCGGTCTCCAACTTACCTTTCTTAGGGAAAGATGTGGAGAAGGTGGTGGCTGCTCAGCTTCTGCGGCTATTGGAGGAAACTGATCATCTAGACTCCTATCAGTCGGGTTTCAGGCGCGGTTTCAGTACAGAAACTGCTTTGGTCGCCCTGATGGATGATCTCTGGCGAGCCCGGGATGGTGGAAATTCCTCCATCCTGGTGCTACTTGACCTCTCAGCGGCTTTTGATACCATCAACCATGGTATCCTTCTGCATCGTCTCGGCGAGTTGGGAGTGGGAGGCACCGTTTTGCGGTGGTTCTCCTCTTATCTCGCCGACAGGATGTAGTCGGTGTTAACAGGAGGGCAGAGATCGTCTCCTAGGCCCCTGTCATGCGGGGTGCCTCAGGGTTCGGTCCTCTCGCCCATCTTGTTTAACATTTACATGAAACCGCTGGGGGAGATCATCCGCAGACACGGGGTGAGTTTTCATCAGTACGCTGATGACACCCAGCTGTACATCACCACCCCATCTCAATTCAGTGAGGCAGTTGATGTAATGTGCCGGTGCCTGGATGACGTTAGGACCTGGATGGGGAGGAACAGACTCAGACTCAACCCCGACAAGACTGAGTGGCTTTGGATATTGCCTCCTAAGGACTATGACAACTGTCCTTCCTTGGTTCTTGAGGGAGGGAAATTAACTCCCTTGGAGCAGGTCCACAATTTGGGGGTCCTCCTAGATCCACAGCTAAAATTAGACCAACACCTTACTGCTATGGCTAGGGGGGCTTTTGCACAGGTTCGCCTGGTGCACCAATTGCAGCCATACTTGGAGAAGAAGGCTCTACTCACGGTCACTCATGCCCTTGTCACCTCCCAACTGGACTACTGCAATGCACTCTACATGGGGCTACCCTTGAAGTGTATTCGGAGACTTCAGTTGGTGCAAAATGCGGCTGCGCGCGCTGTGGTGGGTGTGCCAAGGTACACCCACGTTACATCTATACTCCTCCAGCTGCATTGGTTGCCCATCGGTCTCCGGGTACAATTCAAGGTGTTGATCATCATTTTTAAAGCCCTGCATGGCTTAGGACCAGGTTACCTTCGGGACCGCATTCTGCCTCATACTTCCCTTCGACCGGTTAGGGCCCACAGAGTGGGCCTCCTCCAGGTCCCGTCAGCCAAACAATGCCGGCTGGCGGTCCCTAGGAGGAGGGGCCCCATGCTCTGGAACCAACTTCCCCCAGAGACCCAAACCATCCCCACTCTGCTGGCCTTCCGAAAAGCCGTTAAGACATGGCTCTTCTTGCAGGCAGAGGGTGAGACTAGTTCCACCTGAGCTCCCTCCCGGTGTGGCTGGTGGTGAATATTTTTTAACTTTTTTAACTTTTTAAATTTCTGTTTTAAACTGTTGTTTATTATTAGTGTTCTTGTATAATGCTGTACACCGCCCTGAGTCCCTCGGGAGTAGGGCGGCATAGAAGAACCAATAATAAATAAATAAATAAATAAATAAATAAATAAATAAATAAATAAATAAATAAATAAATAAATAAATATAAATAAATATAAATAAATATAAATAAATAAATAAATAAATAAATAAATAAATAAATAAATAAATAAATAAATTTTCTTACACAATTCCAATATATCATAAGGAATTTTATACCACAAATGGCTATTAGTTTAATATCTTCACAAAGAAATAATGGGATTCAATGGTGGGTAAAGCAATTAATAATAAAGATGATTATATATAGACTGAATGCAACAGTAGGTGAAAGAATTAGCAGTGTTCCAATATTTTAGGTGCTGTTTGAAAAATGAGGGGGTCAACATATTCTCCAAACAGGGGCGGGTTCCTAATTTTTTTACTACCACTCTGTGGGTGTGGCTTATTTTGTGGGTGTGGCTTGCCAGCCATGTGACTGGGTGGGCGTGGGCCTCGGGAGCTTGGCAGCGGCCGGAAAAGCGGGGGGGGGCATTGCCCACCCGCAACGCAGCCCCCCACAGCAGGAGCAGCAAGACTATGTTAGCGGTTCTTCTAAGAGGCTCCGTCCGGCCTGAATGCTTCTCCCCATTCGATGATCCTAGGCTCCTGCCGCCCGTGCCCCCTCCCCTCAGCAGCTCGAGAAACCTCGAACATGCGAAAATGCCTGGGATCATCACCGTGCGTTCGTGGCTTTTTGGACTGATGAAGGGAGGGGAACTGAGATAGGTCCTGCAGCCCATTCCCTCTCCCCTCAGCAGCTCAAGAAGCCTCAACGTGCGAAAATGCCTAGGATCATCACTG
Source organism: Diadophis punctatus similis (assembly GCA_023053685.1). Taxonomy (NCBI): domain Eukaryota; kingdom Metazoa; phylum Chordata; class Lepidosauria; order Squamata; family Dipsadidae; genus Diadophis; species Diadophis punctatus. The sequence goes on along the minus strand of JALIGW010000008.1, from coordinate 7,354,319 downwards.
CACGTTCGTGGCTTCTCGGACTGCTGAAGGGAGGGGAATGGAGATAGGTCCTGCCGCCCGTTCTTTCAGCGTCTCACACGCTCCCTCAGCCATCCTCCCCTGCTTGGACTCACTGTGGGGTAGGAAGGCAGCGCATGTGCAGTGCCGGAAGCTCAGCTTCTGGGCATGCGCAGAAGAAAATTTAAAAACAACTTTTTTTTAAATGGCGGTGCCCAGGCACTGGCAACCGACCACACCAGTACTGTGACATCACCAGCGGGCTGCTACCGGTGCTATAGAGTGGACCACACTGGTAGGAACCCACCACTGTCTCTAAAGCTCCTGAAGGCAGGACAAGAAGAATGGATGGAAACTAATCAAGCGGAGGACCAGCCTAGAACTGGTTATTTAATGACAGTGACAACAATTCACTAGTGGAATGGCTTGCCTCCAGAAGTTGTGAGTGCTCCATCATCGGAGGGTTTTAAGCTTGGATAGCCATTCATGTGAAATGGAATATAATCTTCTGTTTGTGCAGGGGATAGAAGACCTCCAAGCTCCCTTCAAACTCTGATTTGCCCAGTGGGCCTGCTATGCAAAAATAGGTAATATATGCCTTGATTATGTCTAGAATAGATTGTTGAACTCTCCTTAACATATGAATATGAATATCTTTGAAGAATCTTGGAAAATTTCTGCTGATCCAGTATGTGATAGTAATAATAATAATAATAATAATAATAATAATAATAATAATAATAATAATAATAATAATAATAATAATAATAATAATAATAATAATAATAATAATAATAATAATAATAATAATAATAATGATGATGAGCATTCTCCGTGAGGTTATATTATTCCTTTCCTAAAATATATACATTGATAGCCAGTTATTTCTCAAAACAATTCAAGTACTGATGAAGACCTTAAAAATCTAAATTGTTTAGATGCAAGCTAATCGAAGTACCACCTTCTCATTAAATAATTCCATATGTGTCAAGCTTATCCCAAACTCAGACATTTAGGAAAGAAAGACCATCAACTCCATTCTTTGAAGTGAAAGTTTCTTTTGCTAAAATCAAGTAGTTACAGCATAAGATTGAAGAATTGAAACAAAGAATTGTAGCTATTGCAGAGAAAATAAAGCAATATGATAACCAAATAATGCAGTTTCAGCAAAATTCACAATTTCCAGCGAACCAGCATCATTTCTATAAGATCCTTAAAAGCGGACATGGTACTATCACAAGTGAAAAACCTAATAAAGAAAATACCCTGAAATTTTGAAAGAACTGGTGGGGAAAATAACAAGAAGCACAAAGGGAACGCAAAGTGCATCAAGCAGGTTGAAGACACTGTAAAAGTGACTAGAATGGAAGATGTTCACATAACAAAAGAAATGGTGCAAAAACAAGCAAAGAAGGTCAAGAATTGGAGTGTCCCTGGTTTAGATTACCTGTGTGGATTTTGGTTGAAATCACTAACATGTTTGCATGCAAGATTAGCAAACCAGATGAATCAAATTCTGTAAACACCAGAAAGTGAAAAATGGCTAACAACTGGAAGAACTTTTTTTATTCAGAAGGATGTAGAAAAGAGAAATAAACCTGAAAATTATAGGTTAATCACTTGCCTGCCAACAACATACAAATTGCTTACAGGTATTATTGCAAACCAAAGTTATGGATATCTAAAAACCAAGTATTTGTTGCCTGTAGAACAGAAAGGGTGCTGCAAAAATTCAAGAGGAACCAAAGACCAACTGATGATTGATAAACTGGTTTTGAAGAATTCAAAGAAAAGATAAACAAATTTGTTCATTGACCTGGATTGATTATAAGAAAACATTTGATTCTGTTCCACACAGCTGGCTTGAGAAATGCTTAGACATTTTTGGAGTTAGCAGCAACATCCCTAAATTCCTGAAGACTTCCATGAAACTATGGCAAACTAAGTTGATGACCTGTAGAGGAGAACTTGATGAAGTTGAAATCAAATGAGGAATCTTCCAAGGTGACTCATTGTCACCTGTGTGATTTGTACTTTCGATGGCGCCACTAACAAGCATTTTCAACAAAACCAACTGTTGGTATGAATTGGCAAAAAAGAGTTGAAAATTTGCTCTACATGGATGATTTAAAACTGTTTGGAAAATCAAAAGCTAAATTGAGCTCACTGCTGAAAAGCACCGAGGAGTTTAGCAGATACATTGAAATGCAATTTGGCATTGACAAATGTGCAACAATTGCTGTTAAGGGAGGAAAAATTGTTGAAGATAATTGATTCAAACTTGATAATGAAGAGTTGATAAAAGCAGTAACACCAGAAAAAAGATACAAGTACTTAGGAGTTTTGGAAGTCTCTGACCTGCTGCACAACCAAATCAAGGAAGCTATTTCAACAAAATACATAAAGCGAGTCCAGAAAATCTTGAGATCAAAGCTAAGTGGAGGAAATCTCATAAATGCAATTAACACCTTGGTGGAGTACCTATAATACGATACTCAGCTGGAATAATTGATTGGACTTAGCTAGAACTTGATAACTTGGATCAAAAGACAAGAAAACTAATGACTAAAACAATGAAAACTAACCATGCAGTGCACAAAAAAAGTGATCTTGATCAATTGTACTTGCCTACATCTCAGGGTAGCACAAGACTCTTACAGGTGAAACAAACTGTGGAAGAAGAAAAACTTGGCTAAAATGACTACATAAAAAAACAATGAGTCTCTGCTGAGTTTGAACCGGTGACTCCTGATGATGTAGACAAGGCCATAGGAGCGATGAGCTCTGCCACTTGTTTATTGGACCCGTGTCCCTCCTGGTTGGTTTCGGCCACCAGGGAGATCTCACGCGGCTGGCTCCAGGCATTGGTCAACGCTTCTTTGAGAGAGGGGTCCGTCCCGCAGCCCTTAAAAGTTGCGGTGGTGAGGCCCCTCCTCAAGAAGCCTTCCCTGGACCCGGCGGATTTAAAGAACTTCCGTCCGGTCTCCAACCTTTCCTTCGCGGGGAAGGTTGTAGAGAAAGTGGTGGTGCTCCAGCTCCTACGGCTATTGGATGACACTGATTTTCTGGATCCCTTTCAATCGGGTTTCAGGCATGGCTACAGTACGGAAATGGCTTTGGTCACCCTGATGGATGATCTCTGGCGAGCCCGGGATGGTGGTCATTCCTCCATCCTGGTGCTACTTGACCTCTCAGCGGCTTTCGATACCATTGACCATGGTATCCTTCTGCGTCGTCTCGGCGAGGTGGGAGTGGGCGGCACTGTTTTACAGTGGTTCTCCTCCTAGCTCTCTGATAGGACGCAGTCGGTGTTGACAGGAGGGCAGAGGTCGAGCCCTAGGCCCCTACTTTGTGGGGTGCCGCAGGGCTCGGTCCTCTCACCCATCCTGTTTAACATCTACATGAAACCGCTGGGTGAGATCATCCGACGACACGGGGTGAGGTATCAGCAGTATGCTGATGATACCCAGTTGTACATCTCCACCCCGTCTCAATTCAGGGAAGCTGTGGACGTAATGGGCCACTGCCTGGACAATGTTAGGGTCTGGATGGGGATGAACCGGCTAAAACTCAACCCTGACAAGACCGAGTGGCTATGGATATTGCCTCCCAAGGATTCTGTCAATTGTCCCTCCTTGGTTCTTGGGGGGGAAGAAATTAACTCCCTCAGAACGGGTTCGCAATTTGGGTATCTTCCTAGATCCACAGCTAAAATTGGAGCAACATCTTTCAGCTGTGGCTAGGGGGACCTTTGCATAGGTTCGCCTGGTGCACCAATTGCGACCCTACTTGGAGAGGGAGGCTCTACTCACAGTCACTCACACCCTTATCACCTCAAACTGGATTACTGCAATGTGCTCTACATGGAACTACCCTTGAAGAGTATCCGGAGACTGCAATTGGTGCAAAATGCAGCTGCGCGAGCTGTGGTGGGTGTGCCTAGATACACCCATGTAATAGCTATCCTCCGCCAGCTGCATTGGCTGCCCATTAGTCTCTGGACCCAATTTAAGGTGTTGGTTTTGACCTTTAAAGCCCTACATGGCTCAGGGCCAGGTTACCTTCGGGACCGCATCCTGCCGCATACCTCCCTACGACCGGTTAGGTCCCACAGAGTTGGTCTCCTCCAGGTCCCATCGACCAAGCAATGCCGGTTGGCGGGGCTGAGGGGGAGAGCCTTCTCTGTGGGAGCTCCCTCCCTTTGGAACCAGCTTCCTCCAGAGATTAGGACTATCCCCACCCTGCTGGTCTTCCGTAAAGCAATAAAAACTTGGCTCTTCCGGCAGGCGGGGTGAAAGTGAGACCAATCAGATTATATTTGGGTCTCCCCCTGGTTATGACTGTTAGATTTTTTTTTAACTTTTATAATTTTTAACTGTTAGGTGATTTTATATTTAATAATGGATTTGACATGTTGTTAGCCACCCAGAGTCCCCCGGGAGTTGGACGGCATACAAATCTATTTAAATAAATAAAATAAAATAAATGAATGAGGTGAACAATAGAATAGAACAGAACAGAACAGAACAGAACAGAACAGAACAGAACAGAACAGAACAGAATAGAATAGAATAGAATAGAATAGAATAGAATAGAATAGAATAGAATAGAATAGAATTCTTTATTGGCCAAGTGTGATTGGACACACAAGAAATTTGTCTTAGTGCATATGCTGTCAGTGTACATAAAAGAAAATGTACATTCATCAGGAATCATAAAGTACAACACTTAATGATATTCATAGGGTATAAATAAGCAATCAAATCACATTAGGAAACAGTCAATATACCCTGTTTCCCCCAAAATAAGACATCCCCTGATAATAAGCCCAATCAGGCTTTTGAGTGCATGGCAATAAGGCCAAGCGCTTATTTCAGGGTTCAAAAAAATATAAGACAGGGTCTTATTTTTGGGGAAACACGGTAAATTGTAAGGATACAAACAACAAAGTTATAGTCATGCAGTCATAAATGGGAGGAGATGGGTGATAGGAATGATGAGAAGATTAATAGTAGTGCAGACTTAGTAAATATTTTGACAGTGTTGAGGGAATTATTTGTTTAGCAGAGTGATGGCGTTCGGGAAAACATACTCATTGTCTTGAATTCATTGTGTCTAGTAGTTCTGGTGTGCAGAGCTCTATAGTGTCGTTTTGAGGGTAGAAGTTAAAATAGTTTATGTTCAGGATGTGAGGGGTCTGTAAATATTTTCACAGCCCTCTTTTTGACTTGTGCAGTATACAGACCCTCAATGGAAAGCAGGTTGGTAGTAATTGTTTTTTCTGCAGTACTAATTATCCTCTGAAGTCTGTATCTGTCTTGTTGGGTTGCAGAACCAAACCAGACAGTTATAGAGGTGCAGATGATAGACTCAGTAATTCCTCTGTAGAATTGTATCAGCAGCTCCTTGGGCAGTTTGAGCTTTCTGAGTTGGCGCAGAAAGAACATTCTTTGTTGTGCTTTTTTGATGACGTTTTTGATGTTAGGTGTCCATTTTAGATCTTGAGATATGTGCTGTGGTCTGCCAGTCACCTGCGGAGCTGGCAGCAGAGTCGGACAACAAGGAGGCTGAGGAGGAACATGGGCCAGACCTGGAGAAGGCTCTGTGTCGAAGCCAGGGCCCGGGCCATCTGGGAGTTCTGTGTTCTCCAGAGCCTCCAGAGGCTGACATGAGCGAGGCAGAGGAACAGGGGGAGCCTGTTTCCAATGTGTGCATGTGCATAGCTGCCAGAAGGCAAGAACAGTTAAGGAAGAAAAGGGCTACTTGGGAGTAAGGCTTGAAGATGATTGGCACCTCCCATAGGACATAAAAGAGGAACAACCAGATGTGCTCATTGTAGGAAGCAACTGGTCTTCTGACTCTGTGTTCTGTTTGGCCTTGCAAAGCTCCTTGCCAATTAGGTCTTTGGCAGCGTGTCAAGAGAGATAAATTAGCAGAAATTAGCAGCTAATTGGCAACCAGGAGTACTACAAAGGAGGGGGGGGGAACGGAGATTATAACATTTAAAGCCCAAAAGGATTGTGATTGTTACAATTGGATTTGGTGAAAATAAAGAGAATAATTAAAAAAGAGAATACAGAGTAGGAAGAAAACATTTTATATTTGGATTTAAAGTATTTAAAGTATTTTGAGAAGTTTTAACAGAAAGCTGATCTATGTCTATGGGAAATTTGAGGATGCCATCTGCTGGTGGAAAGAGAACATTATAATAATTTGGTGGAAGACAAAGGAGGGGGGGAGGAAAATGATGTGCAGCTGTGTGACCTTGCTTACAGAAAAATATTTTGGAAACTCTGCAAATCTTCAAGGAGTGATTGTTTTGAACTATATAATTTGGTCTTGGCTTTAACATTAGTGCAAGATAATAAAGCTTTGACTTGGAAAGGAGCAGAATAAAACTGGACATTTGGATACTAGAAAATGAAAATTTAAAGAGACTATATGGAATCAAGAAAGTTACAATAGTAAAACCCTAAAGACAGTAAGATGTATAAAATAGAACTGTGGATATATGAGGAATTGATGGAGATCTCAAAAACTATACATGAAGTTTTAAAACTGGTAAAACTGGTAAAAGGTGATGAGAAATTAGAAGTGATGTTGGATGATACAAAATATGTAGAAAACATAATGTTGGAGAACAAAAGAAAAAACATAGAAGGACAAAAAATAGAAAGTAAAAAACAGATAAATGATTGGGATTTACAATGGTATAGAAAATAGACAGGGGAAAATACCGTGTTTCCCCGAAAATAAGACCCTGTCTTATATTTTTTTGAACCCTGAAATAAGCGTTTGGCCTTATTGCCATGCATTCAAAAGTCCGATTGGGCTTATTATAAGGGGATGTCTTATTTTGGGGGAAACAGGCTACATATTACAAAAAAATCAACTAAGAAGTAAAGGGTGTAATAATGGAAAGATCTTAAGAGGTTGGAGAAAACTTAATCGAATAATACATTTAAAAGGCAACAAAAGAATTAAAAAGAAAAGAAAGTATAGATACAGAAATAATGGGGGCGGGGAGAAACCAACAGAGGGGGGGAAAGAGGAAGTTATGAGAGATGGAATTTTGAGAGACCAAAAGAAAAAGGTTGAAGGGACATTCTAGTTGACTGAATTGTATTAATGTGATTAATTGTGTTTGATCATTTTAAGTGGTTTTGAAATAAGATTGGCATATAAGGTCATAATGTTTAGAAATAAAATGAAATATAGCTACTCAAATTAAGAAGAAAAAGATATAAATGTGAAAGATGAAAACTAGTAATATTTTTAATGATGATTTAAGATGTGATGAAGAACATAGATATTAGAAAAACTAAATGTATTAATGTTATTAATTGTGTTTAAATAATGATCTTAAATGTTTTTATATAAACTACATAGTATATATTAAATTAGAAATATAGATGTATAAGGTCTCTACCAGTGGTTAACATAGTAAGAGATGAGAATTTAAGGGCTTGTAGTGATATTGTTTGTATAAAAATAAAATGAGTAAAGATAAAAAATAAGGAAAAGGAAAATTATGGTTGAAATTAAAAGAGACTGGGGCAACAGCTTGTTCCCAATAAAGTTATGAAGAAAATGAGAAAGAAGATGAACATTGGAAAAAAGAAGTAATATAAAATTAAATAAAACTGAAAGAAATGAGGATGATTAATATTGTCAATGTAATTTATAATATTAAATCTGTTTGTTTTTAGTAATATATCGAGAAATAAATTGTAGATGGTAAATAACTGAAAGTAACATTGGGAAGAATGGAGGAGTGGAGGGGATGGAGGGAAGTAGGGAAGAGGAGAGGAGAAAGGCCAAAAAGAGAAGAGGATGAAGGAAGGTAGAGAGGATGAAGGAGGTAGAGAGGGAAAAGAAGAGAGGGAAAGAAAGGGAAGAGATGGAAATGGTGAAGGAGAGAAAGGTGAAGGAGAGGAGAAGAGGAGGGAAGTAGGAAGGGAGAGGAGGAGAGGAAAGAAGGGAGGATGGTTTTGATTGTAAAACGGGGGGAAATATGATAAATATGAGAAAGTAAACAAAAATAATTCTGGTTGATTTGACGGCTGTATGATTAATATTAAAATGGAAGATGTTAGAAAGGTTAAAAATCTTATGAAATGAATATAATCAAATTTGAAAGTATAATATTGATGTATATATGTATAAGCACTCTGACAACACATTGTTTAAATTAAAAATGAAATTATTGTATTATAAAATAAAATAAAAAACTTTAAAAAAAGATATTCAAAAACAAACAACACAAAACAAAACGGAAGATATTGTAATCACAACTGATATGGTTGCAAACAAGCAAAGAAGTGGAGTGCAGCTGGTCTGGACGAACTGCATGGATACTGGCTAAAACACCTGACCAGCCTCCATCACCACATGGCCACTCAATTTGATGAAATGCTTCAAAATGCAACAAGCGAAGAATGGTTAACAGCTGGCCGAATATATTTGATATATATATATGGATGAAACATGAAACATGATACCCATTGTCATCGGGGCACTTGGTACCATGTCCAAGAATTTCACAAAACACATCAAGAAATTGCAGCTTCCTGCAATAACACCAGTGGAACTGCAAAAAACTGCGCTACTCGGAACATCATATATTTTAAGAAGATACTTGGTTGATACCTAGGATGCTGGCAGGAACCTGTATCAACCATTAGCACCAGTCAGAGGTATTTGTGACACATCTTTAAATGCTCAGTTGACTGATTTTCATGTTTAATGAATAAAAGAAATCATCATCATCATCATCATCATCATCATCATCATCATCATCATCATCATCAATGTTTGAAAATTTATTAGTACAAAGCTTATTCTGAAACTAAAAATCAGTTAGAATTGACCCTGCTGAAAAAGTTACTTTAATTATGTAGCATCAAGTGGGTGTGAGCTCTAACTGACAACATAGATAAACTTTCTCTAGGATGATCTATCTTAGATCTCTTCTTTCAGGTCTTCCAACAATGTGTTCATTGATACACTGAAATAGTATATGCAGAAAATCTCTCTCTCTCTCTCTCTCTCTCTCTCTCTCTCTCTCTCTCTCTCTCTCTCTCTCTCTCTCTCTCTCTCTCTCTCTCTCTCTTCGACAGACAGAGAGACAGAGACAGAGAGATAGAGAGAGACAGAGACAGGGACAGAGAGAGAGCTTGGTTGCTCTTTTCCTGCTTTGAAGGAAATGTCTTAGGGGACATTTACTTCCACAATGCTTCCTACAGCCTGAGAAAAAATGTTTTTGAGCTTCAGCTTTCCTTGTTTCATGAAAATATGTTCATAGGATCATATCATATAAATAGGAGTTGTATTCTGAATACTATTTCTCCAGTATTTGACTGAATCTATTAATTTCATTCCAAAACCTCTAGGTGTCCAATTCACCTGAAACAATATTTTTCTTGCCTAAATGCCGATTACCATGTCTATATATAAAAAAAGACATGGATATTGCTATATTTATATAATGGATATTCCAGTTCCTTATTCTACAACTATTAATCTGGTATATTCTAACTGTTTATAAATAAACTCATTATTTTATACAAACTATATTGTGTTCAATTCCATAAATGGCCTCTTTTTGCAATTCTAAAATAATCTTCCCACTTTCTGCTGAAAATTAATGTCATATTTTTATACCATCATCAGTTGGGGGACAGATTAAAAGTTATAATATAGTCACATAATAAAGTCTAACATAAATTGCAATTAAAAAGCAAAGAAAATAGTAAAAAAAAAAGCACCTTTCATAAAACTTAACCGTGCTCACTTGTACAATGTAACTCCATCACGTTTGCAGTGTTCATCTGCATGTTAAAGTTGAAATAATCAAAGGTCATTCCTTATCCATGCTAGTTAGTGCTTCCAGAGATTCTGGAAAACTGATGCTTCAGAGATACAAATATTTAGAGAATGTGGATTGTTAATATTAACACCGATGATCTTTTTATTTCTTCTCTTTGTTCACAATTGTCTCCCTGCTTTAACCTTCCTTTTATTTTCTTTGCAAGTTAATTATTTGTGATATTTAATAAATAAACTTCAAGTTATATTTTTGCCAATTGAACTGAGTGATGTGCCCGCTTGCTCTGATATGCATATAGGGAAAGACTGAGAGTGTGCTGAATGGAAACTAATCTGAAAATTTTCCATAGTAATTTTCTAATAGTTTTCCATTTCTACTTTAAAGGAGATTCTGCAGCAGTTAGGGGAAAACATCAAGAGATGTTTTCATAACATATGTCATCAATCTGCACTTTTTGACAAATATATGGCAACTCTTCATACTGTTAATTCATTTAAGGCATACCAACTCTACTCACCATCTATGTTTTCTAACAAAAAGATTGCCAGGATGTTTCCAAGTTTGGTTTTCCCCAAAATATTAACTTAGTATGGCCATAAAATTCAAACTGGAGTTGACATGTGATTATGCAAGACACCTTTCCAGAAGTTAAAATAGCAAAAGAGGGAATGCCATTAAAGTAATTGAATCTAAATATAAGAGGGATATTTTATAGAAATAGAACAGGTGTGGGTTCCAATTTTTTTACTACCAGTTCTGTGGGTGTGGCGTATTTTGTGAGCGTGGCTTGATGGCCATGTGATGGTGAGCGTGGCTTCATTGTCATGTGACTGGGTCGGCATGGCTTCCTGGTCATGTGACTCGGTGGGTGTGGCTTCATGATCATGTGACTGGGTGAGTGTAGCTGGGTGATCATGTGACTGGGTGGGTTACTTTGTCTCTTTCTCTTTATTTCTTTCTTGTCTCTCTCTCTCTTTCTCTTTCTTAATACCCTATATGAGCCCTACTGATTGATATAAGTGGATTTTATTCATATGTATGTTCATGTGATCTGCTACCTCTGCTATAAGGAATATGCCAGCAAAGGATTTAGAAGTCTTGGATACCTTAACAATTGAATGGTTAATATCATGGAGCTAATAAAAATGATGCAGGAGGCACATTAAATCATTTGTTTTGTTTTGGTTAGTTTAGGTCAGGGGTCAGCAACCTTAAACACTCAAAGAGCCTTTTGGACCCATTTTCCACAGAAAACAAAAAACCAAGAGCCACAAAAGCTGGGTGGGCATGGCCAACCCGACATCACGCACTTCCTTCCTTCCCCATCCTCTGATTTTACTTTCCTTCCTTCCTTCTTTCTCTCCTTCCTTCCTCCTCCCTCCTTCCTCTTTCTATCCCTTACTTCCTCCCTCCTCCCTCCCTCCTCTTTCTATCCCTTACTTCCTTTGCTAAATAAATAAATACTGCTTTCTGAGTTCTATTAGTTGCATTGCTGAAGCAACAGGAACCAGATAGTACCAACTCTGTCAGATCTCAAACGAAGGGCAGAAATCATACAGAGAGATGATCTCTCTCTTATTTCTCTCCCATGTGTGCGCGCGCCCAAGCAGGATGCCCTCCTGTGCTGGGATAACGGCGGTAGTGGGACAGCGACTCCTCCTCCTGCTGCCACCACTGCACAGTGAGGTGAGTAGCGGGCCACCTGCGCAGCACCTGGGCTGCGCAATGTCTTTCGCAGGCAGCCCAGTGCCAGCTGCGGTCCCCTTTGTGTCAGCTCAGGAAGGAGGGGAACGGGCAGGAGCAGCTGCAGGATGCAGGGAGGAAAGAGCACTGGTTCCCCCCTTTGCAGCCTGGGCTCCCAGCCGGAGCTCTTCCCTCCCTGTATCCAGCAGCTGTTCCTGCCTGTTCCCCTACTTCCTGAGCTGACACGAAGGCTGGCACTGAGCTGCCCGCGAAGGACACAGAATCACAAAAAGCAGCCGGTCGTGGGCAGTGCAGAGAAAATGCTAGGAGCACTTCAGCCACTTCAGCGGCTCTGCAGAGAGGCTTGTGCCTTCTCAGGGCAGAGAGCATGTTGCCTGACAGGGTGGACAGGGAGCTGTAGGGAAACAATCGACGTCGCTAAAAAAAACTTAAATAAAAAACAATCCACGTCGCATCTGTTTTAGGGGAGGAGGTTCAATTCATCACCCAGTCAAAGACTGAAATGAAATGCTCCAGGCTGACAGCATTGCTTCAAATGACATTCGGCTCCAGATCAGATCGGGCTTTTTTTTTTTTGCATGAAGGAGGAACACAGAGCAAACGAAAAAAAGACCCTCCAGCCTCCGACAATTGCTGAAGCAGCCATCCCTGGTGCTGGATGCCAGGGCAGGTATGCCTCTTATTTTCGTAGGGGCAAGGGTTGCTTTTTACAGCGTTGGGGCAAGGGTTGCTTTTTACAGCGTGGAGAGGAACAATCAACAGTGCCCGTCGCCTTGGCTGCTACTGCCCTTACCCTACAGAGGTCCAGCAAAACCTTGCCACGTCCACTCAGAGATGCTTTCTCTTTCCCCTCCCCATGACTGCACTAAGCGGCAGCTCATTCCTGCCCTGCCCCGCCCCACCCTGCTAGCATCACGCAAAGCAAATTAAAGGCAGCCCGCCTCTCTGTCTCCCACCCCACCCACCCTGCTTCCCTTTTACTTTTCTTTAACATGCCCTGCTTCCCTCCCAAACCTTACGGTGGCAGAAGGGAGAAAAGAAAAAAAGGCTTGGCCTCTGAAGCCTCTCTGCAGCAGCTTCCTCTTTGCTGGCCAGAACTGAGCTGGCAGTGGCAGCTGGAAGCCAGCAAAGACCGACAGCTGCAGGCTTCTTGCACTGGCAAAGAGGTGGCAGCTTCAGGCTTCTTGGTTGGGGGAGGGACATGGCAAGGCTCGGCCACCTTTCAGGCCCTGCTCTGGGCTGCCACCTGCTCAACCTCCACTCTGCCTCGGATCCCGCATCCAGCCACAAGAGGACATGCTGTTTCCAGGCCATCATGGCTGGCAGATGGGCAGATGGGTGGCCCTCAGGAGAGGAATTTTCTCTCAGGCCTCCCACCTGGAAGGCCCTGTGGAACCACTATGCTCCCTGGCATGAGCAAGAAAATAAAGCTTCTTTTCTCAGGCAATGTGGGATGGAGGCTAACCCAGAAGAGCGGGTGGCCTGGTGCTTGCTGCTGCTTCTAGCTCGGGGAGAGGCAGCTCAGCCGAACTGCCGGGCTCTCTCTCCTTCCTTGGGTGGATCTGGTGGGAGGAGTGGGCTTCCTTGCCAGACTTGAGGAGGGGAGGAGGCAGAGCTGTTGCCCGGGGGCGAGAGCAACCCCCGGCCGCCTCTGGGTTAGGGTGGAGAGCTACCTTGAGAGCATCCTTCTCCGAGTAGGGACGAAGAACAGCCAGTGCCCTCCTCCTCCTGTGGCTCCTGACCAATGCTCTCTCTTCTCTCCCCCCTTCACCTCCCCACACTTGTTTACTCATCCCAGAGAGCTCGGGCTATGCCTCCCTCCAACCCGGCCGCCTTCCTCGCCGGCATCACTCCTGAGCAAACTCTTCTGTCCTCGGCTGTTGCGAAGAAGTTTCGTTCTCTTTGAGAGCTGCTTTGCAAAGTGGCTCTCAAAGAGAATGAAGTGGGCATGGCGCATCTAGAGCTCCCACTTCTTCGCAACAGCCGAGCACCTCTTCCACTTTGAGCTCCAAGCTGCGGGGAGGGGGGACAGCTGCAATGCCACCAGCTTCGGGGGCTCCTTCTTTCAGTGCAGGGTTGGGTTCCAACTTACCTCGCTGCTGGTTCACTTCCTCCCATGCCACGTGGCCACGCCTCATGGCTGCACGCACGCATGCGCAGTGCAAAAAAACTGAAAAAAAAATGCCAAAAACAAGATGGCGACCGGATGCACAATGCCGTAAACTCAGCTTCTGTGATGCACAGAAGAAAAAAAATCAGAATTTTTTTTTTAAAAGATGGTGGCGCCCACGGACCGATCCGGTTCGGTGACATCATCGGACATCACCAGCGGGTCGCTACCGGTTCAGGCGAACTGGTCCGAACCAGGAGGAACCCACCCCTGAAATAGAAGTGTGAAAAAAACCTCATGAAACTTGGAAGATATTTTTAATATTTGAAATACGATATCTACTTTGAAGAGAATTTTAACTAAAGATTTTATAGAATAAATATAAAGCAGTAATATTAATCTATAGTAAGTATATATTTTTAGAAACTAAGGATAAATTAATAGAATTACTATTTATGCATTAAAATATATCACTTTATTTATTTATTTATTTATTTATTCCATTTATACATCTCCTGTCCTTCAGGATCAAAAATTAATATGCATTGTAGAGATTTCTCTAATTTTGTCAACAACCGCTTTGTGATAGTCCATTTTATGAGCTCCTATGACTGAAGGCAGATTTGTGCCAGGTAGCCTTGCTTTTAATTTAGTATTTAGCACTGAATTATATTATGCATGAAACATTTTTTAATTTTATTTGCAATATTGACTTTTTATAGACCTCTGTAATAAATTTAATTAAATAATTCATTTATTTGAAGTTGTATTCATTTCAATGGAATGGTTAAAGGCTTGCCCAAGTGTAATAGTGCATCTAACTTGTTTCCTCAACCCCATCAGCACTTGCATGTAATACAAAACTTACCCCTTCAAATTTAGGCAAGTATTGTAACAGAGCTACATGTTTAAGCATGTGCTAAAAATAAAGCAATAATATGTTGTATCAAATCAGCAGTTGCCACCTTCTGCCAAAATGCTTAAGATAACAAGTTTTGATTATAATATCTAAACAAAAAATAATCTAAATTGGGACTATCCTGTTCAAAGCCAGGCTCTTTTCCGTACCAAGAAATTTTAAAGTTATGTTTTTTCTGTTTCAAATCCTTATACCTAGCATTTGAATGCAAATAAAACATAAAATAGTATTCTATAAAGAAAATTGGTAGTGAAGTACCTTTCTTGTAATAGGGGGAAGGAGATCAAAAGAAACATCCATCTTGCTCAGACAAGAACAACTTCTATTAAACTTTTTTCATGCCAGGGCAAGTTAGATTGGGTGTTTCTAATGGGTTCTATTTGGCATTTTTACAAGCTGCAATATTCTTTTGCTGCAGAAAAGTTATATTAATGGCATAAAATTTCTTCTCATGCCTGCAAGGTAATAAAAGGATGATTTCCAAATCATAATGATCTATCCCTGGATCATTTTATTTTACTTTTTTTACAGCTGTGGATCAATATTATTCCAAATAGAAAAAAATATTACTTTATGAAACTGAATAGTTTATCAAAGGGGAAAATTATTTTGGCATTCTTCTTTATTTATTTATTTATTTTTAAAAGGTGAACATTTATGGATTTAGTGGTGGAATGAAAAAGTGTATGTGTGTGTGTGTGTGTGTGTGTGTGTGTGTGTGTGTGTGAGAGAGAGAGAGAGAGAGAGAGAGAGGGAGGGAGGGAGGGAGGGAGGGAGGGAGGGAGAGAGATTTTGAGATTCATGTTGATTTTTATTTTACATTTGTCTTAGGTGTATATGCTCTCAGTGTACATAAGGAGAATAAAATATATTCATCAAGAATAAAAAGATACAACACTCAGTAAGTAACTTAGTAAACTAGTCAATTGACCACTCCTTGTGTGTCCAATCACACTTGGCCAATAAATAATTCTATTCCATTCTATAAAAAGCAAATGCAGATTGATAAATATCAATGTTTATGGTCATCTAGATAATCCAGTTTATCAGGAAGCAGAATCAGATACAGTTGGGAAAATAACCACATACATGTGGATTTTAAAAGAGAAGGTATAGAAAAAGTCATAAGATCCCTCAATTCTCCTTCTGGAATACTTCAGTCATATTTAATATTTTACCAAATGCTAAAGTAGTTGGCCATTCAGAAATGCCAGTGTGTAATAAAATGGTAATACTCTTCCCTATGTGCATTCTCTTAATCCAGGCTTCTTTCTGAGAAAGCTCTGTGTTGCCAAAAGCCTTCCCTTCTGCTTCTGCAGGGTAGATTCCATCACATCTGCCATCATTTTACCTCTAAAGCTTGCTTCACCAAGCTGTCACTGTGTATGAGTGGGGCAGCTATATAAATTTGTTTAATAAATAAACAAATTCCCATATTCTACAGTTTAGTTAAATTAGTCTTAAGAAACAAAATTAAGAGCCAGGTGTAGCTTCTTCTCTGGCAATATTACACAGCTAACCAGAGCATACAAAACATTTGCCAGACCAATTCTCGAATACAGCTCACCTGTCTGGAACACGCACTGCATATTGGACATTAATACAATTGAGAGAGTCCAGAAATATTTCACAAGAAGAGTCCTCCACTCCTCTGCTTGCAACAGAATACCTTATTCCACCAGACTTGAAATTTTGGGTTTAGATAGCTTAGAGCTACGTCGCTTCGATCTGATCTAAATGTAGTTCATAAAATCATCTGCCACAATGTCCTACCTGTCAATGAATACTTCAGCTTCAACCGCAACAATACACGTGCACACAATAGATTCAAACTCAATGTAAACCGCTCGAAACTCAACTGCAGAAAATACGACTTCAGCAACAGAGTGATCAATGTCTGGAATGCACTATCTGACTCTGTGGTTTCTTCCCCAAACCCCAAAAACTTTAACCTTAGATTGTCTACAGTTGACCTCACCCCATTCCTAAGAGGTCTGTAAGGGGCGTGCATAAGCGCACCATTGTGCCTATCGTCCCTGTCTTACTGTCATATTGTCCAAATTTACCTATACCTACTTTGCTTTTGTTTATGTTTATACCATACCTGCTATCTTGCACATGTTTTGACAAATAAATAAATAAATAAATAAATAATAAAAAATTTAATACCCGGGACTTTGGTCCTGCATTGAGAGACACCTACCGGTATATGTGATATTCAATGCAATATATGGGATAGTCCTGCCCTAGTTTTCTATTTATTTATTTATTTATTTATGGTTGATTGGAGTTTGTTCAAATTTTCCTTGTTCTTATCACAAATTCCAATATGACTTTCTATTACACACTTCTATTATTTTCCTTTACCTAATGCAAAAGGATATGTACTACAACTGGAACTGAGATTTTAAACAGAAAATTATGGTCTTAACATGCATTGCAAATTTTCCTGAGATTGAGAAATAATTACAGATGCACTGATGATGTTACCTATTTTGGGTAATGAAACACCTGCAAGGAAACAAGCAAGCTCAGAGATCACCAAGGGCCCCTCAGGTATTGCTTATGTACATTTTTCAGATCCTTCAAAATAAATGCAGGACTGTGCTGATATTCAATTAGTCTTCATAAATGCCAAATGGGATACAATAATCATATTTCTCAAAGCCAACAAAATAGCTTAACTGTTCATAGACAATGAAGTTATGGGTCTCAAATGCCACATTGATAGATAAAATTCTAATTGTGCTGAATGAGAGGAAACTTCCTGAATGTATTGATATATTGATGTATTCATGTAGGTATTCATGCATAGCATGGATGATAATTTGGGTCTAGTTAAAATGTTATTTAATAGCAAAACATACCCTAATTTTGTAGAACAATATTGAATTTACTGTCATGAGCAACATAAATATGGCATTTAGTTCATATACAAAACGCTAAATCCCATGGTGAAGAGAAAAGAAGATTACAGATGCTCTATCTGCTCTGCTTTCATATGGAAATTAACTTTTGAAGTTCTTTGTAGGTGTTGAATGATAAGAAGCACATCAAGACATATCTCCATGGAAAGCAGATTAGCCCAAGGACAGCAGAAGTGTAGCAGAAGTTTTTCATCAACAGTGCTTATCAGCTCTATGTTTCAAAGCATTTTTCAAGGCAAATTTCAAAGAAAAAGTCAACTTTTATCATCTGAGAATATATAGAACATTATCTATGGGAAACTGCTGTCTATGTAGAACATTGTATAATAAAAACATTCTGAAATCAAGCTAAACACCTGGGGCACATGATTACATCAGTAGCATTTGTTCCTGGCAATAATGTTGAAATAGTGTGCCTTTGTCTTCTCCTGGGATGTTTGTCGACCTTCCAATCTAGCCCACAGGTCTGAAATTTTCTCGTTGCTTCTCATTCAGGTTTCAATCCAACCCCATTATGCTTAGTTTCCATCTCCTGCAACAGGGTATTTTAGTGATATACTAGAAAAAAACTTATTTGGATCAAATCCCAATAAATTTACATTTTTTAGACATTACATTCTTTTCTGTTTTGACATTATATCATTTTTTCACACTACATTCATGGTGTTAGGTTTAAATATATGCCTTGAAAAGCCTCCCTCTTTTGTTTGACTCTGCATAGTTTCTCCCATTTTAATACTTTTCAAAAACCAATAAAAATGATGTAGTGTAGGATAGTGGGATTCTTCTATATGTCCTTATCAGGACTTTCATGCTGTCTAAACAATTTCTCTTCAAATCCTCAGATAAGAATCAAATCAGAATATCTGATTCACTTCCACATCAGTATAGAGGGGAATAGTTAAAAAATAATGCCTGTCTCTGAGAATACTGTACAGTAAGATTGGAACGTTATGAATACTTGTTGATTCAGAAGACATAATAAACATTATTTCTGAGTTCCTCTCACTTAGCTCTGTTTGGACATATTTCCCCAATTTTCATCCATTTGCCTTGGTGTTTTTTTTTAAATGTTTATATAACAAAACATTGTGACAATTATTTGTTTCACTACCAAGTTCAAAAATATGGTTTATAATTTCCATGCCTATGAAAATCCTTTTGTGGCATCACAATAAGAAGAACAGATAAAAATAAATTTTAACTTCTAAAAGATGAAGCCAATTCCGTATTTTTTGGAATATAAGACGCACCTTTTTCCTCTCTAAAAGTGGCTGAAAATTTGGGTGTGTCTTATACTTCGAATGTAGCTTTTTTTTCCAGCCCTAACTAGGTGCTAACAGATCTTCCCAGCTCTTACCTTGCAGGCTTTTTCATTGTTACTCTCTCCAAAGAATGTTTTTCCAGCCCTATGTTTTTGCAGAATTTTTTTTCATTGCTCTACTTACTCCGAGTAAGTTTTTTTCTAGCCCTAACCAGGTGCTAACTATCTTCCCAGCTCTTACCGGCTTGCAGGCTCTTTCATTGTTATTCTCTCAGAAGAAGGTTTTTTTAAGTCTTAACCAGGGGATAAAATAATGTGCTGAAGCTGCTCAGAATAAGTTTTTTTCTAGCCCTAACCAGGTGCTAACTATCTTCCCAGCTCTTACCAGCTTGCAGGTTCTTTCATTGTTACTCTCTTAGAAGAAGGTTTTTCAAGCCCTAAGTCTTTGCAGGTTTTTTTTTCATTACTCTACTTGCTCCAAAGAAGTTCTTTTCCAGCCCTAACTAGGTGCTAACGATCTTCCCAGCTCTTACTGGCTTGCAGGCTCTTTCATTGTTACTCTCTCAGAAGAAGATTTTTTTAAAGTCCTAACCAGGGGATAAAATAATGTGCTGAAGCTGACCAGACTAAGGTTGCTAGCCAGATGAATACCTGGTAGGCAGATTGTTTTCCCCTATTTTCCTCCCCAAAAACTAAGGTGCGTCTTATACTCCGGTGCGTCTTATACTCCGAAAAATACGGTAGTTTCTCTTGTCGTAAAGGTGGTCAGTTTCATTTTTCTGCTGTTCAGAGTTGCTGCATTGCATTTATACTCATTTGAATAATGTTCTTACACAGCTCCTCTTTTGGAAGGTAGAGTTGTTGCTTTGGTAATGGAGCATTTAGTTAGTGAGGATTGTTTTTCAACATTTCTATTTTGGTATCATTTCCTCTGTGATGAGGATATCCAGGAAAGGTAGTATTCTGTTGCAGTCTTCTTCTCTTGTAAATTCCATTCATTTGAAGATGTTGTTGATTGTTTTATATATCTTCTCTATTTGTTCCTTTTTTTATTATGATAGAGATGTTGTCTACATATTCAGATCCATATTTTGATTATATGTATGGAAGTGTTACAGTTTAAGGTCTCTGCTATGAGTCCCGAGAATACTGTTCCTCTGCTGTGTTGGTCTATCTGTCCATCAAACTGAAAGTAAGTAGTGAGGCAGAGGTTGATATAAGGTACATATTCTGGGTATTTCAATCTGAGTATATTGACAAGATTAGGTTTGTTATACAATGCTGCTGCCATGGATTTTTTTGGTTGTTCTGCATATATGGATATGAAGAGTACTGTGATATTGAATAAAACCATAATTTCATATTCTTCTATTTTTAGGTCCTTGGTTTCATAATGAGGAATTAATGGAATATTTACTCTCTTCTTGGAGCTGTCCAAGTTCTTTATAAGTTCTTTAGCTACGTTGTAGTTTACGTTTTTTGGTATTGGATTGGATTGAATTGGATTCTTTGTCCTCTGTAATTCTTTGGCTTTCTGTATGCATTGTATTCTATCCATAAAATAATCATGGTTGAGTCTTTGTCTGCTAGGAAGATGGTGATGGTTTGGTCCTTCTTTAGGTTTTTGAGGGCTGCTTACAGAGATGGGATTCAGCCGGTTCGGACCAGTTCAGGTGAACCGGTTGTTAAATTTTGGTGCAGTTCGGAGAACCAGCTAATTGCACCACTGGCTGGCCCCACCCATCTCGCCCCTCCCCTCCCAGTCACTCCATATCTCGCCTCGCCCACCTTGGCCAAGGCATAGCAGCTGTTGTTCTCTGGCTCCCTCGCTCCCTCGCTTGCTTGCCTTAACCACGTGGTCCCTGCGGCCCAGTCCACTTGCCTGCCTTCTCCTCGGCCTCCCACGTGGCCCAGCTCCCTGCTGAACCTTCCTTCGCCATTCTCCACTGACTCCCATGGCCCTGCTACCTGCCTGTCTAGTGAGCTTTCCTTCACCTCTTTGCTGGTGCAATGGGGTCAGTTACAGGGCCTCCTTAGGGCTCCCCTGGCCTGTTACAGGCCGAAATGTAGGTTCCCTGGGCTCAATCCAGCCTTCCAAGGCTCTCTTTGGGCCTCCCTAGGGCTCCCCCGGCCTGCTACAGGCTGAAATGGAGGGTTCCTGGACCTGATCCAGCCCTCCCAGGCCCCCTTTGAGCCTTCCTAGGGCTCCCCCAGCCTGTTACAGGCCAAAATGGAGGGTCCCTGGGCCCAATCCACCCCATTTCCCATGGCTTTACTGTACTTACTTTTTGAAGAGCTGCAGGGTGACCCACGTGGCAGGGAAGCCGAAGTGTTTTATTCAGAAGCCGGTGAAGCTGTAAGAACTTGAGATGTCAGGAAAACAGCTTTCCCCATCTGAATAAAAAACTGGTTTCTCTGCCATGAGGGCCTGCAGACTTAATTTGGGCCCAGTCTGGCCAGTCTTAGTTTGGGCCCAGTCTGCTTGCTGCTGACTGGCTAGTTCGAATGAGCAGCTTCAGGGATTCGGGCGTGGCAGCCAATCAACAAGGGCCTTGCAGTTCAACCCGATTAGACAAAGGAAGCAACTTCCCCATTGATTGGTTGCTGCTGCTGCTGCCTCAATCCCTGAAGCAGGAGGCTGCTGTGGCCCAGTCCAGGCCTAGGCCTGCTGGCCACATGGCCCCAGCCTCAAGACTGAGTAAAAGTCTTTTACTCAGAAGCTGGTGAAAATGTTTTCCTTAGATTTCACATTCTTACATCTTCACCATCATCTGAATAAAACACTTTGGCTTCTCTGCTAGTGGGTCAGCCTATTCTGGACCTCTGGAGATCTTTAAAAGTAAGATCTTCAAAAAGTAAATAATAAAATAAATGGCATGATTAACATTTCCATTATTTTCAGTGGGAAGTAAAGATAATTAAGTTAGCATGAATGTAACCTATTAATGTTATGTTTAAAAATATAAAAGAACTATATGTTAAAAATGTCCCTGATTTGCAACTAAATCATCTTTGTTCATCCTTTGATTTTTGTAGTGAATTGTACATTTTTGTTTTGATAAAAGAAAAGTGAATATTCATTGGGAATCAATCTGTTTCTTCAGAGCAGTTCCTCTCTTACCATCTTCTAAAGCTCTACTCCTTAACTGATTTTTCTTATCTTATGTTGTCTATTTAGAACAACATAAAGGAAGGGGGGGGGGGAGGCAACAGAATTTCTAAGGGAGCAAAATCCCTACAGCTATATAATGAATGATCTCTAAAGTGGTCTTATTACCACAGTAAACAGCTAGTACAATGACTTTAAAATACAGCTATTACTGTTTCCAAAATATATACTGGTACTTGCTAAAATTTTAGAAGGTACCCATGTTAACAGTTAGCTGCTTCCATTAGCAGAAGAACAGCTTCCAATATAGGGGGGAATAATCACAAATCCACAAGTTTTTGTATTTGCTTGAGAGTCTGTGAGAAACCTTTTGCTAATGTTTAAGGTGACCAGATTTTTTTTAAAGCGGGATACCATTGACGGGGGGTGGGTTTCTAGGGGAGCCACCATTTGAGTTTTGCCCTCTGCGCATGCGCAGAACGCTGTGCGCATGCGCAGAGGGCAAAGGAATGCAAATGTCGGTGTCCAGGTGGGTGGGGGGAGGCGGCAGTGAAGCAAGCCAGGAGGCTCTTCTTTGCCCAGAACAGCTCGGCTCCATCTCAGAAGGCCAGCCAGAAGAGTGCTCCCTCGGGGCACCCGGTTTTTTTTGTTTTTTTTTTGGCCAAGCCCAATTCACCCACCACCACCCCACCCATTAAGGACCCTGGCCCCACGATGGAGGGAAGGGGGAGGCACGAGCATTGCACAAGCCTCGGCTCGAAGCTCAAATGTGGGCCACCTCCCCCCGTTTGCACAACTGCTCCCACGCCTTACCCATTTCCCCCGCCGCTTTTCTTCCACACAGACGTGTGGGTTGCACAGACTCCTGCTATTCAAATCACACGCACACCTCAAAGCCATAAACCTTCCACCCACCTGCCAGCTATGCCCACTCTTCCTTGCACCTACAGGTCGATCCGAGCGTGCAACGGCTCCCTTGCACAGGGACCGCTTGTGCAAAGCCCCGCCTCTTCTAACGGCGCCGGCTAGTCACTGGTCTCCCGCAGCCGACGGCTGGGGGGTGGGAAACAAACAGCGTTGCCCCCTCAAAAGCTCTCCGTGAGATGCACCACGTCCTCCTCCGCCGTCTTGAACATCTGCCGCCATTGCCTTTTGCTTCTCCTGAAAGCTTTTTCATCCGAAACAGCGGAGTGCCGCCGGGAGTTGTAGTTCTTCAGATGATGCTGCCCGTAGGGCTGAGTTCGAGGCTAGACTACAGGTTCCGGCATTCTCCGCGGGCGGACTGGTTGGGAACAGCCTTTCAAGTCATTTGACGAGGGGCGATAGGCTAACGCTAACGGATCGGTCAAAGAAAAGGAAAACATAAACTCTGTACTGTTAGAATAAGGTGACCAGACGTCCCGCTGTTTCGGCATTCTTTCCAAAAAAGCGTGACTTTTTGGAAACAATGCGGGACGCGGGACACATGCTTGAAAAGCGTGTCTGTCCCGCCAAAAGCGGTACGTCTGGTCACCTTACTAATGTTAGAATGAGACTTCACTGAACAGCTAATGTAGTTTCATATTCTTGTAGTTCTTGAAATTCATGTCAGAGAATTCAATGTTTCAAAGGTATTCATATCATTTTAGCCATTTTTGACATAAGATTGCCAGATTTAAAAATTCTGAGTGTTTAAACATTTCATGGAAAAGTCTTTTTATAATGCTACTATCAAGCATTGTACATTAGGCTTGTCAAATTTCTTGTTTCTGATCAGATTGCATTTCACAATGCTTCAAGTGTATAATGCTTATTTAGTTATATTAACAGAATAGATATCAGTAAAAATTATATCTTTATAGCAAAAAAAAGTAAGTAATCCATGGGAAATGGGGTGGGGAGGAGTAAGTGGAATCTGAGATGCTAGCAAAGCAGGTTCAGTCTGTGGAGACCCAGCAGGGTAGGATGTGGTGGGGGAAGCAATTGTGGGGACCCCAGGGGAGCATGAGGTATCTCAGTGGATTGGAGGAGGCCTTGGATGGTCTGCTCCAGCACTACGCCCCACATGCTGTTCCCCAGCCTGAGATACCTCATGTTCATTTAAAGACCTGCACATTCGATTAACAAATGCATTGGGGAAAGCAGGGAGTGATCACATTCATTTAACGTGATTCAATCAAATGAATCCCCAGTTTACAAATGTAATTGGCAGGCTCTGTTACATTTGTAACTGGAGGATTACCTGTATAATGACAGTGAGGGATGGTCTCAGGGAAGTCCTGCCTTAGCACCACACGGGTTCTGTGTCAAGCCCACCTTGGCCATGCCCATCCAATCACATGACCACCCAGCCACGCCTACCCAGCCAGTCATTAGGGCAGAGAACCGGTTGCTAAATTATTTGAATCCCACCACTACTGCTGTGTCCTCTGCTTTGTTGTATTTCATCTTTATATTGGCATTTTATGTATTTAGTCTTTATTTTGGCATTTGCCAGGCTAAATCGCTAGATAAGAAACTTGAAGTATCCTTTATTCAGCTGAATTGCACTGTCAGCCGGATCTCCAGCATGGGTTTTCCTTTTGATGCTTGCTTGCTATCAGCTGCCATAGTAACGGGGAGGGCGGGCATGGCATTGGGGTTTGGGAAGTGTGATGAAGGCCCATGTGAACTAAAAGGGAGGTTTGCTCTCCAAAATTATTGCACTGCTGAATGGAGTTGTTTACACCCAGTCAAGGCCAAGGACAACCATCCTAGAACTCCAGATGGATAAAAGCACCTGTAGATGTTCCCCACATGACACTATGCAGGATTCAGGCTGGATCCCTGGGGGGAGGGATCTTGCTTTTCCCCCCCGCTTCTATCATTTCAAAAATAGCTCTTCGCTACTTCAATGGAGTCAGGGGTTTTCTTTCTTGGGTTTTGAACAGAGGCAGGTTGACATTCACATTCTTAGTGCTAGTTTTCTTCAATAGTTGTATTAGCATCATTACTCAATAAGGACATAAATAACATTTTGGCACAAAATTAACCAACAGACACATTGTAAATACATTAGAGAGACCAGACCAGACCAGAAATCAATTATACAGAATGGCTAAAAGTACTTTTATTGAGAATAGCTATCCTAGCAATAGCAATAACACTTAGATTTATATACCACTTTACTGTGCTTTACAGCCCTCTCTAAGCAGTTTACAGAGTCAGCATATTGCCCTGAACAATCTGGATCCTCATTTTACCCATCTCAGAAGGATGGAAGGCTGAATCAACCTTGATATTTGCAAGCTGGATTGTGCTATACCTCTTCTTCCTTTTTATATGGGAGTGAATTAAAGAAACATTTGACTGCTATTTGAACAAAAGAGATTAAGTTTGATATGATCTTGTTTTGAGAATTTTAAGGCAGGGGTGAAATGCAGCCCGTCATAGTCGCGAGAGCTGGTAGGGCCGGCGGCGGGTAATTCGGAGAGCCGGTAGCACTGGTGGTGGGAGCTGCGACCCCCCCCAAACCGGGACATTGTCACGTCCCGGTTTTGACCCTCTGTGCATGTGCAGAAGCTCTACGCATGTGTAGATAGCAGCGTGCATGTGAGTGAAGTGTGCACATGTGCAGATGACGCAGATGACGCAGATGATGCATGGCACATGCACATTAGCGAGTCGGTAGGAAAGGTAAGTGCATTTTACCCCTGCTTTAAGGTATAATTCAGTGTATGTATTTGAAAATCCTTGCCATTGCAAAGTGGATAGCAGGTTGTTGTCAAATGTGTGCATTTTTTTAAGGTAAGAAAGGATTTACTTTTTTTTTATAGAGAGACAGTTTAATATAATGATAAAAGGTTAGAAACTTGAATTTAGAATCAGTTGGAAGAGGCCTTGGAGGTCTTCTAATGCAACCCTCTGATTGAATAGGAGAGATGCTATACTGTTCCACACAAAGGGATGTCCAATATCTTCTTGAAAAACCTCCAATTTAGGAAATTAAATAGTATTAAAGTTCTCTGTGGTTAAATTGCATAATATTGTCTTTACCTAAATAGGAAATGCAATGAATTATTCAAGTTTGTTTCAGTTGCTTGCATTCAGCCATATCCTGTCAGGCAGTGTTCTGATACGTTAATCTTTGATAATTTATCTTTATTGCAGAAGTATTCAATTGGCCTGCAAATACACTGTGCATCTGACAATGGGCAATTAATCCTAATGAACCAAGAAGCAGACACTGGTAAAAAATGTTAGGAGTCCTATGGTCAGGAAGGACATAAATTTTGCCTCATACCATGGTTGACAAAGTACACTGTGTCCCTTTTCCCAAACAATGTAAAAGGAAGGGGTGTTATGAAAACAGCTGTCCAATCTCTTTTTAAAAACCTCCAGTAATGGAGCACCCACAACTTCAGAAGGCAACCCATTCCACTTGTTAATTGTTATTATTGTTATGAACTTGAAAATGCTTTCAGTGAGATAAATTTTAGCGCAATAAGCTGTTTTTTGTAAGTTATAGATCAAGAGAATCTTGAGCAGGAATCACAAAGGGTGGATGTACAGTATATGAGATCTGTTATAAACCAATTCCAATCAGTAGCCTATAGTTTTGATTACAGCTATTCAAAGTGATCAAGAACTTTATTTCCATTTATCACTGCATTTTTTCTAAATAAAATACAGAAATCCAAATATACAGTACTATTATTCTGTCTTAGTGACAGAATTGGGACAAACTGAGACGTGGCAGATTAAACATAACAGACTAAACTTTATTCATTAACGATCAACTGCCATAACGGCTTACAACTGAACCTCTGAATGTTCCATCTGACAGCTCCTTTTATATGCGAGCTGTCAGATGTTTCAACCAATCAGCACTCATCCTTTTCCTGCTCATGCTGCACAGGCCAGCATGTAACCTGAAGACACTACAACTATGACCACTGTATTTTGCTGATCCACTAATTTAGTCACTGTCAAAAAGTGCAACGTGTGCCATTTTCATACTTCCTGCCGCCACTGCTGCCGCCGCATCAAGCTCCAAGCAGAAGAGGCCACTCCCATTCCTGCTTTTCACTAATCTAGGCATACCCAATTCCTGCAACAGTTCTTTGTATGTTTTAACCTCCAACTCCTTAATCATCTTTGTAGCTCTTCTCAGAACTCTTTCCAGAGTCTCAACATCTTTCTTGTATTTTGGTGACCAAAACTGATGCAGTATTCCAAGTCTTACTAAGAGTTTATAAAGCAGTACTAATACTTCAAATGATCTTGATTCTATCCCTCTGTTAACACAGCCTACAACTGTATTGACTTTTTGGCTGCTGCTCCACACTGCTGGTTCATATTTAAGTGATTGTCCACTAGCATTCCAAGATCCCTCTCACAGTTATTGCTATTGAGCCAAGTTTCACCTAATCTGTACCTGTATATTTGCTTTTCTTTGCTAGGTGTAGAACCTTATGTTTTTCTCCATTGAATTTCATTTTGTTAGATAGGGTTCAGTGTCAGCGGTGAAATCTACTTACCTTTCCTACCGGTTCAGAAGTACATGCTCGCGCGCGTGCTTTTTCACCCCCGCTTCGTTCACACGTGCACTTTTTCACCCTCTGCGCATGTGCAGAGGGTTAAAAAAGAAAATGGCAGCATCCAGGCGGGTGGGCAAAGCCTCATGCTGCTGCCACTACCAGTTCTCCAAACCACCGGTGCCCGCCGCTACCGGTACCCCCAAACCGGGCCGAACTGGTAGCGTTTCACCCCTGCTCAGTGTTCAAATCTATCAAGATCCATCTGGATCTTGAGCCTATCTTCTGGGGTATTGGCTATTCCTACCAGCTTACGGTCATCTGCACATTTGAGAAAAAGATGCAAGTCTAGGGGAACCCCAGACTATCCATTTGGTCTGTCTGAGGCACTACAACCTAATCGGGATATAAGGATGATAAACCTCCAGATCCAAATTTTGAAAAATTTATTTCCTACGAGAGTGAAGATCACATAATTAAAATAATAATGTTCAAACAGGAATCCTTTTTTGACATTTATTTGTCATTCATTCTTTTGTCCTTAGGAGTCATGTTCCTTGGATTTATTTGTTTATTTTCTAGTTTAGTTTATTCTAGTTGAGGCAATTTTTTTCTGTCACTTTTGGCTTCAATTTGGAAATAATACAGTAATTGACCAAAATTAAATCAAATCAATCACAACTATGACATAGAGAATGTTTTAAAAACTCTAAGATTTTAAAGCTAACATCTTCCAAAGTAGGAATGTGGCTGTCCACTGTGAGATAGGCAGGCAGGCAGGCAGGCAGAAGACAAACAATTCTAAGTATACCTGCATGAAAGAATGGTTTGAATTGCCATTTCTAGTTTCAAGAAAAGCAACCTAGAACTAAGGAGAAACTAACAGTGAGAACAATTAACCAGTGGAACAAATTGTTTTTTGAAGTTGTGGGTGCCCTTAGCTTTTAAAAAGGGACTGGACAGCCATTTATCAGAAATAGCATAGGTCTCCTGAGAGAGCAGAGGGTTGGACTGGATGACCTCTAAAGTCCCTTCCAACTCTGTTACTATTACTGAGATTTATCTTCTTCTTTGAAATATAAGATATTCATGAAGATCCTAACTCATAACCATTCCTACTGGTTCCTGCTCAGCTTTTGCAGTCAGCAGCTCAGTGCTTCACCAAACTTTATATTTTTAAAAACCTAATATCTTTATTATTATTATTATTATTATTATTATTATTATTATTATTATTATTATTATTATTATTATTATTATTATTATTATTATTATTATTATTATTATTATTATTATTATTATTAAATTGAATGTATTTGGCACTCATCTTGCCATAGACCTACTCTAGATGGCTTACAAAAATAATAATGCATGATTATATGCAAATATAGTTTAATATATATATATGGCTTACATCTTTCAAAAGTCAAAGAGAGAGCCACTTACTTATTATGAACTCATACAAAATGCAAGAAGCTGTCTTTGTTAAATATAAAATTAAGCATATTGTTTAACAATGCTGGTTATTAAGATTTGAGATGAAAAGCAGAGATATCAATCAATTTTGCAGCAATGAGGGACTGTAACTGTCTTTATTCCTCCCTTGGAGCTATCTGGCAAGATAATCCATGTATTCAACAATATATTGAAAGATTGGAAACTAGTACAAGTTCTGAATTTGGCATCAGATCTTTAGCCACCGCATAAGTTAAAATATAATTGCCACCATGAATTATGCTGTGAAAAACAACAATAAAAACAAAACTAAGCAGAGGGATTAGAGAAAGAATGAAATGAAATAACAAAGCAGTACTGAAAAACCTGAAATGTGTTTGGAATGGTGTGCATGATATAAAATTGTTTAATTCAGCTTTGCATTTCATAAGAGTACAGATACAAAATTTGTTAGCCCAGAAATGCTAAAAGAAAATTGAATCTCAGCATTTCAAATCCTTCATATAATTAAGCAAATGATAGTTTCTAGGTACAACCATAAATCCCACTCATTCATTATGAGAATTAAATAATGATGGGCATGTATTATAAAATTGAAAGTCTGTTTTAACTAATATACAGTAATATTCTGTTTATAACCAAATTAGTACAGTAATTTAAAAATACTGTTTACTGAAAAGTCTATAACCTTCAGTATTTAACCCATACTGTGTCCTGCACTGAACCTCTAGGTTACATCTGTTAATCCCTTCATTATACATTTGTATACTGAAGGCTCCAATCAGTCTTGCCTCTGTTTGTTAAAATAATAACCTGTTGGCTGGCTAACAAATTGGAGTTAGCTATGTTTATATAACATTTTTACAAAAGTAAGCAATTTTCCCACTTGCTGGAATGCATTGAATTTAACATGGGATGAAATAATATGGTATAATTGGTGACAGCAGCAAATATCGAACAGCTTACCACTTTTTTTAGCTATGCTAATTTGAAAATCATATCCCTTATCCCATTTTTGACAACCCTATGTGCCCCTATAAGATCAACCAGATAGATTTTTCTGAAGTGGTTGTCATTGTAATTGTTATGTATTGAATATATATATATATATATATATATATATATATATATATATATATATATATATATATATATATATATATATATATATATATATATATATATATATATATATATATATATATATATATATATATATATATATATATATATATATATATATATATATATATATATATATATATATATATATATATATATATATATATATATATATATTTGTGTTAAACCCAGCTAAAGTGAAACTAATCTTTAGATGACCAAAACTGTTAACTTAAACTGTTTTGGAGGGAAACTTAGAACATTCATATTTGTGTGGGCTCTTTCTAATATTATGATTGGTTAAGGCCCTCTGGCCCCAGAGTATAAATTACAGGGATTTGCCTGTTGTTCCTCAGTTCAGTTTGAGTCAATAAAGGCTGTTGTATCTATGCTGGTCTGTTCTTGCCTATTGCAGCCCACTACACAATAGTGGCAACGAGGATGGGATGCTGCAGAGGAGAGAGCTTCTGCTAACCAAGAGACTGAAATCACTGGGTGTCAGACCAGGAAAAGAGCCCTGGTGGGACCACACTCCCCGCCCTATCTGCCAGTAAGACACACTGGAGGCATAGATGCACCTGAGTGATCTGTCCCCAGGACTCCTAAGTGCAGCCCAGCTCCAACCGCAGCAGTACAGGCATTAACCTGTTGTGGTCCACCAGCAGCCTGCGGAGCTGGCAGCAGAGTTGGACAGTGAGGAGGCTGGGGAGGAATATGCGCCAGGTCTGGAGTCTGGAGAAGGCTCAGTGCCAGAGGCAGGGATCCAGCCCGGGCCATCTGGGAGGTTTGTCCTAACTCCAGAGCCTCCAGAGGCTGATATAAGCGAGGCAAAGAAACAGGGGGAGCCTGTTCTCAATGCGCGCATGCGCAGAGCTGCCAGAAAACAAGAACAGTTACAGAGGAGAAGGACTACTTGGGAGTAAGGCTTGGAGATACGTGGCCCCTCTCATAGGCTAAATAAGTGGAGCACATGGAAGGGCTCATCGCAGGAAGCAACTTTGTTCAACTCGTGTTTTAGCTCAGACTCCGTGTTTCTGTTTGGCTTTGCCAAGTTTCTTGCTAATTGGTCTTTGGCAGCTTGTCCAGAAAGATCAAGGTTCGTGTGCTTATCTGCCTTTCCCCGAAAGACTGTTGTCAGACTTGTTATAATTGTTTGGGACTTATTATGCCAACAAGAAACTGATTTTCCAAGACGCATTGAAGGAAGTCATGGTGGATGAGGCTGCCGGAGGGGCCATGAAGACTCTCCGGCCACCAAAAACACACACCAGTCCCCCAGCAATCCATCAAGAGACCGCAGAGGCTCGGGGAAAGTCAGCGAGATCAAAGAAATTGATCACTTGTGGAGAGAGCCACCAAGAAGGCCACGCTCCACAGAACAAACAACTCCCCCACTGAGCTGCAGGGGACAGCATGAAAGAGCAGAGTGCAGATTCTGCACAGCAGTATACCGTGCCTGTGGAAAGCAAGGGCACATTGCCAGAGTTTGCAGAGGTCATCAGCAGGAAATGAAACCTGCAACATAGCAGCACAAAGGGAAAGGCTCCCCAGGACAGAACAGAGTTGAATACTGCTTGTGAAAGCATACCATCCAATGCACAGGGGCCTCACGCCCCATCAAAGAAAAGATAAGACTCCAACTAAAACTTCAAGGGGTCCCAGGCTCCATGGAGCTAGATACTGGATCGGCCCTGTTCATTATTTCCTACATGACTTTCGACCACATCTGCAAATGGAGCTGATGGCGGATCCCGCTCAAATCATCAAGCTTAGTGCTAACAGACTTTCAGAGTCGCCATGTTCCCATAAGGGGTGAAGCTACCATTAGAGTACAATTCAGAGAGTTCAAGGGTCCCCTTAGCATAGTGGTCGTAGAAGGGCCGCACACCAGCCTCCATAGGACAACACTGATTTGAGGCTCTGGGCATCCTGGTAACGGGCATCCATTGAACCCAAATAGCTGATCTAGAAGCGGTATGCCAACAATACGCTGACGTATTCAGCACTCAGCTGGGACAATACAAAGGAGCACCCATTGCACTCAACCTTGATCCAGTAGTAATTCCAATTCAATTAAAATCCTGCAGGGTTCCTTTGCATTGAAGCCTAAAATTGATGTGGAACTAGACAACCTGGTACAGCAGGGAGTGCTCCAACCAGTGGACTGTAACCAGTGGGAGACTCCCATAGCGACCCCAGTTAAGCCTAATAGGGATGTTCGCATCTGTGCAGACTACAAGTGCACCATAAACAAGGCACTACAGCAGCATGTTTACCCTGTACCAGTGGTAAGCCACATCCTCGCCTCACTCCAGGGAGGCTGAATCTTCGCTAAGCTAGACCTTGCCCAGGCCTACCAGTACCTACGGTGGATGACACTACCACAGAAGCACAAACAATAGTCACACACAGAGGTGCATTCCGGGTGCGCCACTTACAGTTTGGGGTAAGCATAGCACCAGGATTGTTCCAAAGTATTATGGAACAAATACTGAAGAACATTCCCAGTGTCTGCCCGTACTTTGATGACATCCTGATCGCAGGGGAATCAGTGGAAGTCCTTGCAGAACATCTCCACGCAGTGCTCCAACGTTTCCATGAGGCAGGCCTAAAACTCAAGAGGGAAAAATGCCAGATCGGTGTGGAATCCACAGAATTCCTGAGTTTCCACATTGACACTGCCGGAATCCACCCATCTGAAGCAAAGCTAAGGGCAATTCAGCAAGCCCCCGCGCCAAAATCCAAGAGGGAGCTCCAAGCATTCCTGGGCTTGCTCAATCTTTACTACTCCTTCTTACCACATAAGGCTGCCCTGGCAGAACAGCTGCACCACCTACTGGACAAACAAGCACTCTGGATCTGGTCAAGCACTCAAGACAAAGCGTTCAATGCGGTAAAATCATTGCTATCCTTGGACTCCGTCCTAGCTAGTTAGCAAATACATCATCATGGCTGTAAAATATGGGATACCAGCCCAAAATGAGTAAATTTGCAAAAGGGTTAGCTAGAAGTTTTTACAGGATTCAGTGTGAGTCACCCAGTGGATAAAAACAGAGTGGGGAGTTAGCATGTGAAGGTTGAAGGTTAACATCTAAATATAAAAAATATAATCTGAAACATTTCATGGATGCCATATTTAGAAGTTTCAATTTTCTATTTTGAAAATTATTATTACATCAGCCTTCTCTTGACTCTATTCTAAGTATGATATGCCAAGATGTACCTCTATTAAAAATAAACATTCTTTTAATGTTCCTGCTTACAAGTCAAAATTCATGCCAATTACCACTTTCCATCTGATTGACGTCAACCATCTGTTTAGATTTTTTAATTTCTAATTTAATTTTGTTCCTTTTCAAATCAAATTGTAGAAAATATTCATTTCATGGAGCTTGGCAGGACATTGTGATGAATTACTTGGAAGATCTAAGTACTTATAAATGACTTAAAAAAAACCAGGAGGTAAAGACACAAAAATTATCCCATTCCCAAGATTTTAGAGAAATGTTATAAAAATACAATATACACTCTGAAATATTCAACATTTTGAAACACATGTGCATTTGCATTTTACAAATAAACAAACAAAAATACAAAATGACTGATATGGGAGAAATCATAAAAATGATAAAATCATTGCTATGAGTGTGAGTAGTTTTAACAACTATTACAATCACACAACACGAATTTGTTATGCCATGGAAGAAAACATATTTCTTTGAGCCTATAGTTTCTTAGTTTAACTGAACAAAATACCCTTTTCATAGAAAGCCAATAACTATTTCCCTAAATTCATTTCCAGTATTTTAGTCCTATCCTTTTGCTAGTTTCCAAATACATCTTCCTTTTTTCTATCTTTGCTTCCCATTCCTCCTATTATTTAGAGGTATTCTATATATTACTTTGTCACTCCATCCTTATTGCCACCAAGGTACCCCAAATCTATCCTAAATTTCTTTAATACTGCCTGGCTGCTAGCTTTTACTTGCCTTCTCCTCTTTTTTTCTTTCTAAAGAATTAAATGTAAGGTCCACTATATCATATCCAACCATAATTCACTTTTCCTAATTGTAATTTAGCAATATTTATGAATTAAATATTTACTATTTATGATTAAAAATCAAAATATATGAAGTACCTGCCAAATATATTCTTCCCTTTCCATTTTCTTTCTGACTATTTCTAACAATGTATAAAAGTGACATATAACTGGATAAGAAAAGAAAGCATGCAATATATTCATTAGCTTGGCAGTTTTCAGAGTGATCTCATATTATAAGCTGAGATATAAAATAGAACTCAGTAATTGTCAATGTTACATATTGGTAGCATGGTTACATTCTAGGCTTGATAGCTTTAAAATGATTATATATGCTATATTAGGAAAGTATCAAAATATGCACTTCCTTCCATTTTCTTTCACTAAATGGAATTAAATAGATTCTTCAGAAGGTATTAACTTTGTCAAGTTTCAGTTGGGTATTTTTAAGAAGGTCACCTTGAAATATTTCCTCTGTGGCTTTCTAAGATAGAAAGATGCCACAACAACTTCTGACTGTATTCAGTAAACAACCTAAGTTGTGTGTCAGACTGGACACAGCCTACTCCCTAGGAAATAATGATCCTTAACTCCATAGGTGTTAGAGAAAAAAATACTTTTACTAGATATGCTGAGTGCAGCACAGTGAGGCAAGCTCTGAAGAAAAACCACACAAAAATCATATATTGAAAGCAATCCCCAATGTCCTGAACCCTTCCCCCTGAGAGAGTAGTCCAATCAGGTTCTATTCTGATGTTTTAGGAACCTTCTGGTTTCTTCTAGTGTCCATACTGCCCAATTTCTCACAGCATTCTTTCATACCTCCAGCGCAGGGGCGGGTTCCTAATTTTTTTACTCTGTGGGCGTGGCTTATTTTGTGGGTGTGGCTTGCCAGCCATGTGACCGGGTGGGCATGGGCCTCAGGAGCTTGGCAGCGGCCGGAGAAGCGGGGGGGGGCAACGCAGCCCCCCGAAGCGGGAGCAGCAAGACCACAGCAGCGGTTCTTCTAGGAGGCTCCGTCCGGCCTGAATGCTTCTCCCCATTTGATGATCCTAGGCTCCTGCCGCCTGTCCCCCTCACCTCAGCAGCTCGAGAAGCCTCGAACGTGCGAAAATGCCTGGGATCATAACTCTGCGTTTGTGGGTTCTCGGACTGCTGAAGGGAGGGGAACTGAGATAGGTCCTGCCGCCCGTTCTTTCAGCGTCTCACGCGCTCCCTCAGCCATCCTCCCCTGCTTGGACTCACTGTGGGGTAGGAAGGCAGCACATGCACAGTGCCGGAAGCTCAGCTTCTGGGCATGCACAGAAGAAAATTTTTAAAAAAATAAAAAATTTTTTTAAAAAAATGGCGGCCCCCAGGCACCGGCAACCAACCGCACAGGTACTGTGACGTCACCAGCGGGCCACTACCAGTGCTATAGAGTGGACCGCACTGGTAGGAACCCACCACTGCTCCAGCGGAACAACACTTTGAGGTAAAGGAAGTTTTGGACTTTCAAAAACACAAAGGCAAGGTGCAGTATTTAATTGTGTGGAAACATTCCCCTCCCAAGTATCCCCTCCCCCCCAGTTATGGCAGTTGCTAGTGAGCTCCAAAGAAAGTGATGATGGGCAGCTGACATTCTGCCCCCCTTTTCAAAGGCATTAGCCCTGGGAAAGAAAGAAAGAAAGAAAGAAAGAAAGAAAGAAAGAAAGAAAGAAAGAAAGAAAGAAAGAAAGAAAGAAAGAAAGAAAGGAGAATTTAAGTACTCAAACAAAGTTGGACATTCTGGGTTTCTTGGGATATTTTTTGTGGAAAGCACTAAGAAATCTGTCTGCTTAAATGTGTCGTCCATCAACCCACTCAGATTGTGAGGGAAATGTTTCCACACAATTAAGTACTGCACTTTGCCATTGTGTTTTTGAAAGTCCAAAACTTCCTTTACCTCAAAGTGTGGTTCCCTCTCTATGAAAAGAGGAAGGGGTGGTGTAGGAGGAAGTGGGTGAAGGGGCGAGGTCACTTCTGGTTTTAGTAGGCTACAATGAAATATGGGATGGATTCTTTTCAGGTTCTTTGGCAGTTCTAATTTCACCATTCCTGAGTTGATAATTTTACTAATAGGGAAGGGACTTATGTATCTAGGGCCCAACTTTTTGGACTGTTGGGTAGACTGTATGCATTTTGTGGAAAGGTATACTCTATCATCCACTTTAAACTCCTTTGGTTTGACATGATTTTTATTGGCCTGCCACTTATAGGCTTCCCGCACTTCTTCTAGTGCCTTGAAGGCTACTGGCCATATATTTTGCAACTGTTGTATCTACTCTAGTAACAAGGGGTTTGGAGGTTTCTCTAAGGATATCTTGGGAATTGCTACAAAATCCTGGCCCAAGGCTACCTTAAAGGGAGTAAACTCAGTGCTGCTATGCACTGAATTATTGTATGCCAGCTCTGCAAATGACAAGATATCAGTCCAATTGTATTGTTGATAATTAATATAGGAGGTATTCCAGTACTGCATTGGCTCTCTCACACTCCCCATTCATCTGGGGTTGGTGGGAGGAGCTTAATTCCAGGGCGGTTCCCATCAGTTTCAAAAAATTCATGCCAAAACCATGAATGAATTGTACTCCCTGATCTGAGATAATGTGATCAGGGACACCATAAAGCTTATACACATGTTGCACAAATAGTTTAGCTAGGTGCAGGCTGATGGGATCTTTGGACATGGAATGAACTTGTTTTGAGAATAAATATGTAACCACCCAGATCACGGAGTTTCCTGTATTCACGTAATTCTACTATAAAATCCATGGAAATTTCTTTCCCAAGTGCATGGGGGTTCTCCACCAGTTACAATTGTCCCATATGTTTCCCTGGCCATCTTTTTTCCAAGGCACACACTGGGCAACTGGGCAAATAGGTCTCAATATCTTTTTTGAGGGATGGCCACCAAAACTGCCATTTGACTAAATGTAGGGTTTCTACAAAACCAAAATGCCCCACTGCTTTTGAGTCATGGCAAGTCGGTAAAACCATAGCCCACAGGGAGACGGGGACATATAATTTCACCCCCACCAAGGGCAGTCATCCCTGAGGGTACACTGTTCCATGTGGGCTATTAGCCATTCATCATCTTTTAAGGTAATTTTCAGTCTTAGCACCTCACAGGGAATGTCCGGTTCAGCTTTCACCTGAACCCTTGTGATTACTGCTGCTGCCAATTGGTTTGAAGGAATGACCAGTCAGACAATTTAAGGCCTGGTACTGTTATCGGTAATCTGGACAGGGCATCTGCTAGAAAGTTTTTTTCCCCCTTGGATGTAGTGCAAGTTAAAATTAAATTGATTGAAATACTGAACCTAATGGGCTTTTTTAGGGGAAAACTTCCATGGGGTTTCTAAAGCCTCCAAGTTCTTGTGATCTGCCCACACTTCAAATGGGTATTTAGACCCTTCTAGGAATTGCCACCAAGTTAGCAATGCCTATTGAACTGCATAAGCTTCCTTCTCCCACATTGACCAATGTCAGTTAGTTTTTTGCAGGTGTAGGCACAGGGTTGAAGGATTCCCTGGGGGTTCTCTTGTAGCAACATGGCTCATACGGTCATGTCACTAGTGCCTGCTTGAATCACAAAGTGGACATCTGGGTTTGGGTGACTTAGCATGGGCTCTGCTGTGAATAGCCACTTAAGTTTCTAGAATGTTGCCTGGCATTCCATAGTCCTCTTCAAGGATTGATTAGGTTTGGGCTTTCATTCCCCTTTTGTCTTTAGTAGGTTCATGATAGGTAGGGCGATTTGCACAAAAGGGAATAAATTGCCAGTAAAGGTTTTTAAACCATAGGAAGTTTTGAAGTTACTTCCTTGTGCGAGGGGGGTGGCTGCTCCAGTACTGCTTTAATCTTTTCTGGGTCCATTTCTATCCCCTCATGGGAGATCCGGTATCCTAGGTATTCAATTTTGTCTTTTTTTAAAAAAATATTTTTAATTGAGTTATAGAGTATTATAAAATACAAAATACAAAAGTAAATAGAAGAGCAGTGAGGGGGGAGGGGGGAGGGGGAAGAG
Source organism: Diadophis punctatus similis (assembly GCA_023053685.1). Lineage (NCBI taxonomy): Eukaryota > Metazoa > Chordata > Lepidosauria > Squamata > Dipsadidae > Diadophis > Diadophis punctatus. The sequence continues at coordinate 7,316,301 of JALIGW010000008.1, read as the reverse complement.
AAGTGAGGAAGATGGTGGGGGGGAGAAAAAGAAGCATTGACTTCTGACTCTGTCTGTTACAGTAAAATAAGGCATTAACATCAAATCACAACTTTTTGCTTTTCCATAATAGTGTGAACAAGTCATTTCTATAAAGATCTATCAGTCTAATCTGTAAAACCCAAAGTCAGAGTTTCATTTTTTTCCATAGCAAGCACGAAGTTCAGAAGCTGTCTCCATGTGGAAACAAAAGTACTTATGTTATTTTCTTTAATCAAAGTAGTCAGTTTTGCCATTTCAGCCAACTCTACCAACTTCTGCAACCATTCTTCCATGGTAGGATTCCATGTCCTTCTATTTTTGTGCATACAATAGTCTTGCTGCTGTCAACATATATAGTAACAAAGTTCCAATTTTTTTCTCTAGTTCTTTTTCCATTAGGTCCAAAAGGAAAAGTTCTGGTTTCATTTTTATCTCCATTTTCAGAATTTTCTGTATTAAAATATGAATCATACTCCAAATTTTTTTGCTTTATCACATGTCCACCATAGATAATAAAAAGTCCCTTCTTTACTTTTACACTTCCAGCATTCATTTGACATGCCTTTATACATCTTAGATAACTTATCTGGTGTTAAATAACAATGATATAGCAACTTGTAGAAATTTTCTTTTAGATTATAATTCAATGTAAATTTTAAACCCTTCATCCATATATTTTCCCATTGTTCAAGCATCACATTATATTCAAAATTCCTTGCCCACTGAATCATACAATGCTTTACATGTTCATTTTCCAAATTCAATTTCAATAACATTTTATAGATCTTAGCAATAATATGTTCATTGTTGCCACATAATGAAGTTTCCAATTCATTTTTAACAAAGTCAAATCCATAACACTTTTTATCCAATTTGAACCTTTCTTTCAGTTGCTGATAAGTAAGCCAATGGCAAACGTAACCTTCTGATTCAAGTTCTTTCCTCAGCTTTAATATTGGGTCACCAGAATTAAAAGATAAAATTTTAACATATGTCAACCAGTCTGGCTTTGCCACCATTTCTTTTCTAAAAAAAAAAAGCTACCTGTGGTGAGACCCAAAGGGGCAGCTTCATAGAGAGCCTTGTTTTATATTTATTCCAAACTCTTAGTATGGCATGCCTAACAAAATTGTTATTAAAATCAACATTAACTTTACTTTTATTATATCATAAGTGCCATACCATGCCATCCAAACCTTAATTATTCAATTTTGTCTTGATGGAACTCGCATTTGGAGAGATTAGTCTACAGCTCAGCTGCCCATAACTTTTTAAGCACTGCTCACACAATCTTAACATGTTTGTCCCAGCGGTGAAATGCTCCCGGTTCGCTTTTACCTGTCAGTCGTCGGAGACCCTATCGCGAAGGTAGCGCGATGCTCCACCCACCCGCCGGGACACCGCCATTTGAGTTCTTTTACCCTCTGCACATGCACAAAGCGTTCTGTGCATGCACAGAGGGTACAAGAACTCAAATGGTGGTGTCCCGGCGGGTGGGCGGAGCATTGTGCTACCTTAGCGATCGGCTCTCCAATGACCGACAGATAAAAGCGAACCGGGAGCATTTCACCCCTGGTTTGTCCCTTGTTTCAGAATAAAGACACCAGCGACCCTTTGTAAAGGTGTTCATACAGGACTTCATTTATTAGTTGCATACAGCAGGGCCCTTGTAACCCAAATGGGAGCACTCTGAATTGGAAGCATCCCAGGGGGCAGTTGAAGGCCATTTTTCACTTATCCCCCTCTTTAATCCTGACATGATAATATGCTTCACATCCAATTTCATAAAAATCTTTCCTTTGGCTAGGTGGGCTAACATGTCCTTCATGAGTGGCAGGATATACACATTTTCCACACAGACCACAATAAGCCCACAATAATCCATTCACAGGCGGAAAGAGACATTTCATTTCTCAGAATAAAATTGGAGTGGCTACCCGGGGCCAGGCCAGCTGGATCCGGAAACAGTCTTACTTATCTCAGAGAATGAACCTTCATATAGACTGTCCTCTTCATTTCAAAGGTTACTTCAAAAAGGACAGAATGCCTAGAACAGATTGAGGTTAACTCTAGGGCTGAGACTTTATAATGAAGTTTTGTTTTCTTTATATCTATTTCCATTTTATATTATTTTTATATATTTGACTTAATCAACAAAGTCCTCCCCCCCTCCATAAATGGAGAAACTAAAAGATATATCCAGCAGTCTAAGAAGGATTTCCTATTATATACATGCATGCATGCATGCATGCATGCATGCATGCATACATACATACATACATACATACATACATACATGAATGAGATGGAACAATAGATGTTTCCTAATTTGCACATTCCAACACGGTTTCCAGAGTTTTTGAAGCATCAATAATGAAAGATTTAATTGCTAAATCTGGAAATATATCTATACATCCTTATATTATCTTCCTACATAAACACTGGCCATGTGGGAACAACCATATCAATATTCTAAAGCTTGGGATTTTAATTTTATTCAGTATTACATTTGGATTACACTTTTCTTCCAAGAAAGTCAGGAAAATATATAAATATGCACTTTCATTTCCAGTTCCAATTTCACATATGGAATTGTCACATGAGCACTAAAAAAAATGGGAATCAGCCCAGCATTGTCAAGAGAACTTCTTTTTCTTTCAGGAAAATGAATCTAAATTTAAACAATAGCTATAATTACCTCATATAATAAATAGTAAACAATAATAAACAATAACTACCTCAGTTTCATCTGAATGATGATATTCATACAGTTTATATGTCAAAATATGTCCTCTTATTCATGTGATTCCACAAGTCCTGTTAAGTTGCCAATGCAACATAGGAAACGTGTGTGAGAAGTTTCCAATAAATATGATTCGGCCCCTTTTCAGTTTCAGAAGAAGCAAGTCCCTCTCTAATCTACACTAGTGTAATATATCATGATACTGTGTAATATTTATTTTGCTACCTATTTCAGTGCCAGAATTAGAATGTATGTATATATGCACATTTGCAGTTTTACTCCATCTTTTTCATCTGCCTTCTTTTGATTTAGCATCTGTTGATTATTTTGGAAACAATGATGTCATACTGGTCACAGCATAGGGACATCCATAAAGACAGAAGAAAGTAAATGTTTTATTCAAGGGTATGCAATTTGCTCCATGGCTGGTGAAATAGCTCAATTTATGTGATGGTTATCCAACCTCTACATATGGTACAAATCACACACACACACACACACACACACACACACACACACCACCCACAGAGAAAAAGAAGAATCAGAGTGGAAAGCAAGAAGTCCTGATCTATTCCATGAAAGTTGCCAAAAGATGTTCTATCTTATTATTTAACTCCAGGACTTTCCAATATTGCCACTTAGATTCTCACCAGACTAAACTTGAAGACAGTTTAAATGTGAATAGTAAATTTAGAGATAGTTCATGAAATTTATATTCAATCTGTGCAAATAGTCCTGGTTTTGTCTATTCTTCATTGGGAAATGTATTGAATGAATTAAACAGGACTCTATCACAGTCCCATTTGCCATAGCTGTAGTATTTCCTGCTTTTCGCTACACCTTAATGCAAAAAAGAACATTTTAAACACATCTGCAGAGAACATTTGAGAGGTAGCATATGCAGAAGTAGGCCTATAAGGGTACAATTTATGAGCTTCAAAGCATTTAAGCACTTACTAAGGTAGAATGAGGCAAAATATTTTAATATTGCACATATTGAAGAATATTGTTGATAAGTGTTAAGAGAAGTTAATTTTAAGAGTGTCTGCCTCTGTATGTGGATTGTGCTTAAAATATGTTGTAAAAGAGGAACATGCTTTACCTGACAAGATTGAGACTGAATAGAAAATGAATTTAAAAATGGGAAAAGATATGGAAAAAGATGCTACACTGGCCATACAAAATAAAGTGAGCTGTTAATATAATTAAAGGGGATATATATGTGTGCTGACCAGAAGCCTGTGCATATACAGTAACAACAATCCTTGGTTCACAGCTAAACTCAAGCAGCTATATCGTGCCCAAGAGGAAGCCCACAGGAAAGGACATAGAATGCTGTACAACCAGGACAGGAATTTATTAACAAGGGAGATCAGAACCGCAAAAAGAAGCTACTCTGAAAAGCTGAGGAATCAGCTCTCAACAAATGAACCAACACATGTGTGGAAAACCCTTAAAAATATCACTGGCTACAGCAAACTTCCTTCTCATGCTGAAGGGAATTGACAACTGGTAGATGACCTGAATGTATTTTACTGTAGGTTTAAGAAGAAACCACTGTCAACTATTGCCACACTCTCTATCTCTGATACACCAACAATAGCCAAATCTCCTATAACTGACTCCATACTTTTTTGGGGGGGGGGCATACTGGTGATCACAGAATTAGATGTGTGAGGTCTATTTCACAGACAAAAGCCTGGAAAAGCACCAGGCCCAAGCAAGCTCCTTCTTGCTTGAAAGTCTGTGCTGACCAACTGGCCCTCATCTTCACCTGCATCTTTAATAAACCATTAGAGATGCACTACGTTCCTCCTTGCTTCAAACTCTCTACTATCATCCCAATGCCTAAGAAATCCTCCATCAAGATGCTGAAAGACTACAGATCAGTTGCTCTGACATATGAAAGGTTAGTGCTGGCCCACCTGAAAATTGTAATGTATCTGCTGTTAATATGATGCTGTTAATATGGAACTGTACTATATCTTACAACATCTTGAATCTCCAAGGACCTATGCAAGATCCTTTGTGTAGACTTCAGCTCGGCATTCAATACCATCATTCCAGATATTCTTGTCATTAAACTGACTCAGCTAGCTGTGCCTGACTACACTTGTTGTAAGTGGATCATAAGCTTTCTAACAGATAGGAAGCAGCAGGTGAAGCTAGGTAAAATTACATCAGATATCTATACAATTAGCACAGGTGCCTCCCAAGGCTGGGTGTTTCTTTCTTACTCTTTTCTGTCTATTCCAATGACTGCATCTCAAAGGACCTCTCTGTTAAAGTACTGATGTTTACAAATGATACAACAGTCATCAGTTTCATTTGAGAATGATGAATCTGCATATAGATGAGTAATTGAACAACCACGTGGCCACGTGTTGCAGCTGGAAGAATCTTGAACTAAACACACTCAAAACTGTAGAAATTTTAGTAGATTTTAGGAGAAGCCCTCCTATTCAACCACCTCTTACAATACTAGACAACACACTATCCACAGTAGAGATCTTTACTTGTCTGGGTTCTATAATATCTCAGGACTTGAAATGGACACCTAACATCAAACACATCACCAAAAACACACAACAAAAATGGTGTGTGTGTGTGTGTGTGTGTGTAATACATATTTTGAAAATAAAGGGAGACTAATATAGATCTATTTCAAGCTATTTAGCTCTCATCAGCTAGCCAAACCCTTACTGGGATTCGAACCTGGGCAGCCTGCCTGTAAGGCAGTAGCTTTAACCTCCAAGCCACAGGCTCTCCTCCTACATCATAGGCATTGGTTTCAAAATGTTCCGTGTATAGGTTTGTGATGACGGGTGAGATGGGTGATCCCATAGGAGCTCCTTCTATCTGTTTGTATCTTTGTCCATTGTGGATGAAGTATGTGTTCGTTAGGCAGTGGTTGGTCAGATCTAAGAGGTGCTTAGGGGGGTTGTATTTGTTTTGGATAGCTGTCAAGGCTTCTTTGATAGGCACTTGGGTTGCTATAGTCAACTGGGTCACTTGTTCTTGAAGATGGGAACTGTTATGCTTGTTGACCAATCAGTTGATACATGGCTTCACTTATGACTGTATTCATTAAACATAGTGTATAGACTAAGACTCAATAATGCTTTGTGTCTTAGAGGGTGGCACAGTTGCTCTTTCAAGCAGGGTTCTACAGTTGAACTGACTTCCTCAATTACCTCTATGCTGAAGTGATTAACATAATATTTGCAAGATTTGGTCTTGTCATTTTATAACAAGTTTAGAAGGATGAAAGTAATATTTTCCTCCTTATTTGATGCTTGGTAGTCAACCTTTATATATGGATTTAAATAAAACTAAGGAATTGCAATTGTTTGTAAGGATACTGAGGTATATACCCACCGATCCAGCTGCATTCATGAAACAGAACTGCCTTTTACAGATTTGTTAATAATCTGGGAGGTTTAACTGTTAACTATAAGATTTGCACAGAATAATTTCTAAAAAGCATTTGATACTTGTCTCTCTGAGGCACTTGCATGCATATGTATGTGGGCATGCGTGCGCGCACACACACACACACACACACACAGCATTAAAAAGATCAAAGCTTTTTTTTAAAAAGGTGAGTGAAAATGTTAATTTGATTACAACATACTTTGGCAATCTTACTGTTACACATGTCTGGTTCAATTTAAGTACTGGGCATCTTCCAATACAAATTTGTAGTTGTTGCTTTGATGGTGAATTGAATGATGCAAGCATTCCAATGATAACCAGATGTTTTGCTGATAGATAGGTGCTGTTGGCAAGTTGCAAACAGAGCATTTACACTGAGAAGTTTACCAATTAAGGTAAAACATTTTGTAAAATAGTAAGGGGTTGAAGGATCCTATTAATATTTGAAAAGCTATTTGAGAAGATATCTATATATGAGAGTATGCAACCTCTTGACAGTTCTTGTGCAAAAATGAATTTTATGATGCAATTAAATCAATGGAAAATATTCTCCTTGTTCACAGTACAACAATTTATGGCTTCCTAGGACAGCATTCCTCCGTCAGTATAAAATTGGGCATGACTCAAACGTTGCTCTTAAAAGCCTCTTTTCTGTTCCACACAATTTGCTTTTGAAAGGCAAGCTGCAGAAGCAAAGGAGGAGGGACCATGAGGTTAGCAGGTGGCAAGCATACATTTAGAAACATGCTGGTATTTCTAAGTTTCAACTGGGCTTACATTTGGCATTAGAGCAAGTCATTTTCCTGTGGCCTTGCATAAACAATAACTACTAATAGATGGCTATGGAAGTGTTTGGTGCTTGTCAGTTTCCTAGGCCATGGGTGTTCCAGCATTTCATTTAATGGCAGCACTGCTGCAAAACATAAAGAACACATACAGTTGGGAATAGACCTAAGCACTTGAGGAGCGAGGAGAAACACACATGCATATGATTGTGATTCAAAATTGAAAAATGGCACCAAAGTAAAAATAAACAACAGCAAATATAAAACAGACATACATAAGGTGACCAGACGTCCCGATTTTGGCGGGACAGACCCGCTTTTTAATGCTTTGTCCCGCGTCCCGCCCGACCTCTAAAAAGTCCCGATTTTTGAGCCCCAGCTTCTTCCTCCAGCCAGACGCGCGCCCGAGCGACAGGCTTCCGATTCAGTCCCCTCTATTCACAGGGTGGCGTGGGGTGGGGCAGAGTGAACCTTGGGGGGGGAAGCGCCACTTTGCACTTGTCCCATGAGGCCATGCTAAGTGTGCCGCGGCAAAAGGGGCGGGGCAGGGTGGGGCGCGGGTCCTACCTGAGACTTTTCCCGGTAGCAGCTCCAGTCACGTTCCTTGCTAATAGCGTCCAGAGCAGAGCAGCCCCTCCCAGAAGATCGCGAGACGTTATCTTCTGGGAGGGGCTGCTCTGCTCTGGGTGCTAATTAGCAAGGAACGCGACTGGAGCTACCGGGAAAAGTCCCAGGTAGGACGCGCGTCTCGCACTGGGGGTTGGGCGGGCGGGGCAGGACTGGCGGACGGGACGGGGCGCGCGTCCTACCTGGGACTTTTCCTGGTACCTCCAGTCGCGTTCCTTGCTAATAGCATCCAGAGCAGAGCAGCACCTCCCAGAAGATCGCGAGACGTTATCTTTTGGAAGAGGCTGCTCTGCTCTGGGCGCTAATTAGCAAGGAACGTGACTGAAGCTACTGGGAAAAGTCCCAGGTAGGACGCGCATCTCGCGCTGGGGGTTGGGGGGGCGGGGCAGGACTGGCGGACAGGATGGGGCGCGCGTCCTACCTGGGACTTTTCCGGGTACCTCCAGTCGCGTTCCTTGCTAATAGCGTCCAGAGCAGAGCAGCCCCTCCCAGAAGATCGTGAGACGTTATCTTTTGGAAGAGGCTGCTCTGCTCTGGGCGCTAATTAGCAAGGAACGCGACTGAAGCTACCGGGAAAAGTCCCAGGTAGGACGCGCGCCCCGCCACGCCCGCCCAACCCCCAGCACGAGAGGCGCGTCCTACCTGGGACTTTTCCCGGTAGCTTCAGTCGCGTTCCTTGCTAATTGGCGCCCAGAGCAGAGCAGCCTCTTCCAAAAGATAACGTCTCGCGATCTTCTGGGAGGGGCTGCTCTGCTCTGGGCGCTATTAGCAAGGAACGCGACTGAAGCTACCGGGAAAAGTCCCAGGTAGGTAGGACGTACAGTGGCCTCCCGCGTCCCCCACCCACCCACCTGGATGCCGACATTTGCATCCTTTTGCCCTCTGCGGATGCGCAGCGTTCTGCGCATGCGCAGAGGGCAAACCTCAAATGATGGCGTCCAGGCGGCCCCGCCCCCCGTCAATGTCCCGCTTTAAAAAAAAATATCTGGTCACTTTAGACATACATCATATCTATAAGAGAATAACAGAATTGAAAAGTCCTTGGAGGTCTTCTAGCCAAATTCCCTGCTCAAGCAGGAAACCTTATATCATTTTAGAAAATGGTTGTTCAATGTCTTCTTAAAAATCTCCAGTGTTGGAGCATCCACAACTTCTGGAGATAAGCCATTCTACTGGTCGATTTTTCATGAAATCTGTATCCAAATCTTTATGTATAAGGTCATTAAGAACTGAGACAATGTTACATCTATTGAAAGGTGGAGGAAGAAAAATATATTTCTATGGGTCCAAAAACAGGGTTTTTGAATGATACCACTTTAGCAAAGATGTGGCCACATATTTTTTTTACACATGAACAAATAGAATGAACAAAAGGATAATGAAACATAGTTCAAGGAACAGAAATATATTTTACCAGGGATGAATCATGATTAATAAGAATGGGTTGAGGAGAGTGGACTTGTTTTTAGATGGCCCAGACTATTTGTTCTGAGTAGATTAATCTATTATGGGTTTATTTCACATTTAGGGAATAACTGACTGATTCTGAGAAGGAATTTTCCATTAGGACAGATTGGCTAACAATCTGGAGAATATTTTTCCTTTCCTTGTAACATGGGGTTTGGCTAATTGCTTGAGCTGTTTGGATTATTTCATTAAAAATTGTTACCACTAGAGGACTCAAGCAAAAAAAAAAAATGAATATATGAGTTATACCTCATAATTCTCATGTTTGACTTTCTCACTCACAACTTTTTCTAAATAAGTTATATTGCAAGGAGAAATCAAATGTAATGAAGAATAGTTTTTCATTTAAAAAAATAGAAGCAATATGGAATTGTAGAAAGATCTATGTAAGAGTGCAATTCAGCACCAGCCTTTTCCAAAGGCTTTGACTTTTAACATCTGTTCTTGAGCTTTCTACTTGACTGTTCTGCTGTCCTCCTTACATGAATTCAATAATATTTTCAATGTATTCTGGCTGTGCCAAAGATAGTCATCAAAAGCCACTTGGACAAGTTTAAAGCCATTCTTCATGATATACTGCAAGCCCAGAAATACATCCTCATTGTCATTTGATAAGGAAAGCAAATCCACTGAAAGTGCCAATTATGATCATTGAAAACAAATGTTGTATCTATGCACAGGACAAAACAGTGACTTATTTGCAAGACACGTTGCAAATAGAATTGTTCACATTTGCTGATTTATTTGTCAATTTATATGCAATAACAGATTATTTTAAATCTTTCTGGTTATTTTTCTTTGGATATATGTTAGTTATTGCAATTTGAGAAGTTTGTAGATGCTGTATCACCTCAAGTTGCCAGAACTAGTACATATTGACTATAGACTTTGGAAGTATAAATAAAATTGCAACAATGCCAAGGAAAAAAAGGTTTTCTCTGATGGTTCTTTATTAGCACCCTCAGGATTTCTCTCACTTTTTAATTAATACAGTCAGTGATGGGTTCCTACCAGTGCGGTCCAGTGCACCGTTCCGGTAGGGACCCGCCGATTGCGCAATTTGTGCGTGATGGCTCTGGTGCTGTCTTCGCCGGTCCGTCACACGGCGCCATCTTTTTTCTGAATTTTGGGACTTTTTTTGCTTCCTGCGCATGCGTGGAAGCAAAATCTCACAAGGGGACACTCGCGGGCGTGAGATTTCTGCGATTTTTTGCTTCCGTGCATGCACGGAAGCAAAAAATCACCAAAATCAGGCGCACACATCCCCTCGCAAGATTTCAGTGATTTTTTGCTTCCTGCGCATGTGGGCGTGCGCACGTGCGAAATGTGATGATGCGCATGCAGCACACCATTAGCCAGGTAAGAGGAACCCACCCCTAAATACAGTAGATGGTTGAAGGAAGGCATACTGTACTGCACCTTTGGCTACAATAGGCTGTAGCTCCCCTGCTAGACTCTAGGTATAATCCTATAGGTGCTTTAAATCTTGATTCCTGTTTTTATAATACATTCCAGTTCAGAATCGATCCATTCCATTAGCTGGCCATGCTACTTTTATACAGTTATACTAAATGTAAAACAAGAAAGCTCCACAAATTAGCCAAATCCTTCCTCCCTCTTTTCCTGAAATACTTGCTGTCCTGGTCAACGGTGAGAAATGAAATATGATTACCTGTAACGTATGCCATTGCATTGACTGGAAATAAGTGCTTTTTTGTTTTTAGTTAGTGACTCTTAATGTATCTGTTTTTAAATAAAAATCAGTAGAACTTTAATACAACCATGAAGCAAAAGTTAAGAAGGAAGGAGTAAAGAATAAATATTTTATATTATTTAGGTTCCATTGTAATTTCCACTGAAAGAATAAGTGTTACAAATGAAGATCTTTGAGAAAAGTTTTGAAGAATCACTAAAAAGAAAAAAAAATTGAAAAGAAATTTGAGAAGTATTTCAAAATATAAGATATTGTTCTGAATGCTATCTGTTACACATTTTAGTACAATTGTGATTGTTGAACAACTGTACATATATTTGCCTAGAATTCCTACATATACAGTATAAAATTTACAAAGCAAAAAAAAGTAAAGAAAAGAAAAATAAATATATTAAAATGTAATCAGAGCAAGTTAGATACTTCTTCTGTCACTTGGAAATAGCCAACAGTGATGGAAAAGTCCCCCCCCCCAAATGTCTAACTTTTTTGGCTGCTGCCATAATTATAGACACCCAAATATCAAAAGAAAGAACATTTTTGTGATATCCCAAATGATACTTTTGCCAGGGAGTTCATTCTTGTAGATTTTTCCCTTTTAGTTAATTTATCTGTAGAGTAGACAAAATAAGATCTCTCTCTCTCTCTCTCTCTCTCTCTCTCTCTCTCTCTCTCTCTCTCTCTCTCTCTCTCTCTCTCTCTCTCTCTCTCTCTCTCTCTCTCTCTCTCTTAAAAATGGGAAAATGAACAGCAGTAATCAGATGAAAGGCAATCAATATCCTATTTATTGCAAGGAAAAATATTAACCATGTCATTATATAATTTATTAATTTTATGAAGAATGTTTCTGTCCCATTATCAATCCTACTAGTTCATTAAAGAAAAATATCATTGCTGGATATAATTTGTGTGCACTAATTGTAGATCAATCTGTATTTATAGGAAATAAAATAGAAACTTTATTGGTTTAGTTGTCTGACCATATCAAAAATATAAAATTAATCCAAAATGCAGATAGATACAAGATAGGGTATAAAGACACATAAGAGATTTGTTATGGTGTGGATGCATCTTATAATTAAACTGTACAGATAAACATATAAATTCCTTTGTTAAAAATTATAAATTATAATAACACTGTAGTACAAAAATGCTTTGTTTTCTTTTGATGAAAAATGCCATGCAACATAGGAAAAATATACCATTCAATATTCCATTTTCTGGTTTCTCTGGTTTCTTTAATCTAAAGATAGATTCAAATGCTAATAAATCTAATTATAATTATACCTCTAATATTTTATAATGTTATTATCCCACATGCACAACATTTTGGTACCTTGATAAATTCCAAAGAGGAAGAGGATTCCTTCCTCTTTTTTTCTGTCTTTGAAATAGGTTTAAATGTTCCTCCTCCTTCTCTTGAGTAGATAAAAATGTACTATTTCAGTAGGAAGGTAGCAACACTCTACATGACCATGGAAATGTCTTCAGACAGCACTGGCTCAATGGCCTTGAAACAGAGATGAGCACTATCCCCTATAGTTGGCAAAGACTAGTGGAATAAAATCCTAAGGGACTCCTTTACCCTTTTTACCTCCCTCTCTCAAAGAGAAAATAATAGGAATTTGGATAATTTCCCCTGCTGATGTGAGGGTGGCACATTTGTCCAGTCCAAAACACACTGTAATGTCTTGGCTGAATATGCAAACAGTAATTCTATTTCATATGGTCATAAAGCTTCACATCATGCATGTAAAGGAGGTGAGATTGTCTGGCAGATGTTTTTGATGCTTGATAGCCATGGCTTGATTTGTTCAGTATTGCTGATAGATGGACTTGGGGGAGTGAGGACAAGGGCTTGAACTTTCAACTGGGTGGAGAAACCCCGGGGACTTCAGATTCGGGTTTCTCCCAGATGTGCCAACATGGCTCTGCTAATAAATTGGAACTTTGAGGAATACTTTGCCTCGGACTCTGATTTAATTTTGGATGCTATTTGGAACCCTGACAAAGATATTGAATAATTTGGATTCAAACTGAGATCATTCTGTTATTTTTAAGATTGTATCCCAGTTCTGCTTTTTCATTCTTTTATTGACTCTGAGAGCTACTCTATTTCTTCTAAGGGATTCTTGCCTACAGTAGTAGATATGATGGTCACCTGAAGTAAATTTGCCCATTCCGTCCATTTTAGTTTACTGACTCCAAAGATGTTGATATTCAATCTTGCCATCTCCAGCTTTGCAATAGCAACAGCACTTAGACTTACCAATTCATAGTGTTTTACAGTCCTCTTGAAGTGATTTACAGAGTCAGCATATTGCCCCCAACAATCTGGGTCCTCATTTTACCACCTCAAAAGGATAGAAGATTGAGTCAACTTTGATCTAGTGAGAATCGAACTGCTGGCAGTCAGTAGAATTAGCCTGCAATACTGCATTCTAATCACTGTGCCACCATGGTTCTCTTACCTTGATTCATAGATTTTACATTCCAGGTTCCTATTCAATTTGCCTACTATGCAAATAGATCTTTCCCACCATCTAGTCAGAGCTGAAGAAGCTTCTTGGATGAGAAGCGAAATGACTTCAAAGAAAAACTGGAAAATCCAGTTGCCTCTTGGAAAAAAAAGCACCTCTGGGACTTGCATGGCTTAGCTCATAGCTTCTTTGAGTTGTACAAGCCCCTTTGTTGAAACAAGGCAGAAGGGGAGGCTTTTATTTAAATTAGTCTTTCTCTGGGTGTTGGCATTCTAAGAATCTGCAGAATGCCTCAGAAAGGTCTAACTTAACAGAACAACTAATGCAATTCACTTTGAATCTGCTTTTGTTGAGAATTCAACCTATAGGTCTATACTGGTTCTGAAAATGGTGAAGATTATCTAGCTGCAATGACTGCTCCACATTTAATGTAGTTATTCCCTCTTCTATGATTCTTAGGCTTTGTGATAGGTTATAGGGCACAATACTTTATTTTCTGTATTGACATTTTTTCTTCTTGACAGCAAAGCAGTATTATTAGGACAAATTCCAATTATCCAGCTCGGAACTTTATTATGTTGCATTCTGCAGGATTTAAACAAAATAATTTTGTATCAAGATTGGCTTTTAGATAACTAAGACATTTCCAAGCTGGACCACATGGAAGAAGATTAAAATGAGCTAAGTCCTAACAAAGAAGACTTGAAAGAGCATTTTCCTTATTTATTTAGTTTTCCAGTCTGTTAATCCATGCTTATCAAAATCTCCAGCCATATGAAGGACAAAAGTTAGAAAGCCAACATGAGCGTTATTCATTTTATAGCAAAAGGTACTTTAATTATAGCAAATTTAGCTGAAAGTTGAAACTTTTTTCAAGCCATGTTTTTTAAAAATAAAATCCTGGCTGGAACTCTGATTCAGAAGCAAAGTACTAGTAATAGAAACCTTGACAATAAAACAAAATTTGTGCTCAATACCTACAAATGTATGTATTACATTTGAGTAAATTTCACAATAATAGTTGATCCCAATTATTGTTCCAGAATTGAACCTTTCAACCTTTCTTCCTTCCACTTTCCAGTACCCAAAACCAAACTATTCTTTTACAGCCCCCATCTCACTGCACCCTGACTATCATCTAGACAGCAGAGAAGTCATACCATCCCAAAGAGATTGGTGAATGTATGTGAATAAGATCAGTATTCCACTATATAATGTTTGATTTTATAAGCTCAGATGGAGCCCATAAAATTTTAGTGTCTTGACATTTTTTAATTGCTCTATCAGGCAAATAACATCTTTGGCTCTTACTGATGAAATGATAGCTCCAATTGGAAGATATAAAGGGAAATATTCCATAGCTGGAATTATTGTTAGATCTGTATAAAGATCTTCTCCCAAACTCGAGCAGAGATCTTTCTCCACAAATGAGAGGATTCAGAATGCATGTTAGTTAGTCACAGAATAGAGTTGGAAGGAATTTTGGAGTCTAATTCCCTACTCAAACATGAGAGCCTAAACTATTTCAGGCAAGTGGCTGTCCAGTCTCTTCTTAAAAACCTCCAGTGACAAAGCATCCACAATTTCTTAAGGCAAGCTGTTCCATTGGTTAATTGTTGTCACTGTTAGGAAATTTCTCCTTAATTCTAGTTCTTTCCTCAATTAGTTTCCATCCATTGTTTCTTGTCTTCTGGTGCTTTAGAAAATAAGTTAACCCCCTCTTCTTTGTTGCAGTTCCTCAAATATTGAAAGGGACTGCCATGTCACCACTAGTCCTTTTCACTGGAGTAGTCATAACTAATTCCTGCAATTGTTCTTCATATGTTTTAGTCTCCAGGCCGTTAATCATCTTAGTTGCACTTAGTCTTTTATGCACTTTTTTTAAAGTCTCAACATCTTTTTTGTAATGTGGTGACCAAAACTGAATGCAGTATTCCAGGTGTGGTTTTATTAAGGTTTTATAAAGTGCCACTAACACTCCACATGATCTTGACTCTATTCCTATGTTTATGCAACCAAGGATTGCATTGGCTTTTTTTGGCTCCTGCAATACACTGCTGGCTCACATTTAAGTGATTATCCACTAGGACTACAAGATCCCTCTCACAGTTACTATTTTTGAACAAGAATTCACCTAACCTGTACTTGTACATTTGGCTTTCCTGCCCAGCTGTAAAACCTTATTTTTTTCTACATTAAATTTCATTTTGTTGGATAGGGCCTATTGTTAAAGTCTGTCAAAATCCTTTTGGATCCTGAGCTTAATTTCTGGGGTGTTGGCTTGGTTGACACTAAGTTGCCAGCTTAGTGTCATCTGCAGATTTGATGAGTTCCCCTTCTTTCCTAATTTAAGTCATTTGTGAAGATATGGAAGAATACTGGGCCTAAGATGGAACCTTGGGGTAACCCACTGTTTAGTTCCCTCCATGTAGAGGTATTACCATTAAGGACTACTTGTTGAGTATATGTCAGCCAGTTTCAAATCCATCTGGTGGTGATGCTGTTTATCCCACATTTTTCTAGCTTATCAAGAAGTAGGTTGTACTTTGTTGAATGCCTTTCTATAGTCTAAGTATACTATGTCCACAGCATTTTGCTGATCCATTAATCCAGTTGTACATCTCCACCCCGTCTCAATTCAGGGAAGCCGTGGACGTAATGGGCCGCTGCCTGGACGATGTTAGGGTCTGGATGGGGATGAACCGGCTAAAACTTAACCCTGACAAGACTGAGTGGCTGTGGATACTGCCTCCTAAGGACCTGACCAATTGTCCCTCCTTGGTTCTTGGGGGGGGGGGGAGAAATTAGCTCCCTCACGGGTCCGCAATTTGGGTGTCCTCCTAGACCCACAGCTAAAATTGGAGCAACATCTTTCAGCTGTGGCTAGGGGGACCTTTGCACAGGTACGTTTTGTGCACCAATTGCGGCCCTACTTGGAGAAGGAGGCACTTCTCACAGTCACTCATGCCCTTATCACCTCACAGCTGGATTACTGCAATGCACTCTACATGGGGCTACCCTTGAAGAGTGTCCAGCGACTGCAATTGGTGCAAAATGCAGCTGTGCGAGCTGTGGTGGGTGTACCCAGATACACCCACGTAACACCGATCCTCCGCCAGCTGCATTGGCTGCCCATTAGTCTCCGAATCCAATTTAAGGTGTTGGTTTTAACCTTTAAAGCCCTACATGGCTCAGGGCCAGGTTACCTTCGGGACCGCATCCTGCCGCATACCTCCCTATGACCGGTTAGGGCCCACAGAGTTGGCCTCCTCCAGGTCCCATCGACCAAGCAATGTCGGTTGGCGGGGCCGAGGGGGAGGGCCTTCTCTGTGGGAGCTCCCTCCCTGTGGAACCAGCTTCCCCCGGAGATCAGGACCATCCCCACCCTGCTGGCCTTCCGGAAAGCAATAAAAACTTGGCTCTTCCGGCAGGCGGGGTGAAAGTGAGACCAACTAGACTAGATATGAGTCTCCCCCCTTGATTGTGAATGTGAGATACTTTTTTAATTTTTGTATTTTTTAATTATTGTACCTTATATTATGTAATGGATTTTGATATGTTGTGAGCCGCCCAGAGTCCTCCGGGAGTTGGGCGGCATAGAAATCCATTTAAATAAATAAATAAATAAAAATAATTTAGTCACTTTGTCAAAAAATGAAATAAAATTGATTTGGCATGATCTGCTTTTGACAGATCCATGTTGGCTTCTGGTTATAACTTTACTTGCTTCTAGGTGTTTGCAGATCTGTTTTTTAATTATATTGTCCAGGAGCATTCCAGGTATTAGTGGATTGGTCTGTAGTTTTCTGTATCTGTTTTTTCCCTTTTTTGAAGATGGGAATCACATCAGCTCTTTTCCAGTCCTTAAGCACAATAAATATATTGACTGGAATTCCAAAGATGCTTTTTCAATTGGCAACTAGACTTTCTGTTTTTTCTTTGAAGACATTTTGCATCTCATCCAGGAAGCTTCTTCAGCTCTTGGGTTATTGTAAAAGAATGTTTTCTGTGACCAGTGTGTTGTCTTGACAAAACTCTGTTAGTATTTGCCCTGTTTCATTTTGTACTCCACGGCCAAACTTGCCTGTTACTCTGGTTACTTCCTGACTTTAGCATTCCAATACCATATGATGAAAATGACATAATAACAGAATAGCAGAGTTGGAAGGGACCTTGGAAGTCTTCTAGTCCAACCTCTGCACAAGCAGAAGACCCTACAACAATTGAGAGAAATGGCTTTCCAATCTTTTCTTTAAAAATCTCCAGCAATGGAACATCTACAATTTATGGAGGTAAGCTGTTCCACTGGTTAATTGTTCTCACTGTTAGCAAATTTCTGGTTAGTTCTGGGCTGGACCACTACTTGATTAGTTTCTATCCACTGCTTATCTTGAATTTCTGGTACTTTGGAAAATAGGTTGACCCTGTCTTTTTTGTGTCAGTCCCTCAGATATTGGAACACTGCTATTGTGTCACCCCTAATCCTTCTTTTCACTAGACTAGACATACCCAATTCCTGCAACCATTCTTCATATGTTTTAGTCTCCAGCCCCTTAATCATCTTTGTTACTCTTCTCTGCATTCTTTCCAGAGTCTCAACATCTTTTTAATATTGTGGTGACCAAAACTGGATTCAGTGTTCCAGATGTGGTCTTATCAAGGCACTATAAAGCGGTACTGACACTTCACATGATCCTGATTCTATCCCTCAGTTAATGCAGGTTGGGTTTCATTGGCTTTGGGGGGGGCTGCAGCACAACTTTGGCTCCTATTTAAATTATTTTCCACTAGGATTCCAGGCTCCCTCTCATACTTACATACTTGAACCAGATATCTGCTATTGAGCCATATCTTTTTTGGAACAAAATAGGTCTTGTAAGTTTCATAGAAGCAGTCAACTTCAACCTCTTCAGCATCAGTGGTTGGGGCATAGATTTGGATCACTGTGATGTTAAATTATTTGCCTTGTTTTCGAACTGATATCTTTATATCATTTTGGAGCTTGTATTCAAGTACTGCTTTACTACTATATTTGTTCTAAGGGATTTTGCCTACAGTTGTAGATATGTTGGTCATCTGAAGTAAATTTTCCTACTCCTGTCCACTTTAGTTCACCGATTCCCAAGAAGTCAATGTTCTATCTTGCCATCTCATATTTGATCGCATCCAGTTAACCTTGAATCATAGATCTTACATTCCTGTTTCCTATGCAGTATTGTTCTTTACAGAATCGGCCTTTCATTTTACCACCAGACACATCTACAGCTGAACCTCCTTTTAACTTTGGCCCAGCCACTTCACTCTTTCTGGAACTACTTGTAATTGCTTTCAGCTCTTCCCCAATAGCAAATCCTTCCAACCTGAAGGATTCATCTTCTGGCTTCATATATTTTAGTTTTTTGGTAGTGTCCATGATACTTGGCAAGGATACTGGAGTGGGTTGCCATTTCCTTCTCCAGTGGATCATGCTTTGTCAGAAATCTCCATTATGACCTGTATAGCCTGCAAGGTTTAGCTCATAGCCCTTTGAGCTGTGCAAGCCCCTTCACCATGACAAGGCAATGATCTATGGAGGGGAGCTATACTATACTACAGAATAATTTGAGGAGCACAGGTTTTGGTGAATTCTTTTCTCTTCATTTTAATTCCCCAAACATTTTCCTATTTCACAGACACACATTTCCTCTCTCCCTCCTTCTCTCCCTCCCCTAGATATTATTTTTATATTATAAAAATCATATAAATTGTTTCTAAAATTATGTTAATTCATCATTTCCTTTTAAAAACTTTTCTAAGAACCTGATTTTTGTAGGAACTGGTATATTTAGCCCCTCAGGTTTCCCTGGGACTTGATGTGAAAGATTAAAATTACGGAAGCTGGAACCAGTGATCTTCAGAGTGAAAAAAACGGCCAGGAGTGGGATTCAGCTGGTTCAGACTGGTTTGGGTGAACCGGATGTTAATTTTACATCGCCAAACCGGTAGTTGTAAGGACTGGCTGGCCCAGGTCAGCTTCCGCCCCTCCCAGGAGTCTCCACATGGCCCATTTTGGATGCCAGGTAAGTGCAGGGCCCGCGTGGAGGCTCTGGGAGGGTGAAAAAACGGGCCTCCCAGAAGTTCTGGAAGTCCAGAAATGGACCGGTTTCCAGCATCCAGAGGAACTCCTGAGCCCGTGGGAGCCCATTTTTGCCTTCCTGGAGGCTCAAAGAAGGCCTCTGGAGCCTTTGGAGGGCAAAAATGCCCCCCCCACACACATGGTGCAGGAGACTGAGTAAGCTACACACACCATGACCACGCCCACCCAGAAACTGGGCAGAGAACCGGTTGCTAAAAATTTTGAATCCCACCCCCCATTATGAATATTTTCTCCAGATACCCCCCTTTGGCTTTCAGGAAACACCAAATATCAAAGAGGGGAGGAAAAGCTGAAGATTAAATCTTGGAGCATAGATATAAATTATTCCCTCTGCTATGGAATGTAATGCATTTTCTTCAGCAGTTGTACACCGCTGTCTTATATTTATGTAGTTGTCCATTAGGACTCCAAGATCCCTCTCGCAGTTACTGCTATTCAGCCAGGTTTCATCTATTCTATACCTGTACAAAAGGTGGGTTTTTTGCTGAGTGTAAGACCTTGCTTTTCTCACCATTGAATTTCATTTTGTTAGATAAGGACCAGTGTTTGAGTCTGTCAAGATCCTTCTGGATCTTGAGCCTATCTTCTGGAGTGCTATTGCTAATATGGTGTGGACTGCAAATTTTATGAATTTGCAAATTTCCCCTTCTGTTCCCTCATCTAAATCATTTATGAAGATAATGAAGACTACTGAGCTTAAGACCAAATCTTAGGGTTACCATTGCTTACTTCCCTCCATGTAGATGTAGGACCCAAGTCAGAAAGCTTTCATTTTAGCACAGAGGGAAACTCCAGCCCTACAAATATCCTACACAATGCAGCATTCAAATAAGAAAAAATTACAATATGACCTGCATGATTTTGCCCTGCAATTTTGTTTCTCTCTGAAATAAGAATGGAATCTAGTGAGATAGTAATTGAAATCCTGTAATTACTGGGTTTTTATTTTGTAACAGATGCTATCTGTGAATAATAGCATGGGCCTACCCAAAATGAGATTGTTATTAAATACATGAAGTAGTCTAGCTGTGTATCATTATTATATTGTTTTTTTTCAACTAAATATTTTAGAACTAGAACAAAAATGCAAGTGAAAGGAAAAACACTTTTTCATACTAAATATGAAGAACTACAAACAATAAATTATATGCCCAATTGTGAGTGCATAAAGTCTTTCACTTTATCTGCTACCTGCTACCTGCTATCATGCTATCCTCAACTGCAATTCAATTTTAGACCTCAGCCAGAAAATGTAAGTAAACTATGTGATTTTCAAGGCCAAGCTAGAAGAATTGTAGATGAATCTTTCTCAATAATATGTACAGCAGTTTATCTGGTTCAGAATAAGAACAGGGTGTGCATATTGCAAAATTATATTCAACATAGGAACATAGTGTGTGCATTACAAAATATTTACTTTGTGAGCTTCCTCATTGACCCTATCACACATTCTGCATCTCAAGCTCTGAAGGAATAAAATCACCCAAATATATATTTGTAATTATTTTTCCTGTAGTAGGAGCAGTCTTCTCTAAGCCTGTCTTCTCATTTTAAAAAGGTTAAAGGTTTCCCCTGCCCAGTCATGACCAACTCAAAGGGATGGTGCTCATCTCCAATTCTATGCCTAGATAGCTTGTGTTATCTAGCATACTGTATGCAAATGCAAGTAGATATCTATTTATTTACTTGCATTTGCATGTTTTCGAACTGCTAGGCTGGCAGGAACTGGAATGCATAACAGGAGCTCATCCCATCATGCAATGCTCGAGTTTTGAACCCAGGTTGTTGGCTTTCCAGCTGACAAGCCCAGCATCTTAACCACTGAGCCATTATACTTCCCCTTGTCTTCTAATTTATGAGGATGCAATGTCACAAAATGTGAATTTATAAGCTTGGTCTCAACTCTGATATAGAACAAAAGGAAGTTAGTGCTTCCAAGAGACATACCATTATTTTCTCCATGTCCTGTGGACAGGTATATGTGTATATTTTTGCATTAGTTTATCTTGTATTGTACATATATGTGCATATCAGTTTGTTTCTGAATCCATTCATATCTGCATCATTTGTGTGTACTGTATATTATTTCATTTTAACATTTAAATAGATATATGTTTGTGTACCAGGATGTTTTATTAAATGCATGTTTGCATAGCACATGCTATCAATTTACACTATAATAATCTGTTTATGTCAGAAGTGTGTTCCTTCCGGTTCACACTGGTTTTATAGAACCGGCAGCAAACTGCTGGTGATATCACGGAGCCGGTTCTGTCGGTGCCGGTCCGCCGCCATCTTTTTTTGGGGGGGATTTTTGGGGGGGAAATTGGGGGGATTTGCTGATTTTTTTCTTCTGCGCATGTGCAGAAACCGAGTTTCTGCCACTGCTCATGCATCGCCATCTTCTTTTTGGCTTTTTAAAAAAAATTGCACATTTTGGGCACTGCGCATGCCCACGCGGCGCGGTCATGCAACGTGGGAGGAAGGAAACCAGCGGGGAGGTAAGTTAGAACCCACCCCTGGTGTGTGTGTATGTGCGTGTGCGTGTGTACGTGCGCGCGCTACAGCAGGACCAGTGATAAACGTTTCCAACTTTGGAGGGAAACTAAGAGAGTTTTCTCCATCAGAGCTGCTGTGAAGATTAAAACATACTGGGATCTCTCTCTCTCTCTCTCTCTCTCTCTCTCTCTCTCTCTCTCTCTCTCTCTCTCTCTCTCTCTCTCTCTCTCTCTCTCTCTCTCTCCCTCTCCCTCTCTCCCTCTCTCCCTCTCTCCCTCTCTCTCCCTCCCCCTCCCCCTCTCTCCCTCCCTCCCTGATTTATTCATCTCTTTTGTCCTTTCTCTAATAAAGATTCACTGATTTGCAGGTATCTATATTTCAGTGATAGCCTCAAATTATCCAATTTGAAGCACATTAAGCAAGCTGGTGCTCTTATGGTACGAAGATGAAAGGGTTGGCCAGGAACCAGATAGTTGGACTCTATTTATGAGATTATGTGTGCACTGTTGGAAAACCTGAAGGGCCAAGTTAGGGAGAGAAGATCATGGATAAAATCTATTTATGTGGTCACTAGGAGTCAGTGCTAATTTGATGGCACATAACAAATATAAACATTTAAGCAAGCAAGCAAGCAAGCAAGCAAGCAATATTTTGCTTGCTAAAATACTACCATTATTCTCCTTCTGGTCCAATTTAATTCAACTCAGGGTTAACACAGTAAGGTAGTTTCTGGCAACAATTCAGAAACAGGCTTCACTTTAGCTTTTCCAAATCAACCAAAGTACACAAGGGGCTACTCCCTAACCTCACACACACACACACACACACACACACACGCAAGCACGCACGCACACACACACACACACACAGAAAATTCAACAAACATCATCACAATCATAACAACCTTAAAATGAAAGTGAGTGTATATAACCATTCCAATTTTTATTCAGACTTTAACAGCTTTGGAATTTGAAAAACAAATTCTTATATGAAGTATTACAGGAGCTGTAAAGACTTTTTTCTAACTTGTAAGCTATTATGAGTTTAGAAGTTAGCTGTTGCTACAACTTGCCTTTTGATCATCCTTGGACCTTGGGTGGTGGTGAGGTTGAAATTCTTTCAAATATAAACAAGCAAGCAAACAAATAAAACACAGCTTTATTATCTATAGTTCTATGATTAATGTACTTTGAATGTTTAGAAATCTATTTTCTACTTTTGATGTCTGGCATTTTTTCCAAGTATTCAGTCTAGTTCTTCAAAACTGCTGTTTGTTTTATTTTGTTTTGTTCAAGGTAATTGATAGAACTTTCAGAACTTAAAAACATTAAATATTTTGGCACAGATCATGTTTCTAGGAAGAGCTGGACACAAGAAGAAACCATTATTCAAGACATCTGATGTTGCTGTAAACGCACTGGATTTTTAAAAGTAAATAATGTCACTTCATATGGTTAAAAAAAGCAATTGTCATCTTTCATTTATTATTATTTATTTATTTTGGTTTTCTTATATGCCGCCCTACTCCCGAGGGACTCAGGGCGGCGTACAGCAGAAAAGATACAAGAAACCAACAATAAACATAATTAAAATCAAATACAAATCTATATGACGAGGAGATACCTATTTAGTATCCTCTTCATCAATAGATAGATATTTCTGAGAGACAGATAAATCCTAGTTACCCTTTATATGTTTTAGCTTTACTCCCTCCAAGCATTCCTGGGGAGGGAAGGTTGAAGACCAGACAAACTTACGTGCCATTAAGTTGGCATTGGCCCTTAGCAACCCATGGACAGATTTTCTCCAGTAGAATCTGACCCTAAGGTAGTCCTTCATATATTGCAGGAGTGCATTCATCACCACTGTAATTGAGTCCTTCCACCTTGCCAATGTTTGCCATCTTCTTATCTTTCTTTCAAGATAGATAACTTGGAGGCTAAAAAAGATTGCATCTTTATTTATGACATATAAAGTTTCTCAGTATTTTGCATTGCTTCTGGTTTTCTGAAAAAAAAAAAGAATGAAAAGTGTGCCAAATACCCCGTTGGTTCTATCCCTTTTATTGTATAGAAATTGATAGGTCATAAAAATATAAAAGTAAGTTGAATGCAGAAGGAATTGGGTACTTAAAAGATGAGAACAAAAGTGAAAGAATGATGCATGTATATGGATTGAATGTAAAAATGAGTGACGAATCCAAAAGAAATACATTCAGGTTATTTGCATATACAGAAAGAAAAGAGAAGAAAATTTTATGGTGAAGAAGAATGGAGATAAAATTCATTACTAGATCAGTAGTGTTTACATGGCTCTGGAATAAAAATTTCTAAACGGTTTTAACTGATTGTATATTTGTTCCCTTGGCCTAGCATTTATTGGCAAAACTATACTCTTCATGGAATCTAAACTAACAAATATCCAGGTCCACATTCCTTCAAGCACACACATTCTTGTTTAAAAGGACATTGTGATAAAATTTATAGGAATTCCATATCGATGTACTGGCAAAACTTCACCAGGCAAAAAGATTCAAGTCAAACTGCATTGCTTTTTGCATTTGTGTATATTATGATTAATTGAAAAAGAATCAATAAAGCTGTCTAAGATCAACACTGTGGCCCCAAAAAGTCTAAATTGAAGAGAGTGCATTTTACATAGAAAACAGAGTTTCTGATGCTGGACCATCACTATGTATATATACTGGCTAATATTTTTCTAATCTTTTCCAGAAGAATTACAAAAGAGGAATACAGTCAACATTAAATAGCTCAATGCTTAACAATTACATTTATAAGTGATGACTCACCAACTTAAACTGACCCACCATCTACTCTAATGTGCCAGATGCTGAACAGTCATACTCACCTCCCACTCCCTCTCAAGCTTACAGCCCAAGGGAAGCAACAATATTCGGAAGTTTTGGTGGACCACGCATGACTAATGTGGACAATGCACGACAAATTGGGCAGGCTTGTATAACACATTGCCCTCAGATGAGGGGGAGGGGAAACCTATACTACTTTTTCCCACTTAAACAACAGGATAATGCACATCTGATTCCAGTTTAAAACGAAGAGTTAACGATAATATAAATCACCTCAAACTTCCTTTGAATTTCAAAATGTTTATTCACAAAAAGTAATATGTTAGCCATGGCTATTGCCTGCATGATGATAAAATCTGAATGATTGCTGGAATCTCTCATAGTAGCAATCTCTGTTCCACCAATCATTTTCCTTTTGAGGACTAAAATACTGAATCAATCTAAGGAGCTGAATTCAAAACTATCTTCATTAAATTTAATTCCCATTGAAATCAAGTCACAACTAACATTTATTTTAATTTTATTTGGATCCAACAAAAAATTGATTTGAATTTTACTCCAGGAAAAAAATTTGGTGCAGCCTCAGCATGTACAGAAATTCTAACTGGAAGCTTATGTTGGGATTGACAGCTGGTGCTTTATATCATTTCAGAAGTACACATTTATTTATTTATTTATTCAGAAAGTTTGTATGAGCAGATTTTTGAAACAATCCTTTACTGTTTGGAAATATTCGTAAATTGTTAAATCACTGTGCAAAAACTGAATAACAATCCAAAGTTCAAATCAGTACTATTAACAAGAGTGTTTTTTTCCCCTGCAGTACACATGTGTCAGGAATGTTCCAGTTTCACATTCCGGATACAGAAATAACAGATAATGTTGCATGATTGCTATCTTTTTGTTTTTACTGGTTCATCATAATTCAGGAGAACAAGCTGTCAAGCATACAATCTTCAGTTTACTATACTGAAATTCTTAGAACCAAACTGGTATGATCAGACTTGGAAATATAAGGTCATCAAAAGTTGTTGCCTCTTCAAAATTGTACTGTGGTTATACTGGTGCATTCAGTGTATATAGTGTTTGTGTGTGTACTCAGTGTGAAAAATATTATCTTTCAATGAAAATATTGTGCTACTTAGTAGCCTTCTTTAGTTGAGTATATGCTTCTAAGTTTGTCATTAAAAGACTATATAGATTAGATAATGATATATTTTATTTATGTCTTCTTCTGAATTTTTATTATAATAAAGGTTTACAGAATTATCCAAGCAAATTTCAATTTTCCGATAGTGAATACATGTAAAAATGTGTAAAACACTTAAAGATATTCAGAACCTTTATACTGCATTTTTGGAAATCTTCTATGACAGAAAAATTCCCATCTGAAGGCAGTAGATCTTTTTTTTTTAATTCAAAAAGTTTTATTAGTACAGAATTACATAAGTAGTAACAAAATATTAAATATAAAGTACAAACATTTTTGTTTTTTTCTCCCCCCCCGAACCCACCCCCTTCCCTCCCCACCTCCTCCCCGGACTTCCCAGAGATAATACAGGGCATAATAATAAATTTAAATTGTTAATAAAAAGAGGAAAAAAAAAGAAAAAAAAGAACACTATTTTTAAAAAACTTCAACTCCAGATTATACACTACTAATATATCGCATTTGTATACAATAGTAAAGATACAAAAAAGAAAAAAAAGAAAGAAAGAAAGAGAAAACTCTTTAACAATACAAACAAACAAACCTCCTACCTCCTCCCTTCAATCCTCTATCTTATACAAAGTAAACGTTACATAAATAATAACTAAATATAAAATACACAAATCTTAAACTGATATTATTGACATTAAAAATAACCTCTAAGATAAAACTTAACTAAATGTTACATAAGTGATCATCAAATATTAAATTTCATCATGATATTAATAACATAATATTATTCTAAATTAACTTACTAACTTCAATAAACAAAAAAAGAAAGGGAAAAAAGAATAAACAAATCTTCAACAAACTATATATATCTAATATTATTAACATTAAAAATAACCTCAAAGTTATATAAAACTTAACTAAATATTGCATAAGTAATCATTAGATAGGGAAGAGAAAAAATGCAATCATATTAGTCTCTATCCGTCCAATATATTTCAACATCACATCGTTTTGTATCTTGATAGTTCATCTTTTAATAGTTCAATAAATTCGAATTTGTCGACTCGTCTCCCGTCTGATCCCAGACCTCCATCTCCTTTTCCCCAGCTATCTGGTTCAGGCACTCCTTTTGGGTTTTTGAATCTATTTCCTTTTGATCCATCAAAGGTGGCTTCCCCTCCTCCTCCTCTTTTATTTTTATACATCCTTCCTCTGGAATCTTGGATATATCAGCCTTTAGAACATTGACATAAAATTCAGTAGCTTTTTTTATCGTGTTGAGCCGGTATCTTTTTCCAGAAAATTTCACTGCTACTCCAACTGGCGCTTCCCATTTATATTGTAAATTTAATCTCTTAAATTCATCAATCAAAAAAGTATAGCTTTTTCTGGCTTTAAGCATTTTAGAGGGGATTTCTTTCCAAATCTTTAGTTCCTGACCATTCACCATAAGATTATTGTTAAATGTTGCTTGTATAATTCTGTTCCGTAACGCTCTTGTGGTAAAATATATGACAATGTCCCTTGGTAAATGCTTTTGTTTAGCGTACCACGAATTAATTCTGTATATTTTGTCGATTTGTGTAGCCAATTCCACTTTAGAAATTCCAGACACCTGATCCAATACGTCAACCATCCTGCCTTTTAAATTTTCATATAATCCTTCTTTCAAGCCTCTGATCCTTATAGCAACTTCCATGGATCTGAACTGTGTCATCAAGACCTCTTTTTCAAAATTTGCAATATCATTTTGGATTTTATCTATGTAATTCACCGAAGTTGCCAAAGCTTGTTTATTTGTTTCAATACGTTCTGCCAAAACTTCAATATTTGTTGCTAAGCCTTTGCAAACCTCTAACACATCAAATCTGAGTTGTTGATTCATATTCTTCAAAGCAGCCTGCATTTTTTTGTCTATCTCACTTATTTTCTGATTAAATTCCAAAGTAAGTTCATGTTTCATAATCTTTAAATTATTTAATAAATTTTCAGGTGTCAAAAGCTGTGGAGGTGTTAGCTCAGTGTTAAGTTGCATTTTAGAAATATATCCAGATGAATAGTCATTTCTTTTAGTCAAAACAATCTTTCCAGACTTTGAAGCCATTGGTGTTTCAAAAGAGTACAAAAAAGAAAAAAAAGCCAGATGCCTGATTAAAGTTCTTTCCAGTTTAAAAACCAGGTAGTCTTTTATTATTGGAAATATTTCTGTTATAACTTTAATCCAGAGTTAGGAGACAGAGAGAGAAAAAACCATTTTTCCAAGTTAAAAGTTTCCATAAGAGAGAGAGAAAAAAAAAAAGCCTCTGGGAAAACGAAAGTCACTTTCACTTCTCAATCGCCATATTGTTACTCTGTTTCCTTTGTTCCCTTGCCGAAGTGAAAGCTTGCCCAGGAGTTGAAAAAAAAAAGGAAAAAAGAGGTTTCAGTACTTGCCCATCTCATGCCTGTTTCTCTCTGTCTGCTTCTGTAGTTTAAATGTAGTTATAAATCCCATTCTTGAAGCAGCGGCTGGTCGCGACATCTAGCTCCGTAAAAGCGGAGGTTTCCTGATCTTCGGAGCTGGAGACAGGCTGCATGGGGAGCTCTCCCTTTGCGCCCTACCAGATGGCTCCTAGGGCACTGGGGGGGCTCTACCCCACCTGTCAGGCTCTCATCTCTCCCCTTTGCCCGGGGAAGAGATTTCAGAGCCGCCAGACAGCTGTTCTGGCGGCTTTTAACGAAGATAGGAAAGGCGCCCGACAGGGGACGTCCGCGATGGCGCGCTCCAAACCGGAAGTCTGAAGGCAGTAGATCTTATAGTCCCTGACAACTCCTCAGGAAGAAAGGGTGCTCTGCCACTTCCATTTCTGATACCATTCTTTTCTTTCATTGTAGATGAGTTTGGCTGAACTTTTGGAAAGCAACAGAAAAGAAATATGAGATGGGGATAAAGTTTAAGAAAAAGTATAAAAGAATATTGACATTAATTTATTCACTAGTTCTATGAAATAAATTTTGGCCCATTCTCCTTAGCCATTGAAGCCATTTTTTATTTTTTTAAGTGCCTCTATTTGTTTTCTTATAATTTTGACTTTGCAATATTTTTTTATTTTTTTATTTATTGTATTTTATTTATTTATTTTTATTTATTTTTTAAATTAATGTGTCTCTCATCTCATCAGAGGCAATTCTGGGTGGCTTAGAAATATTAAAACTAATGCACATTACTAATACACATTATTAAAATAATAAAACAATAAATTACAACAATAATGAATACCATTAAAAGATGGGAGGAGTTGAACATATGGGGGTGAAATAGGGTATTTCCTAATCCAATAGACACCTCCAGAATGTTGGAGCCCCAGGCCAACTGGCGTTCAGGCCCTTAAAGGTAAAGGTTCCCCTTGTACATATGTGCTAGTCGTTCCCGACTCTAGGGGGTGGTGCTCATCTCCGTTTCAAAGCCGAAGAGCCAGCACTGTCTGAAGACGTCTCCATAGTCATGTGGCCGGCATGACTAAATGCCGAAGGTGCACGGAGCACTGTTACCTTCTCACCAAAGTGGTCCCTATTTTTCTACTTGCATTTTTACATGCTTTCAAACTGTTAAATTGGCAGAAGCTGGGTCAACTAATGAGATTCAAGCTGCTGAACTGCCGACTTTTCTGATCTTACAAAATATCAGAAAAGTGAGGAGTGCAGTTCTTACCTTGAGAGAGTATGATTTTCCAAAGAACAGGAGCCATGGCAAAAGGGCTGTTTTCCTGAATCCCACCAGGCAAAAGTCCTTGATTGATGGGATCCATAGCATGATCCCCTTTGCTGGCACTAGTGGAGTGGGTCAATC
Organism: Diadophis punctatus similis; assembly: GCA_023053685.1. Taxonomy (NCBI): domain Eukaryota; kingdom Metazoa; phylum Chordata; class Lepidosauria; order Squamata; family Dipsadidae; genus Diadophis; species Diadophis punctatus. Next base: position 7,286,579 of record JALIGW010000008.1, on the reverse strand, counting down.
CCATTGGGATGAGATGGTAATACCATTTACATTTGATGGTAGGGTGAGTGCTCAGTGATAAGAAATGAGAAATTATTTTGCAGGAAACTTAAAATACTGACTTGATAAAACCACCTTTCCTTAGCAGTTTGATTCAAGCTCAGGGTAGAGAAAACTTAAAGTAATTGTCTAGTATAATAGCAGTTAATAGGCCTAGTGTTCATATTAAAATACTTTGGAGTTCAGAATACATTGCTCCAGTAGGAAAAACTCTTGAATATCTACTGATCTGATTGTTATTATCCTGTTTCCCTCAAATAAGACATCCCCTGATAATAAGCCCAATCGGATTTTTAAGTGCATGGCCAATAAGGCCAAGCACTTATTTCAGGGTTAAAAAAATATAAGACGGTCTTATTTTGGGGAAAATATGGTAATTTTTTTGTTTCTTAGTTGTAATCACAACATATTTATATAAAGTCCAATTACTAACAGACATTCTCTTGTCTTTATTTTTTCAGGGACTACAAACCAAGTAGTTAAAAATGGACTTTTTGACATGTGGAGATTTATCTGTGGAGGTTGCTCCGTGTGGATTCTGTTTTCCCAAGTAATTCTAACATCCTGCATCAAGTTTAGGGAGCATTTAATTTATATGCAAGGTGTGTATGAGGCAAATGTATGTATGTATGTAAATTTCTCCAACTAAGAACTAAGGAGAAATTTCCAAACAGTGAGAACAATTAACCAGTGGAACATCTTGCGTCCAGAATTTGTGGGTACTCCATCACTCGAAACTTTTAACAAGAGAGCGGACAGCCATTTGTCTGGAATGCATAAGGTCTCTTGCTTGTGCAGGGTTGGACAAGAAGATCCCTTCGAACTCTGGTATGTATGTATGTATGTATGTATGTATGTATGTATGTATGTATGTATGTATGTACGTACATACGTACCAGGAGTGGGTTTCACTTACCTTCGCTATCGGTTTGGTATTGTGAAGGCGTGAAGCGCTTCTGCGCATGTGCAGAGCCTTCTGCGCATGCACAGTTTGGCTGTGATGATGTCTGGTCGGGTGGGCAGAGCCTCCCGCTGCCACCGCTACCGGTTCGCCCAAACTGGGGCGAACCGGTAGCAACCCACCACTGGTATGTACATATGCATGCCAGGTTTCTGACTAGCAAACAACTTGTTACGAATGAAGGCAAATATAGTCTCTCAGGATAATTTTGCAGGATCCAATCTGGGTTGACCATCAGGAGCAGAGATTTAGTCTTCCGAGTTTTTTGACTTGTGCAGGAGCCATGCTCAAGGAACATCTCTCTTAACATAATGGGTCTGCTAGAGAGACATTCTGCTAGAGAGAGGTGCCCTGAGGATGAGCTCCAGCATGAATCCGAAAGCTTGGAAGACTAAACCTCTGGTCTGGGGGACTGACCCAGATTGGATCCTGAAACAACTTGTTGCTAGATGAAGAAAGGATTAATATTTTCATATATTTATTTAATTATTTAAAAGACCTGTATTTTAAAGGGAAAACCAGGTTGCCAACAATCTGGCATCACCAGATGAAGAAAGGATGTGTGCAGACATTATTCTGACAAACATTCCAATATTCTAAAAAAATATTCAGGAGAATACTAATTCCTCCCCTTAGTTGACAGAAATGCAATTATTCACTCAAGCAATCATTCCAGCAAAACTCTTATGTTTATAGATAGAAAATGTCTTATGGAGAAGGAGAGAGAGAAAACAAAGCAATATCTCAACCTGAGTTTCATATATTTTCATACTGCAGAGATCTCATTTTTCCACATAAAGAAATACAGAGCAAAATTACAGTTAACACAAACGGAATAAATTATTGTATATAATTAACGGGTTTATCCTCCTACTGCTGTTTTGCTTTCTACTTATATTTAAAATGGAATCGTTTTTAAGGAACAGTGTTACAAATACATAATTTACTTTAAAGTGTTCAGTAATTAAGTAAAGTCAAATCTACATAAGCATTTTGCTCCTTTTGTAATTGTACAAATACAATGCATCAATGAATCAAGTAAGAAGAAAAGTTTCATATCTCTAAGCTAAAATTCTAGCAACAATAACTACATGAATTTAAAAAATTATTACTATTGTTTTTTATTACATTTTCATGGTTTGGCGATAGGTGGAGCTTGGCAAAAGCAAAAGGACTTCATATCATTTTTTCTAAAATAGCTAAAAAGAAATGAAAATTGCTAATTCATCATTAAAATTCCAAAACAAATCCAAGAGATTTGTTAAAAAGCGATGCATACTCAAACTTTTTTCCATATCTGTTTTTCTTAAATACAAAATTCCAAAATCCTAAGTTTGCAAATTTGATAATAAATTTTTTGATATGAAACATTTAAAGAAGTTACTTAAATAGTTTTGATAAGGATGAAATATTGTAAATTGGAACATCATGTTAACAAGAAAGGGGATGGGGAAACTAGATAGAGAAATTCAACAGATGCTATTTACTGTCTTTGAAGTACCAAGTTCATTCCTGGGGGATTCTCCTGTATCTGATTGTCAAAGTGCAAATAGCATGAAAAGTAGAAGTAAAGATTTGAAGATTTTAATCCCACCTAGATCTTCTCTCAAAAGAAGAATGTATATATTAGTTGACATGACATTTTCTTTTTGTATCACAAAAAACCCTGAAGATAAATTGACTATTTCTCACAAGGTCTGCCAAACTGCAGCAGTAAATTATTTTTGAAAGAAACAACAAAATGTGTTTGGTTGAATTCAAACTTAGGATGGATCTTAGAGAGGCATAGATCTTGGCCTTATGCCCAGGAAGAGAGTTTGTTTGAAAAAGCAACACCTGTTTGTGTTCTGAACCTTAGACACTACATGTTTTTCAAAATCTGTTTGGATTTTAAATGCAATGATGTAACCTTTACATCGGTGGCCAACAATACTTCGATTTAACAAAATGATTAAGTCAAGATGAAAGTACTTGTGTTTATTCAGGTGATCCATAAGCATTTTGAAGGTTCATGATGTTGCAGGAGTATCAGCTGGGCTCAGTTGGAGAACAGAGTGAGAACATCTGTTGTTTCATTGGAAAATGCTTTCAGAATAATGACATGAGAATATATTTCTCTTTCATATATACAGTTAAATTTATTAAGAATTTTCATTATAACATCAAATTCTAATACAAATTAAACTTAAATGAAAAAAGGAGAATAGAGAGGAGTAAACATAGTAAGAAAAAAATAAAGAAAAGATAAGAATATAATAAAGAAATAGAAAAGAAATAAAGAAGTGACTTCCAACTTGCATCACAAGTATAAACAAGTTTAGTCACTCTTCACCCCTCTAAGATTTACCTCTCTAAGATTTACTTTTTGTCACATATCCCATCTCCTATCTATAAACATATCCATAAAACATTATCTTTTTAATTTTGGGGTCAACAGAAAGTTCATAAAGGATAACCACAAAGGAGGTAAACTGCAAATTGACTTTGACAGTATCATTTATTTATTTTATTTATTTTATTGGTATTTCTTATATGCCGCCCAACTCCCGGAGGACTCCGGGTGGCGTACAACAGAAAAAATACAAGAAACCAATATAAATAAGCATTTAAAACAAATATAAAAATTAAAAACCATAATCTTAAAAACATTTAATATCAATTCAACTTCATACATACTTGGGGGTGAGCTCAAATGGATTACGCTCTACCCCCTGCCTGCAGGAAAAGCCATGTCTTAACAGCTTTCCGGAAGGCCAGCAGGGTGGGGATAGTTCGGGTCTCTGGGGGAAGTTGGTTCCAGAGCACAGGGCCTGCCACAGAGAAGGCTCTCCCCCTAGGGCCAGCCAGGCGACATTGCTTAGCCGATGGGACCTGGAGGAGGCCAACTCTGTGGGCCCTAACCGGTCGAAGGGAAGTGTGAGGCAGAATGCGGTCCCGGAGATAACCTGGTCCTAAGCCATGAAGGGCTTTAAAGATGGTGATCAACACCTTGAATTGGACCTGGAGACCGATGGGCAACCAGTGCAGCTGGCGGAGTAAGGGTGTCACGTGGGTGTACCTTGGCACACCCACCACAGCATGCGCAGCCGCATTTTGCACCAGCTGAAATCTCCGGATACTCTTCAAGGGTAGCCCCATGTAGAGCGCTAATATTTTCCTTATAATCATATAAGGAAAATATTTACAAGATGTTTTACCGATGGCATTTACCTCTGGCACGATTGGCAAAAATGTTCCCGACGGTGTCTCCAAAATGTTGGAAATGTAATAAGGAGCAAGGGACTCATTACCATCTCTGGTGCCCTAAAGTTAAATTATACTGGAACAAAATTAAAAACTGGTTGGAAGAAATTATACAACGGGTGATCGATTTGAAGCCAGAGCTGTTCTTGTTGGGAATTTTTAGAGGAAAGATTTAAAAAGAGGATAGATATATAATATTCCATATAACTACTGCAGCCAGGATTGTTTATGTGCAGAGCTGGAAATCTGATACCATCCCCACATCCACAATGGTTGTCAGAAAAAATTTAGAATGTGCTGAGATGTGCAAATTAACAATGGAGATACCTGATAAAGAAGATACGGAATTCTTTGAAGCATGGGATAAATGGTATAAGTGGTTAAAACAAAATAAAAAATTTCAAATTTTGTTATAAATTAGGATTATCAATGAAGAAATTGTAAAGGCTCTTGCTTCCTTCTCCTATGTAAATAAATAGATACATATGTAATCAAAATGGAAGAAATAGAAGTTGAAAATATATCAGTAGACTTAATCCTTCGAATATAGAATTGTATAATAGTGATAGTCAAAACAAAAATAGCAATATTGTAAAGTGTAAATATTTATGAAAAAACTACGAAAAAGCTGTAAAAGTGGTTAGTTATTACTATGTTTGTTTTTGTCATGTGTTTTTGTATGTCTTTTTTATATGTTGTTTTTAAAGGAAAAAAACTAATAAAGATTTTTTTATAAAAGGATAACCACAAAAAGCATATCTTATTTTAATTTTGATCAAATAAACCAACTGTATATCCTTTCTTTTTATAACCATCAGAAATTATAAGAACCTCCCCAGCTCTCTTATTTTATCTTGCTTTTGTCAAGTTGCAGAAAATCTTTGAGTGGTGAACAATCATAAAATGTTTTTGTTATAAAAATGTGAGAAAAGTTTCAATCTTTGAACTTAAAGCTGTATTAATACTTAATACTAAAGTTTCCATTCTATTACTATTTATTATTATGTACAAATGTTAAAAGAAAAAAGAAGGAAGGAAGGAAGGAAGGAAGGAAGGAAGGAAGGAAGGAAGGAAGGAAGGAAGGAAGAAGAGAGAGAGAGAGAGAAAGAAAGAAAGAAAGAAAAGAAAGAAAAGGAAAAAGGAAAAAGGAAAAAGGAAAAAGGAAAAAGGAAAAAGGAAAAAGGAAAAGGAATTAAAAAATATTTAGGTCTTTAATTTTTAAGTTCCCCTTTCTTTATACTTTGATCGATATTTTTTTACTATGACTAATTTACAGTGTTTATAAACATCTAGACTCCTAAAAAATCCTTTAAATGTGTTTGCCTTGCTGTGTGATTATTGCATATATGGAAACTATTTTTGATTGAATTTAATTAAACAAATGTAAATGTAAATGTAAATGTAAACAAACAGATAAATGCTGTTAGTTTTTATTTCCTGAGCAGTCAATTGAAAAGTTAAAACTGCAAAATAATACCTTTTTAAAATCAAGTAGCGACCTGGTCATAGAAATTTAAATGCAGTTATTTTATTATCTGTCTGTCTGTCCATCCATCCATCTGTTTGTCCATTCATCCATCCATCCATCCATCCATTTATAACACCTATATTATAACACCTTTCTTCCAATCAAAATATTTTATTGTTTTCCAATAAAAACAACTTATAAAATCATATTAAAAATACAAAGCTAAGCAGATTAAAATATTAAAAGCAACAGTGACCTAGTGCCAAGTCATTAGTGGTTATCCAATTTTATCCCATCTTAGGGGGAAAAGCCTTATGGAAAACTAGGATAGTAGAGCCTGCTGAACTTCAGGGTGCAATGTGCTACATATGGCAGGGGCTGCCACAAAAAGGCAAGCTTCCTAGCTCCCATCAAGTGCTAAGAGTGTGTCCACCCTATCTGACCTGATAGGGTAGATAGATGTTCTTAGGGAAAGCTGGTCCTGAAAATAGCTTGGCCCCGAACAGCACTTTGAAATGTACCTGGAAAGGAATTGGAATCCAATGCAGCTCATGCAGGAAAAGTGTTACATGGGAAAAGCCTAGGTCCCTTAGTGTGTGCTGCTGCATTCTGGACAAGTTGAAGTTTTGATCACATGTCAAAAGACAGATTCCATCAGTATGGAGCACAAATTTGTATGTGTCATGCAAAAATAAACGAAACCTGAGCCACTTTTCTTCACTGTATAGGAAGACATGGATGGTACCCCCAGAGAATATTCACCCAGGTGGGCCCAAGGAAACAGAGACTTATTGACCCTAATTAAAAAGAGTCAGACCCCCACCCTCTCAAGAGGACAGTTATTTGACTAGTGAGAAAAGTAAAATGCTAATGAATTGTCATGCTGAAGAAATTTACAGTATATTACAAAGCAATTACTTTGAGAAGAAGGTTCCAATTTTGTATTCAAGTAATACAGGGGAAAATATAGTGAGTGACATGGCAAGAAACTTCAGAAAAAAGTTACTGAATGGAGCCAAAATGACAAATATGCTTGAGCAATATGGGCCAAAGGAGTCTTACTGTCGTCTTATTGTCTGTACCCAGTGACAGCAGCAACAATAACAAGCTGAAGCAGAGAATAATTCTTTCATTGCTCCACAGTGTAAGATAAAATATTTGCTACATATGACACAAGGTACCTTGTAGATTTGTTCAAGGATTTCTGTATCTGCATTGTTCTATATAAAGAGAAAAGGAGAAATATTTTTATCTCCTATGTCTCATTGTTTCAACCAATATTCCTTCTCCTGGAAGAGCAAAAAAAGCAATTTGGAGACAGGAAGAGATCTTTCAAATTCTGTGGGTTTGAACCATGATAAGGTTACTGTACCAACCTTAATTAATCAACAATAGTAGCTAATAAAATGAGGCTGGAAGTCTGTAGTCTAGCTTTCTCCAAAAATGTGCTAATTAGCTATGCTGATCATTCTTTTTTAAGAAGAATTTAATAGAATAATTACAAAAGTTGCTACTTTTAGATGAAGGGATGTTGTGTAGCAAAGCTAGGTTACAAATTTCTGATGATTATATGATTCATTTCTAAAATAAATTGACAAACTAGTCGAAAGAGGAGACTGTCTGCTACTTCACATATAAGATAAGAGAAAGCCTTTAGTCACATAATGCTGTGAACCTCAAAATTAGTCTTGAAATTAAATGGTCTTGGAGCATATATTATACATTCTGATCTTTTGATTACTACCAAAACCTCTGCAGCAATATTCTGAACAAGCAAAAATCCCTTGCCTCTATACCATGAAATTTATAACATAAAATATAATATAGCAACGCAAATTAAAGTTGATTGGAAAATGAATGAATAAGATCAATTTTTGTTCATATGGGAGCACAATTGACACATTGAATGGAGACAGTAAATTAATGCTCCTGCACATACAGGTAGTTCTTGAGTTACGACCACAACTGAGCCCAACATTTCTGTTAAGTGAGACATTTGTTAAGTGAATTTTGCCCCATTTTTTAACCTTTCTTGGCACAATTGTTAAGTGAATCACTGCAGTTGATAATTTACTAACCTGGTTGTTAAGTGAATCTGGCTTCCCCATTGACTTTGTTTGTCAGAAGGTCGCAAAAGTGATCACATGCCCTTGGGACACAGCAACGGTCATAAGTATGAACCAGTGTCCAAGCATCTGAACTTTGATCACATGATCATGTGTGATGCTGCAAGGGTCGTAACTGTGAAAAATGGTTGTGTCATATTTTTCAGTGCCATTGTAATTTTGAATATGAACTGTTGTAAGTTGAGTACTGCCTGTATTCCACCCTCAAATAGGTCAAAACACAGTGCCATTTTAAAGAAACTGCTAGAGGAAGACCCCAACGACAACAAACTAGCATTTTCCATGCCTGCTTAGCCACCCATACAGACAGAGAAAATCACACACATTAGCATCTCTCAGTTAAGGTCATTCACTCAAGTGCTAGATGGAGTCAAGATTGCTTGCAGTTTAAAACAAGAAAAAGAATCCAAATCAGAAAGAAAAAAATTAAATCGATCAACATAAGGCTATCTAATCAAGGCTGATGATAGGAAGTAAAATTCTCCATACCAAAATCTTCCTACCAGATTTTCCCACTTCATCCATATAATATTGATCTTATTATAATATGTACCCCCAGTTGTGTTAGCATAAACTTTTCAGCTTCTCAGAGATGATTCTATTGCAGAATCTGGTACCATTAACCTGGATGAAAAGCTCCTTGTTACTCAGAAAATGCTTATGTTATGATTAATAAGGCTGGATATCATAGTTAACTTGGTAGTTTATAGCTGAATCACAAAAACTGAATTTTGCTGACTTTCATTCTTACTGGAACCTTTGCTCTACAGAACTGGACTACAGCTCTTTGTTTTGAGTTAATTTTATTCATTTTCATTTAAAGTATATTAATGTCATCAATCATTTGTCGGCTCATATCTGTTAGTCTGTCATTTCCTGTCTCCTCACTAATCTGTTAAAAATCTTTAGTTTATGTTCATTTCACTCTTTGCAGATTCTGCAAACTACATGCTTATGCAGACATATGCATGTGCACACATATGGCTGCAAGTGCCTTTAATGCTGAATCAACAGTTTCTTTTGCCACAGCTTGAAAATGTGTCCACAGGTCAATTAAACTTCACTTCGGAGCCTTAGTTTGGCTTCCCTTAATCAATAGGAAATAGATCAGCTAAATGCTTTGTACCTTGTTTCCCCCAAAATAAGACCTGTCCCAAAAATAAGCCCTAGCCCCCTCCATCCCACTGTCTGGTTGTACGAGGTGGGATGAGGCACATGCATAAAAAGGTAGGGTGGGGTGGGAGAGTAGAGCTGCCCTATGTACCCTATACCCGGTTACATTAGGACTGCCGCAGCTGGGCCTCCAATGCCCCGACACTGCTGCCCAAGTTCTTCTGTGGCCTCTTGCAGCTGGATGCCAGATGGCACATTGCGCTGGTGCTACTGCTTGCAGCCAAATGCCATGTGATGCATTGCGCCAGTGCCACTGCTTGCAGCAGGAGGCTGCATGGCACATCATGCTGGTGCTGCCACTTGTGGCACAATACCATGTGCTGTCTCATGCGGGTTCCGCCACTCATGTACACAATGGCACATACCATGTGGCCTCCTGCCATGAGCGACGGCATTGGCATGATGAGCCACGTGGCCTCCTGCTGCGAGTGGCGGCACTGAAGCGATGCACCATGTAGTGTCCAGCCATGAGCACATGCGAGCATCCACAGAAGAAGTTGGTCAGTGGCATGACAGGTGGCAGGGCGTGGGAGACCTGGCTGCGGTGATACTAAAGTAAACAGGTAAGACATCCCTCAAAAATAAGATTTGATACTTATTTTGGGGCCCAAAAGAAAATAGGACCAGGTCTTATTTTGGGGAAAACATGGAATCTTGCACCATTGTATTTATTCACTGCATCAGTCTCCCACCTCTGTTGCTAAATATCCTGTCTCTATGTCTAACCCTTTATTGCTGAGCAGAAGCAGAAATCTTCATCAAAGATTAGCATATCAGATAATGCTGAGTGTTTGGCAGTTTTTAAATCTTGACTACGTTAAGAAATATGGAGTTCAACTTTTTTCTTGATACTTCAAGTGCTTTGAATTACTCTTATTTTCATCTGGAGTTTGAGTATTGACAAGATTTCATCTGAAGAAAAGCTCTGAGATTCAAAGACAAACCAATTCAATTTTCCTGTTTAAAAATCCAATTTGAAGGGGAAAAAACCCCTATTTGAATGTAGGCTTCAAAAAGAAACACCAAACACTTGCAGCTATTATTTTATTTTGCTTGCTTGCTTGCTTTTGTCTCTCTCTCTGTCTCTGTCTCTGTCTCTGTCTCTGTCTCTGTCTCTGTCTCGTCTCTGTCTCTGTCTCTGTCTCTGTCTCTCTCTGTCTCTCTGTCTCTCTGTCTCTCTCTAGAATAGAATAGAATAGAATAGAATAGAATAGAATAGAATAGAATAGAATAGAATAGAATAGAATAGAATAGAATTCTTTATTGGACACACAAGGAGTTTGTCTTAGTATATGCTCTCAGTGTACATAAGGAGAATAAAATACTTTCATCAAGAATAAAAAGATACAACACTTAGTGATAGTCAAGGTTACTAATAAGCTATCAAATCATACTAGGAAACAAATAAAAACAATTTAATTGAAAGATACAAGCAACATGGTGGCTCCGCCCCATACATATGTAAAATGTATGTGGCGGAGCCACGGCGGAGAATGGAGGAGAAAGAACTGACTCCCCTAATGACTCAAGCTTCCTCGGACTTTTTTATATGAAGGAGACCACCCTCCCCAAGATTTTTTCTCTCGGGGAGAAAGAAGATCGATCCAGGTACCCGATTGCTGTGACAGAACAACTCATTCACACTTGGGTAGTATTGCTTTTTCTTGTCTCCTTCGCAATCCGAGGTTTAGGAGAGACAGCCGTCCATTTTGGGTCTCAATATAGATGCCGTGAGGGCTGGTTTGCCGGCCTGATAGAAGGTTTGGAGGACCTACATGTTTGGGGGTGAATTCTTTGATGGATCAGAGGGGAGATGGAAAGACGGCAAAACGGTGAGCTTGGACGGCGTGCCAGTTGCCGGTGGCTAGGAATGTTGCTGTACTTTGTCTGGGATAGTGGCTACCGTATGTGTGTGGTCTGGCTCGGCATTTCAAAAAGACGTTCGTGAGGGAGTTCTCCTTCCAGCTAATCCCCTCTGCGACGGGCCAGCTTTGAATTGGAATAGCTGGGGCGGTGAGTCAGCACTTCTGCTGCCGGGCCATGAGACCCTCAAGGTCGATTTTACTTTTTCATCGCCGCCATTATTCTTTACTGCAGCAGCTTTTCTGGGCTTTTTTCTCCAGTTGTGACTCCCGGAAGAGGGCTGTGTGCTGCTATTGTCGCCGCTATCATCGTCATAGCTATTGCTGTTCAACTGCACTTTAGAGGTTGGATTGGCATCAAAGGCGTGTAGAAGATCTTACTGAGCGCTACCCTCTACTATTTCTATTTATATGCAGAGAGACTTGTGAAACCCGAGCCTATTTAGCTGTTGTGGTCTTTTTATCCATCAATGTCTCTGTGGATGCTGTATGCTGCTGATCGCTTTGGCTATGATTATAATCTGGACGATGATAATGATGAGATATACTATTGTGACTATTGTGACTATCATTGTGACTAGTACCTTCCTTGGTGCTTAGGTGCCTTGTGGGGGAGCACCCCTGTTGAGGGGAGGGGGTTTCCAGACCCTCAAAGACATCTGAGCAGAGGGATATTTCTTCGACCCCTGGATTATTGGCTCCCCGGAACCGGTCACTATGCCATGAGGAGTGGTAAATGGATAAAGAACTTTAGGACTGGAGATTTCTTTTGCCTTTTTCGAAGATCTTCCTTGGGGAGACCCCATAGACATTACGCAAAACTGGACAGACCATTGGGAGGGCGAACTTACGGCAGAAGGCCTTCTCTCCCTGTATCCCCCCTACACTGACAGTTTTTTTCCTTTTAAACCTACGAATCTACCTCCGTTATAGTGTGTGGATGTGAGTGTGTATGGTTATGTCTGATCGAGATGCATATGTAGATAGTTAAGATTTCTGAAGGAATGAATGAGTCAGGGGCTGGGACTCTGCCCCCCTCTGCTGAGTGTGGAAATAGAAGCAGAGGGGGGTTTCAGTCCAACCCCAGGCTCAGTATGAATGGTGTGTATGGCCTGCCAGGAGAGAGGGGACCAGTGGGGGGGTTATGGGATCTCTGGTGGAGCGGAGAGTGACAGCATTTCGGTAATAACAGGGAGGGGTAGGTATGGCGGGAGCAGAGGGGTAGGCCGCTTTTGGGGAACAGGAACTCGCTGTCTCTAAGCCATCTCTTGTTCTGGACCCTCTGGTTTGCTTCCACCTAGCTCAACCCGAGTACCTGGTAACCAGGGATGTCAGGGCCCTGGGCTCAAGCTGCTGCTGTTGAATGCCAGGTCGAATGATGGCATTCAGGAAAAAATGGCCCTTGTGTCTAGTTCTTTTGGTGTGCAGTGCCCTATAACGTCTTTTTGATGGTAGAAGTTTAAACAATTTATGTCCAGGATGTGAGGGGTCTGTAGCAGGGGTGAAATGCTCCCGGTTCAGGCGTGCCTGCCAGTTGTCGGAGAGCCAGTAGCAAGAGGCTTCACCCACCCACCCAGATACCACCATTTGGGTTCTTTTACCCTTGCGCTGCTGTCGATACCGGTCCTCCAATGACCGGCAGGCATGCCCAAACCGGGAGCATTTCACCCCTGGTCTGTAGATATTTTCACAGCCCTCTTTTTGACTCATGCAGTATACAGGTCCTCAATGGAAGGCAGGTTGGTAGCAATTGCTTTTTCTGCAGTTCTAATTATCCGTTGAAGTCTGTGTTTGTCTTAATGGTTGCAGAGCCAAACCAGACAGTTATGCAGGTGCAGATGACAAACTCAATAATTCCTCTGTAGAATAAAGATCTTAGAAAACTAATTTAAAAACATACTTTTAGTTTCCCAGTTGCTTTTCTATTGTGTCAGAATTGAAGTGGAGCTTCTTCAAACATTCGCTGACTTACCTGTAGGATGAAACCATTTTGTATTTGAACTGCATGGTTGCGCAGGATACCGTTTTCAAATATGTAGAAATTCACAGCAATTGTTCTTTTTAAAATATAAACTTTTTATATTAGACCCCCATTACCTAAGATCTCATTAAAGAGTTTCTGGCTAGACAGGCTATTTCTCAGTCAAAGCAATTCTTGTCATAGGGATTCCACTTTTATTGTTACTGTTGATGTTTTGAAGTAGAAATTACTCCTCACTTTTGAGATAAAATGAACAGAAGTATGACAGTGTTTGATTCTTATTTCAGCTTCTAGATCAGCGGTTCCCAACCTGGGGGTCACGACCCCTTTGGGGTTCGAATGACCATTTCCCAGGGGTCTCCCTGGCATCCTCAGCCCCCCCCCACTGCCACAAGCCTGGCCATATCGTGCCCTACAAACCCCGCCCCCACCCTCACCACGACCCACCTTGCTGCCGCCATTTGGGTTCTTTTACCCTCTGCGCATGCGCAAAGCGTTCTGCGTATGCGCAGAGGGTTAAATAACCCAAATGGCGGCATCCAGGCGAAGTCTCTGATCTGGGCGAGGTCTCCGCTTGCTTCGCATGTTGCCTTTGGGAGCTTTTCGAGCCCCATCGTGAAAGGCGTGCGCGATTTCGGCAGGGCCAGGACAGGCGGCTGTTTTTTATTTGGAACCCTCGCGAGCTCTAATGCAACAGTACGGAGGGGGAGTTTGCAAGTGGCGGCAAAGGGGATCTTCCAAGGACGTTTCCGTTCTGGGGGGAGCCTCCCCTCCTCTTCGCTCGCCCCCCGGGAGCAGAAGCCGGGATTGAAGCCAGCTTGGGGGAGGAATGAGAGAGGGGAGGCCAGCCAAGGAGGCGGCGGGCGGGACCCCGCAAGCAGCAGCAGCAACAGCAGCAGCCGAAGGGCAGCCGGGGCAGAGCCGGGCTTCCAGCTGCCGCCTGTTGCCATGTTCCTCGCTTTGCTCCACTGGCTTTGCACGCTCGGCAGCGGCCAAGTGGGGCACAGCCGCCTGGAGAGAATGTGCCAAGGTGGCGGAGGCGGCAGGCGGCCATGGCCACCCCCGCTCGCCTCGGCACCCACCCACGGTTGGCCGCTGCTACAGCTGTTGCTGCTGCTGCTCGCAGGGTCCCACCGGCCACCGGCCGCCTCCGCCACCTCTTTGGCTGGCCTCCCCTTTCTTGTTCCTCCCCCAAGCTGGCTTCAATCCCAGCTTTTGCAAAGCGAGGAACATGGTGACAGGTGGCAGCTGGAAGCCCGACTCTGCCCTGGCTGCCCTTCGGCCGCTGCTGCCGCTGTTGCTGCTGCTGCTCGCGGGGTCCCACCAGCCAGCCGCCGCCTGTGCCACCTCTTTGGCTGGCCTCCCCTCTCTCGTTCCTCCCCCAAGCTGGCTTCAATCCCGGCTTCTGATCCCGGGGGCCGAGCGAAGAGGAAGGGGGGGCTTCCCCGGAACGGAAACATCCGTGGAAGATCCCCTTTGCCGCCACTTGTGAACTCCCCCTCCGTACTGTTGCATTTACATCCGCGCGGGTTCCAAATAAAAAACAGCCGCCTGTCCTTTGCACATGCGCAGAGGGTAAAAGAACCCAAATGGCGGCGGCGGGGTGGGGCACGTTGGGGGCGCGAGGGTGGGGCATGGGTCGCAGCATTAGAAAGGTTGAGAACCACTGTTCTAGATGAATTAAAGACTACCACTTTTGTTATTTTTTTAAATTAAAGCCTATGAGTTATCACTTATGTAAACTCCATTAGTAATTTCAGAAGAAGCGATCTGTACCTGTTCATGGCTTAATTTCTGAACAATTCAGGTCATCTATTCAAATGGTTTGTTTGGGCCTGCAGAAAATTAAATTGTATACATAAAGATAAAAGGAACTGATGATAATTATACTTTTCAAAATGCTAAATTTAGATTACACCAAATAATTGGGTCTGATCATTATAAGCCTAGGTTTCTGACAGATGGCAGCATATTGGCTTTACCAGTTGCATCTGCTTGGAGGAGAAGTCAACATCATAGACATTAGCAAGGTAGAAACTAGCAGCACCTTGCTTCTTCAGAGTTAAGATCAATTTTTAGCAGATTAGATCAGGTGGAAATAGAGTGTGCAACAAAGTGCCTTGACATCACATATACAGTATGTTGGGCTTGACAGCTCTGTATGTGAATAATCAACTGTAAAGATAATGTGCGAATCAGCATGTATATATGTACACATATATATTGGAGATATTGAGGGAGATGATATGTAGGTGGTCTGGCAACTGGCTCCTAAATATAGTTTGGCATAGGGCCCATGCAGCTTTTGATTAAATCTTTGGGCATCATTATGTTTAATACTAAACCACACATAAGATCTGTGATTAAAGCATGGCGTCTAACCACTCAGCTGCCCCAAGCAGATTCTAAGAGGCATTAATCCTCAACAGACATCTTTTAATATCCTGATAATTGTCTCCAATTCTGCTGTTTAAACTGCTTCATCAGTCTTAAACTGTCCATAGGAGAAAAGAAAGCTATATTAATTTGGAGATGTGGAATTTGGACTTGTCTTTCTGGAGGATCAAACACAACACTGATAATATTGCCATTTTTCTCATTCTGTTTTATCTTCAAAAACTGATGTGTATCAACAATTTATGCCAGTACTGCTAAAAGGGAGCTTTTTACTTTCTATGAAAATGACATATGCGTGTCTATGAAAGAAACTAAGAAAGAAAGAATAAATAAAATACACAAAGGACACAGATTTTTTTTAAAAAAAACAGTGAATAAGAATATCAGAAGAATGGATATAAATAAGGAAACTTTTGATTTATAAAAAGTAAGTTAATTCTTGGAAATTTCTATCTCTTCAGGTAATAATGGATAAAGAGAAGGCACAATAAGGAACAGCATAAATCAAAAATAATTTTTCCAGAGAAAACTTCTATCAGGTTTCTGTCATTCAAAAAATTTAGAAAAGGAAATAGTTTTACATTTATGCATTGTCATTCTGTATTATAGTTTCCAATTGTCTATGAGTTTATACACAGTGTACAGGAAATATATGCCTGATTATACAGATAAAGACATTTTTATTTAGTTTGTTTCTAAGCTCTTCAGTGTATTCAGTTTAATAAATATTCATTTATCAAAGAGTTGTCAACATTGAGATGCCTCTGTATGTTTTATAAAATGCTTTAATGAAATGAATCATTTAAAAATGTTTTAATTTTATGGCTTCAAATCACAACTATGATTTACTTTGATAAATTCAAAAAGATGCATCTATTGTATTATAGAAATTTTAAATTGAGCAAACAAATTCTTTTGAACAAAACAACGTCAATAAACTATTGTTTGCTGAAATTTTAGGAATGAGTTTGTGCAGAAAAAAGAATGGGAGGTTATTGTTTCTTTTCAAAAGTTTACAATAGTTATTGAACTACTGTAACTATTCTATTATGCTGCATTACTATTACTATTAGTTTTTCTTATCGTTCCTATCACCCATCTCCTCCCACTTATGACTGTATGACTGTAACTTGTTGCTTGTATCCTTACAATTTATATTCATATTGATTGTTTCCTGATTGCTTACTTGAACCCTATGACAACCATTCTTGACAAATGTATCTTTTCTTTTATGTACACTGAGAGCATATGCACCAAAGACAAATTCCTTGTGTGTCCAATCACACTTGGTCAATAAAGAATTCTATTCTATTCTATCTATTCTATCCTTGGCTAGAATTCTATGAACCACTGTGAAAATTCATCTAACAAGATAGCTTTATCAGTAAGGAGTCAGGATAAGTAAATTTTCCTTCTAGTCAAGTTCAACTCCTATTTTATGGAAATGTCCTTACACATTCTTACAATAATTGGAATTAACTTGCCATTCTCTTCTTCTGGGATAAAGGTTCAGCTTTACAGTCAATACTACTGCTCTCATATTCCCCTCCAAGTACCAACCAATCCCAATCTTCACCAGTTTCTCAAGTTTATTAAATAGTGCCAACTGCTGAGTAGTTTATTCTTATTTCTAGTGTTGTAGGAGATTGTTTATTATTCAGAATAATCTATCTGGTATTTACTATTCTTTATATTGTATTTAAGTACAATGCAGCTATGGAAATGTTATCTCATATAGCCTTCCAAATCTGTATCATCCAGATGGCCTAGATCAGGGTGATCAAATTCAAGGCCCTCAGGCCAAAACCAGCCCGCAATGTGATCAGATCTGGCCTGTGTGGCCATCATGGAAATAATAAGGCGCCGGGCCGTGCATGTCGGCGGGCGCACATGTGCATCCTGGCGGGCATGCATGTGCACAGCAGGCAGTGGGCACATGCGCACACAAGCCTGGCTCACACCACCCCAGCAGGTGCGCATGCGCACAAGGTAAGAAGACCAATAGCGACCTACTCTCCAGCCGCAAGCCAAAAAAGACTGTGGGATGGAGTAAGTACGTCCAATGGTTCATATCATGTGCCTCCCCCCTGCCTCCATCTACTGCTGATGTCGCTCTTGTGCATGCTTCTGGGATGGCAAGCCTGGTGGAGCGGGCTCCAGAGCCTCAGTGTGTGCCAGCTGAGGGACTGGAAAACATTGGCTTCCATGCACCAAGGGCATACAAAGGGCGAGCGAGCAATGGCTGACAGTTTTTGGCACCCCTTGCATTGCCTCATGGCAGCAGCACCCCCACTCCTGCGTCGTCTCACCTCACCTCCTGTGAGACGAGCTTCCCGCCTACCGCCCCACCCCCGGAGACCTCTGGATTCCCTAACACCACCCAGCCTATGCGAGTGTCTTCAAGCTGGCCACACCTCTCAGGCTATGCCCAGTCAGCTGTGACCATCCCGGCCATGCCCCCCACCTCATCCCCCCAAGGACAACCACAGTTCTGATGCGGCCCACAATGAAATTGAGTTTGACACCCCTGGCCTAGATTATAACATTAAAAAAACTGTAGTTAAACATATCTTGAAGACAATAATATGACTTTTGACTGTAAACCAATCAAATCAAAGAACTACAAACCATATTAGATATGATCTCATCCCTTGAAATATATAGTAGTATTCCTTTAACAGTTTTATACAGAGATGTTATTACACAGGACCAATGTAGGATAATGCATTATCAAAGTTCCAATTTATTAGAGATGTCATACTGGCACATCTGGAAAACCCAAATGTGAAAGCTCCCGGGTTTTCCCCACCCAAAGGAAAGTCAAAATCCCTTCCCCTGCACCTACATGTCCATCACATGGTCCAATCAATCCACCATCATGCCAGTCATGCCAGTCCAGGTGCAGGCTGAATGTCCTTGACTCTCAGACAAAAGAATGTTGCTATGGCTAATTACTTCTACCAATTTCAAACAAACCCCCCTCCCAGTTTCCCACAGACTAAGTGTGGCAGCTCTGAAGATCCAAAAGAAAAGATTGCCTCCAGGGCTGACAGGCTGCCCTCCTCAACTGATGATCATGTCCTGGAACGAGAGGAACGTAGGAGGTTAATTCAGTCAGTCCCTAACCACTCTCCTCCCAGGAGGACCCTTTGGCTTATCAGGGAATTTATCATGGAATTGCTTTTTTAATCTATCTGCCTTTACATTCCAGCTCTTAACCAAGGTAGCCTCAGACAAAGGGTATCCTTTCCAATGAACTAAATATTGTAATCTACCTCTGTGTAATTTAGTGTCCAAAATTCTCTTAACCTTGTAATGGGTCTCCCCTTGCACCACTATGGGCTTGGGTGCCGGTGTGGCTTGAGGTCTCAATCTTGAACTAACCGCTGGCTTCAGCAGACTGCAATGAAAGACTGGATGCACTTTCTCTAGTATGCATGGGAGGTTAAGCTGAACTGTTACTGGGTTAATTACTTTCACTATTGGAAAAGGCCCTAAGAATTTAGGTCCCAGCTTCTTGCTGGGTAATTTTTGCACTCTGGAGGCTTTAGGAGTGTGAAAAATGGCCCAACAGGCAAACCGGAAGTCCATTTTTCCGAACTTCAAGTTTGCCTGTTTGGCCGTTTTTCGCACTCCAAGCAGATTATTGCTGTGTGAATTGGCTTAATGTCAACCATCCTACTCAGTGCATACAGCAAATGAAACTCAAGTATAATTTACTGAGTTGTCATAGATACATAAGTAGTGAAGCCAATTCTTATGTTTTCAGGTGATATATGATGCTCCTGCTGTGTTGATTTACCTGATGATGCTCCTGTTTGCCTATATTATTTAATGTAAATATAGTTATTTATGTAAATGATTCATATCAGTGTTTCTGACTCTCTTTGAACACCGGCTGCAAAATTACCTGACAGGTTATGGATCCAGAAGCACCCTGAAGCACCAGTAGTATTTCTCTGGCATACAAGTTTCTTTGTGAGTCTGAGGGAGGTTGAGGACTATTAGCCTGTAAAGACAGCATGATGTTATCTGTTACAGGAATAGGAGGAGGATTTCCTGTGGCTTGTCTTAATGAAATGAATTATCCCTCATGGAGTCTAAAGATGGAGATGTTTCTGCAGAGGGAGGATTTGTGGACAGTTGTAAGCAATTCTCCAGTAGATCAGAATAAGTAGGAGCAAAGACAAAATGAAAAAGCACTAGCAGCATAATTTTGTGCTTGGAAGATAGTCAGGTAATGCATGTGTGTGGGCTTACATCTGCTACAAAATGCTGGATGGCCTTATGCAAAATTTATATAAGGGAAACTGCAAGCAGCAAAGTTACTCTTGCCAGAAAACTTTATAGACCAAGTCTAGAGAAATTGTGTCAGATCACCTCCAGTTTATGAGGAAAACCTTCCTTGAGTTAGAAGATTGAGGAATGGTGTTTTCAGAAACATACAAAATATATGTTGTATTGAGCTCCCTTAATGATACATGGGATTTATCAGTAAGAAGCCTTGAGTCCATGAATGACCACGATTTAACTATGAACTATGTGACTGAGAAACTTTTGGAAGAAGAACAGAAAAGGCTAGAAAGAAACAATAGTATTTGCCGCCCAGTCAGAAAAGAACTGTTTTCCAGTGAGATAACAAGGTTGAAGAGAAAGTTTGTGTAGTGAAATGCTGATTTGCATGTGAATCTACTCAACATATCCAGAGAAATCTTCCGGTAAGAAGATTAAAAGATTCAAGCAGGAAAGAGAAAGCACAGAGGCAGAAGAAAGAAGACACATGGATTTCTGTGGTAAGGCAAAGAACAAAAACAGCAAACAATATTTGGTTGTTGGACAGTGGGGCTAGTGAGCATATTGTAAATAATCCAAAACTTTTTTCTAATCTGGGACAAACCGCTTAGGAATATGTAAGCCTGGCAAATGGTAATCATTCTTTTTTACAGAGGCAAGGAACAAAATATGTACCATGTATTGGAAAATAGTTCAATAAAGTTTTATATGTACCAGATTTAGATTATAATTTACTGAGTGCATCTTGCTTAGACAATGAAGAATATGAGGTAATTTTTTCAAAAGGTACATGCAAGATCATAAAGAATAGCAGAACATGTGCACAAGGTTTGAAACTGAACAATTTATGTTTTGAACCACAAGAAAACTGGTGGAAGTGTGCAGACAATCATTTCTAATGAACCAAAGCATAATGAATATGCAGATTTATTACACAGAAGGCTGGATTATACAAGCTTTAAAGCAGGAGTGTCAAACTCAATTTCATTGAGGGCAGCATCAGGGTTGTGTTTGATCTCAGGGAGCCGGGGTGTGTGGCCGGGGGGGGGGTGCGTGGCCAGCTCAAGATCACTCGAGGTTCCGTTTTTGGCTGCGATGACCTCCTGCAGCCCTCTGCCAGTGAAAATGGAGCCCGGAAGGGCTGCCTGTGGCCCTCCCAAGCTCCGTTTTTGCTGGCAGAGGTACTGCATACAGGTCAATTGCTGTTTCTAGGGCGGCCCCGTGGGCCAGATCTAAGCACCCTGCAGCCAGATCCAGCCCACGGGCCTTCAGTTTGACAACCCTGCTTTAAAGTATTTCAGAAAATGCCTGACCTGCTGTAGGTTTGAATGTTAAGGATTGTGACAATTATCTGGATTGCACTATATGCAAAATCGAAAGCATACCTGTCAACAAAAGAAGTGAAAAGAAATCTGACATAATTTTTCAGTTAGTACATGCTGATTTAATTGACTGTCTATCCCTGTCAATGGGAGGGGCCAAATTTGCTTTGGTAATTGTTGTTGATTACTCTAGATATAGATTTTGCTATTTATTAAAAGCAAAACTGAAGTGTTTCAACAATTTAAGCAGTAGGTAATGTTTGTAGAGGTATCAACATGTATCTCAGCTGCAAACAGACAGAGGTATAGAGTTCATGTCTAACATGTTCCAGCAGTGGCTGAGAAAGAATGGCACAAGACATAGAAGAACAAACCCATGCTTTTCAGCAGAGAATGAGTTTCTGAACGCAGGAATGGTGTGTTACAAACTATGAAAGATACATTTCTAGCAGGAATGAGTAAGCTGTATTGGGGCAAGGCAATTTTAACTGCCAATCGTTTGGTTAATAGACTATGGAGTCCAGCAATTAATAAAACTCCATATTATATGTTATATGGAAAAACAACCATGTTTGGCACATTTAAGAATCTTTGGCAGCAGTGCCTGGATGTACATTCCCAAAACAATTAAAAGGAAAGGACAGCCAAAGGCAAGGAAATTGAAATTTATAGGTTATTAGTCAGGATCAAAGGCATATAGTCAGATGGTCACAAAACATTATTTCACATTCTGCAAATTTTTCAGAACATGATTGGGAAAAGGTACATGCCAATACTGAAGTTTTAATACCTGTTAGTCAGCAGTCTCAAGTGGATGAGCATTCACACAGGCATGTTGAACAAAGGTCTGAGAGTAGCTCAGGGTCTGACAATAGATCAGAGAAATGTTTAGAAAGTGAGATTCCAGTAAAGCAGGAAGCATTTATTCCAAGAAGGTCAAACAAAGGTATTCCTCCTGAAAGATTCACAGCAGGTGACGTAAAGGTATGTATCTTTTATGAGCTACAAGAGTACCTGAAAGTATTAAATTTACTTCTGGAACAACAAAAGAACAATGACAAATTTACTCATTTGCAAAATAGGTTAAAAAGGAATTTCAGTTAAAGAGTCTAGGAGAACTTTCCAAAGTTCATTTTAAAGTGTTCGGTCCATCTATATGCTTATGGATCACCATGAATCTATTCAACAATTTAGTGAATTATTTTAGTGTTTCTGGCTTTAACAGAGGGTAAAGCATAATATATATAGTGAAAGATTGCACATGGAATAGGGAGTTATCATTAGTCAGTTTAATTAACTAGAAAGTAACTTTTAGCACTTCTGCCAACCCTGCCCAGCAGAGTACTTCTATCTAGAGGCTAAATGGGTGGTCTAAGACACTGTTTATTTTATGTATTTATAAACTGAATTATTTAGTTAACCTAAGCATATTTATTGTATGACTGGAAGACTAAAAACAACTTTGTTGCTTTTTCTTTTGAAGACGTTTCATTTCTCATCCAAGAAGATTCCCCACTATCCAGTCAGAGCTGAAGAAGCTTCTTCGATGAGAAGCGAAATGTCTTCAAAAGAAAAAACAAGAACGTCCAGTTGCCTCCTGAAAAGGAACCTTTGGGACAACCATGACCTGGATGACTGAGAGTCTCTCTACAGACGTTTAGCTATACAATTTGAGATGAACACCCTTTGAATGGATTTCCAGAGGAAAAATTGCAAACTACAGGAACCAGGAGCACTACTCAGGTGACCATGAGGATAGAGATAAGGATGCAAATGACTAGCTGTCTGCAAGGAATATAAATCCTTCCATTCCCCACTATCCTGTCAAAGCTGAAGAAGATTATTGGATCAGAAGCGAAAAGTCTTCAAAAGAAAAAACAAGAACGTTACCTTCTGAAAAAGCACCTTGGTACAACCATGACCTGGATAACTGAGAATCTCTACAGACTTTAAGATTAGGTGAAACTTGGCTCAAAAGCAGTAACTATGAGAGGAATCTTGGAGTTCTAGTGACAATCACATAAATAAGAGCCAGCAGTTATGGCAGCAGCCAAAAAAGCCAATGTAATTCTTGATTGTATAAAGTTAAACAAAGGCATAGAATCAAAATCACATGAAGTATTACTACTTTATAAAACGTTAGGAAGACCACATCTAGAATACTGCATCTAGTTTTGCTCACCACATTATAAAAAAGATTTGTTGAGCCTTTAGAAAGCGTGCAGAGAATAGCAAGTAAAATAAATATGGGGCTGGAGACTAAAACCTATGAAGAACTGTTACAGGAATTGGGTCTGGCCAGCCTAGAGAAAAGAAGGACTAGGGGTGACATGATTGATACATCTGAGGCATTCTCAGCAATGAATGGAAATTAATCAAGGAGGGAAGCAAGCTACAATTAAGAGAAATTTCCTAACAGAACAATTAACAATTAACCAGTGGAACAGCTTGCCTTCAGATGTTGTGGCTGCTTCATCAGTGGAGGCTTTTAAGAAAAGACTGGACAGCCACTTGCCTGAAATGGTATAGGGTTGTCTACTTGAGCAGGAGTTGAACTAGAAGACCTCCAAGGTCCCTTCCAAGTTTATTATGTGTGTGTTCTATTCTGAGTTATTATCTCTCCAAAAGCTTACTTTCTTTACTCATTTCATCTTACTCTGCCAAAAAAGGAAACACAATTGCAGGCCTTTTGATGCTTTCCCATTATATTCCACATTGAAAGCTATTTCCAGAACTGAATAGAGTCTCAGAATAGGTCGAACTGAATTAGCTCACCTCCCAATCATGTAACTGTATGAGGGCTGATGGACATTTCCTTAGTTTCTTCACATTCTACGGCTTGTCACTTTCAGAGATTAAGCTGAAAGTACAAAGAACTGAAATTTTTCTGTTGTATTATAAGAGTCATAGGACTCTCTTCAGGAGGATTATTTAAATGAATCCTTGGTTCCTAATGAATAATGGCAGACTTCTTTCTCCTGGAAGGCATTGTAGGAAAAGGAATTTTAAAATTAATAATAGGGTTATTGATACCATTTTTGTTTTATGTATTTATAATCTTTGTGTCTTGAGACAAACTTTCTATAGAGAAGATATGATATAGATATAAATGCATATACACAGAAAATGTAAATCACATTTAGAAAGTATTCTAGGGCATACAGAAAAAATAAATCAAAATTATTATGGAGATGCTAGAGCTTCCACATTTTGTGATATGCAGATTTTTGATCCCAGAACATTATTTCTATAGATCCATTATGCAAAGGTCATGAAAGAAGATTTATTTAAATAATATTAATTTTGTAACATTTTGTGACCACCTGACAAAGTCAATGGGAAAGCCAGATTCACTTAACAACCATGTTACTAACTTAATAACTGTAGTGAATCACTTAAAAACGGTGGCAATAAAGGTCCTATAATGGGGCGAAACTCACTTAACAACTGTCTTGCTTAGCAATAGAAATTTTGGGCTCAGCTGTGGACATAAATTAAGGACTACCTGTAGTATCTAGTATTAGTAACAATCAAGGAGCTAGAAAACACACAGATTAGTTGTTTGAGCCAATGAGACAGCTGTTATGTTTTCTCTACTGATTATCTTAACAATTTTGTTTTATTGTTCAATAGACTCAAGCTGTTCTGAATATCAGCTTGGTCTCATCAACATGGTCTTCATTTGAAAAGTTCTTTTCCTTTTTCTTGGGATTTTACAGCCCACCCACTAACTTTCCCACATTTTATACTCCATAAGTGTGGTTTGGGTCAGTCAAGATAATACCAATACTAATTCCAAGAAGAATTCTGTCTTTCTTCTCCCTGGAATAAAGGATATGCTTTTTTTTTGTTGTTGTTGTTAAAATTAGGCACCATAGAAGTTTCCATTGCCTCATGTTTGTAAACATATTTCATTCATCTGTTGCAATTATCTTGAAAGGAAATCAGATTTTAATATACAAGTTCTTACAGTTAATGAATTTTTTCACTATTTTAGGCTTGCCTATTTGTCCTACAGAACATGTTTTAAGCATTTTACCGCAATGTTTGCAGAGTACATTGGAAGGATTTAAAGACGACTAAGGATAAGTGGGTGGTAAATTTGATCAATTCTATATTGTCATTCCAGCCTAACGGCCACCCTAAACAGATCCTTGAAGGCTACTTTTTGTATCATTTTCTTCTGAAATTAGGCATGGGTGAATAAGAGCATTTGGAATTTGGCTGTACAAATTAGGAACGAAATTCTGATCTTTTTTTCCATGCTACAGTTATGAGACCTGGAAAATCTCTTCCTTTTCTTGGAACAGCTGTGTATGTATTCTTTAGTGGGGTCACAGGAAAGGATTCCCACCTCCATGACCATCTATGTTAATATTTGTAAGAAAAAATAATATACAAGACAATGAATTACAATTATTATGTTTTATGTACCATACTCTCAATTTATTATAGATTTACATCTTAATTTTATTTCAAAATAAGGTATTCTTATTTGGTTGTTTATTTATTTTTATCAGAAATCGAGAAAAAGCATTAAAACAGTGGATACTGAGTAACAGAAAGTTAAAAGTACCTAAAATATACTTGTAAACTAGAAATCTTTTGTTTAGAGATATTTATAGCTGCTGTACTAAACTTCACTGCATTATAGGTAATGAGAATTTTCTTATTTGATAAAATAAGATAAATGTAAAATTAACAGACTGCCCTGGACCATGAAATAACACAAGAAAAATTAGGCTTCTTTCAAAGATACTAATTCAGTCATGAAGGACAATTGTCATTCTTATTTGCAAAGTTAATAGAGGAAAGTTGAAGCAAACAGATTGAATCCAGTAAAATTCAATGTTCTGTCTTAGGTCCAGTAGTCTTTAATATCTTCATGACTTACTGTATTTTTCAGAGTATAAGACGTACCTTTCCTCCCCTAAAAGAGGCTGAAAATTTGGTTGCGTCTTATACTCCGAATATAGCTTTTTCGAAGCTTTTTTTTCAGCCCTAACGAGGTGCTAACGATCTTCCTGGCTTGCAGGATTTTTTCATTGCTGCTCTCTCCAAAGAAGTTTTTTTCCAGCCCTAAGTCTTTGCAGGCTTGTTTTCATTGCTACTTGCTCCGAAGAATGTTTTTTCCAGCTCTAACGAGGTGCTAAGGATCTTCCCGGCTCTTACTGGCTTGTAGGCTTTTTCATTGCTACTCTCTCTGAAGAAGTTTTTTTCCAGCCCTAAGTCTTTGCAGGCTTTTTTTCATTGCTACTTGCTCTGAATAATGTTTTTTCCAGCCCTAATGAGGTGCTAAGGATCTTCCCGGCTCTTACCAGCTTGCAGGATTTTTTTCATTGCTACTCCCTCCGAAGAAGTTTTTTCCAGCACTAACCAGGGGATAATATAATGTGCTGAAGCTGACCAGACTAAGGACGCTAGCCAGATGAATACCTGGTAGGTAGATTTTCCCCCCCTATTTTCCTCCCCAAAAACTAAGGTGCGTCTTATACTCCGGTGCATCTTATACTCCGAAAAATACGGTAGATAAGGGAATAGAAGGGGAACTCATCAAATTTGCAGATGACACTAAGCTGGTAAGAAGATACCCCAGAAGACAAGCTCAGGATCTAAAAGATCTTGACAGACTTGAACAATGGGCCCTATCCAACAACATGAAATTTAAGTGGAGAAAAGCAAAATTTATACTTAGCCAGGAAAAGCCAAAGATAACAGTACAGATTAGGCAAAACCTGGCTCAAAAACAGTAACACTGAAGGGGACCTTGGAATCCTAGTGGATGATCACCTAAATAAGAGCCAGCAGTGTGCAGCAACAGCCAAAAAAGCTAATATATTGTATTTTTCAGACTATAAGATGCTCCAGACTATAAAATGCACCTAGCTTTTGGGGAGAAAAACAAGAAAAAAAAATCTGCCTCCGCCTCCCAGCAATTTTCCTCCTTGCAGCAAATAGCAAGCAGCCTGGTCAGCTTCATGAGTATGAGCAGCTGATTGGCAGTTGGATCGGCCTCCCAGAATACTGCCTATCAGCTGTTCCAGGCTATGGGGACCGCTGTTACTGCCCACCACCACTGCCACCTATCACTGCCTCCGCATGTCCCATTTTCGGCCTCCATGTGCCCTATTTTTGGCCATTCCAGGTGGTGGGGATAGGCAGCAGCAGCAATCCCTGCCGCCTGGAATGGGCCAAAAATGGGACGGGTGGAGGCTGAAAATGGGGCATGCAGAAACAGCGATAGGCAGCTGCGGTGATGGGCGGCGACAGCAGCGGTAATCCCTGCAGCCTGGAACAGCTGATAGGTAGTATTCCGGGAAGCCGATCCAACCGCCAATCAGCTGCTCATGCTAAATCAGGCTGTGCTGAAGCTGACCAGGCTGCTTGCTGTTTGTTGCAAGGTGGAAAATTGCTGGGAGGCAGAGGCTGAAGGGTGGGGGGTGGCGGGTGGGCTGGACTTCTGCAATCTTCTCTCTATAAGACGCACAGACATTTCCACCCACTTTTTGGGGGGGAAAGTGCATCTTATACACCGAAAAATACGGTAATCCATGGTTGTATAAACAGAGGCATAGAATCAAAATCACATGACGTATTAGTAGCACTTTATAAAACCTTAGTAAAACCATACCTGAACATTGCATCCATTTTTGGTTACCACATTACAAAAAAGATGTTGAGACTAGAAAAAATGCAGTGAAAGGGCAGCAAAGATTATGAAAGATCTGGAGTCCAAAACATATAAAGAACAGTTGCAGGAACCGAGTATTGCTAGTCTAGAGAAAAGAAGGACTAGGGGTGACATGATAGCAGATTCCAGTATTTGAGGGGCTGCTGCCACAAAGAGGAGGTGTCAACTTATTTTCCAAAGCACCAGAGGGCAGAACAAAAAACAATGGATGGAAACTAATTAAGGAGGAAGGAAACCTGGAATTAAGGAGAAACTTCCTAACAGTAAAAACAATTAACCAGTAGAAAAGCTTGCCTTCAGAAGTTGTAGATGCTTCATCACTGGATGTTTTAAAGAAAAGACTGGACAGTCAGTTGTCTGAAATGGTATAGGTTCTTCTGCTTGAGCAGGGAGAAGACATCCAAGATCCTTTCCAGCTCTATTCTGATTGATTGAAAATAAGAGTTTGGCAAAAATGCAGACTAGTTTCTGAAGGAGGCTTAATAGATTCATAGCAATGGCAATATAGCAAATAGGAATAATTGAAAAGATGCTTCTCTCTCTCTCTCTCCCTCCCTCTCTCCCTCTCCCTCTCCCTCTCCCTCCCTCCCTCCCTCCCTCATCACCCTTCTCTCTTAAGACAGAACATGGTAGATACAACATTATTATAATTGTGGGTATCATGTGCCCACAAATACTTCTTTTGGCAACCAATACTTATTTTAAGTTCATTTTAAAATTTTAAAAAAAGAACTAAATTCCGGGTCCTCAAAAAAACCTCTGGACTGCATTATGGGCATTACAGGTAAATAGAAATCATTGCACCCTTGCACATTGTTTGGAAAACAATTACTACAAAAATAAAGTTTTCCAAAGGTAATTTGAGAGGACAGGGAATATCTTGAAATGAGAAATCACGATATATAAACTAGAGACATATTATATCCAGTAATAATTTCCTTCTAATAATTGTAATAGATCAGTATTACTGTTAGGCACAGTCTAAAGTTACAATTTAAAGAGCTTTTGAGATATTTCAAAGAGACCAAGACTTCCAGTGCCTCCTAGCATCACCTAGCCATTGTTAAAGCAATATGAAACCTGTCCTTATGAGTGTCATATAAAACATTGTTTGATAATGAAAGAAGATACTAGAAGTTGAAAGCCAGCCCATAATCTTTTCCTTTGAATTTTTTTCTTGTAGCAATCAATTCATCCATTGAAACATCTGTTTCAAGCACTCCTTCGGAGAAAAGGATTGTCTCTGGAACATCCTTTAAGGTGGCTAAAGGTTATCTCCACCCAATCTCCCCATGTCCCAGACTTCCAGCTTCAAAATGAATCTTAGCATGGACAGTCTAATTGTTATTATCACTGGCTTTAGTAGAGCAAGCAAACATGAATAGCTTTGAACAATGGTCAGCATTTCACCAAAGTATTGCCTTTCTTGTTGAGCCTGATAAAGACAATCATTTTAACAATATTTGACAGATATACAGCATATAATGTGCCCATAATGTGCCTATTTGAAAACTGGAATAAATAGGTCTTTTTTAAATAATAATGTTATTAAACATTACAATTAAAAAGATAAGTAATACAAATTAAAGAATATAAAGAAAAAATAGTGCAAAAAGAAGGGGAAAAAGAAAAATAGAATAGAAAAAATAAAAATATAGTAAGGTAAAAGAACAGATATATAAAGAAATGACTTCACCCTTCATAACAGGTATAAACAATTTTAGTACCTTATCATGTATCAAATGATCTATACCTTATATCTTATTTCTACACATATCTTTAGCAATTCATCATTCAGTCCTAGTAATGAAAAGTTCATTAAGTTTACCAGATATACTGTAATAGCGTAGCTATTTTATTCTTGATCAAATAGCCAACTTTATACGCCATCCTTTTACTTTTAACAATTTTGATTTTCAATCCCTTCAATCCCTTCAAATACTGTTCTAGAATTTGGTTTTGTTTTGTTTTTTCTTTTTCCCTTCTCACAATTTATAAAAGTAATAAATATAAGATAAAAAGTATAAAAAATAAAATAAATTCTTTGAAACTTTAACAATATTTTTTATGAATCCAAATATAAGAAAATTATTCAGGTCACTTTTTTGGTTTTTATTATTGTATTCCTTTTTGCAGTCTACTCATGAGAAGCAACTCTCTGGAGCATGTGTTGGTGATCTTATTATCTTTGTTTTTTTAAAGATTTTGGCAGCCAGAACTGACCATCTAGTTGTTGGCTCAACTGCAATATAGAATAGAATAGAATAGAATAGAATAGAATAGAATAGAATAGAATAGAATAGAATAGAATAGAATAGAATGGAATTTCTCTTTTCCCAGGTAAATCAATTCACATGTAAACCAGTTCAGATCTATTATACATAGAATAGAATAGAATAGAATAGAATAGAATAGAATAGAATAGAATAGAATAGAATAGAATAGGATAGGATAGGATAGGATAGGATAGGATAGGATAGGATAATAGAGTTGGAAGGGACTTTGTAGATCATCAAGTCCAAACCCCCACCCAAGCAGGAGACCCTACACCATTTCTGACAAATGGCAGTCCAGTCTCTTCTTGAAAGCTTCAGGGGTGAAGCTCCCACAACTTCTGAAGGCATTCCATTGGCTGATTTTTCTCAGTGTCATAAAATTTCTTCTTATTTCTAGGTTGAATCTCCATCCATTATTCCTTGACTGGCCTTCAGGTGCTTTAAATGATTGTCCACTAGGGCTTCAAGATCCCACTCACAGTTACTGACAATAAGCCAAGTTTCACCTAATCTGTACTTGTATAGTTGTTTTTTCTTACCTAAGTGTAAAACCATACTTTTCTCTATGTTGAATTTCAATTTGTTAGATAGGGCCCAGTGTTCAAGTAGGTCGAGATTCTTCTGGAGTGTCAGCTATTCCTGCCAGTTTAGTGCCATCTGCATATTTGATGATATTCCCTCATCTAGATTGTTTATAAAAATATTGAAGAGTATTGGGCCAAAAAGATATTCTTAACAAATACAGTATGTACATTTATATAATAAATATTGAAAATTCCTATGTGGAAACTGGTGAGCAGATGATTTTTCCCTTTCTGCTTTTTTTTATAACTGCTCTGCCTTTGATGTGGAATTTCTTAGAGAGATGAAGTTTAAAAGATTTTGTGATATTAAAACCAAAGTCAAGGGGAAGCAACTAAAGTTTTAATCCAAAATGCATATGAATGAATTTCTCATTTGAAACATTTCAACAGATTTGTATTTTACATTTCTTTTGGAAAGCAATTTCCAAATTTTTCCATCAAGGAATTAATCCATAATTACAAAGGAAATTACTAAACAGTGGTTTCTTGTTTACTTTATTCCATTATATATTCATAACATGCCATCTTACTAAATTATGATTATATCCACTCATATTTGTACAAGCACTTTGAAGATGATATAGTTTCATTTAAGTTTTTTTGTGGAATCTAACAAAGGCAGGCACTGTTCTGCTTCTAGATAATTTAACCTTATTTTTTCAAGTCAATTACTATTATTCACTTATTCCAAAACTTTAATAGTTGGTAACTTATCACAGTTCTGGAGATATATACTTCTTTGGAATGCAGTCCTCCTTCATGGGAAGGAAAACACCTCTCCCTTTTGATTTTAAGATTTTAAATATATAGCAAACAAATAAAAATGCAATTCTTTATCTATATTCTGAGGTGACACATCTTTAATATATGTAATTATGCAAATTGTCTTTTGTAATTTTACTCTCAGGGCCTACACCTCTTCTCTTGCTTTTGTGGATAGTAAGAAGTTGCACCTTTATCCACTCTAAGGTCAGCAAAGGAGGCCAAACCAACTCAGCACAGGGAGAGTTGGTAGATGGGAAGGTTTATGGTTCATTGAGCCAGTGCTGTCCAAAGACATGTGGCTTTGGTTCATGCAGTCATGTGGCTAGCATGACATCATGGAGCGTTGTTACCTTCTCATCATAGTGGTACCTATTTATCTACTTGCATTTGCATGCTTTTGAACTACTAGGTGGGCAGGAGTTGGGGCAAGGATGGGAATTCACCCTATCCTATGGAGCTCTGGTCTCAAACACGGATTGCTGACTTTCCAACCAACAAGCCTAGCATCTTAACTGCTGAGCTATAGTAATCTTAATAAATTATTTTTAAAATAATCTATTAATACCGGTATTACCACAGGTAGTTCTTCACTTACAATAATTTGTTTGGTGATTGTTCCAAATTACAATAATGCTGAACAAGGAGCCTTACAACCTGTGCCTGAAGTTACAGAAGTTGCAGCCCCCTGGTAGTCACATGATCAAAGTAGGTTGTTTGGCAATCTGAATACACATGGTTCCTTTCACTGAAGCAAATCTGTAGGAATGCGTGCCTGATAATTTTAACCCATGAAAGTCAAACCAAAACTTCATAAAACTTTCAGGCTTAGCTGACATGACATGCCCACAGAATTTAAAAAATGCCTTTGCTTTTGAATTGGCACTGCTCTGCACATCCATGTACTTCTTTGCAGAGTGTGGAGAAAGTGAGGTCTTCTCTCTCTCTCCCTCTCTCCCTCTCTCTCCCTCTCCCTCCCTCCCTACCCCCTCTCTCTCCCCTCCAAGTCATCTCCAGTGTTCCAGCCTTGACCAGGAACATAGGAAAAGAGGCATTTTAAGACACTGCAGTTGAGTGACTGACTTTAGTATTATTTCTTCTTCTTCTTCTTCTTCTTCTTCTTCTTCTTCTTCTTCTTCTTCTTCTTCTTCTTCTTCTTCTTCTTCTTCTTCTTCTTCTTCTTCTTCCTCTTCCCCTTCCCCTTCCCCTTCCCCTTCCCCTTCCCCTTCCCCTTCCCCTTCCTCTTCCTCTTCCTCTTCCTCTTCCTCTTCCTCTTCCTCTTCCTCTTCCTCTTCCTCTTCTTCTTCTTCTTCTTCTTCTTCTTCTTCTTCTTCTTCTTCTTCTTCTTCTTCTTCTTCTTCTTCTTCTTCTTCTTCTTCTTCTTCTTCTTCCAGTCTGAGCAGCCTTGTAGGAGAAATAAAAGAGTGAAAGTCAGTTGGAGGATAATAGTGAGTGTGATTATACTTGAGCTTTCTGGCCACTTTGGGCTTCATGGGTGTGTGGCTGCTTCACACCCTTGAAGTCTCCTGGGTGTTTGGAGGTTTTTTTGCTTTGTACCCCACTGTGAAGACCTAGATCCTAGATGTTCAGTCCTTGAGAGGAGTGGCTACTTCATGCCCCATTAGGGAAGGGGCATCCCAGATATTTTGTGATTCCTGGGCAAGATGCCTTTTCACTCCGCTGAAGCAACTGCAGCTTCTTTCCCTGGCTTCCCTGCACTCATGCCATGCTGCTGCACTCCCATACGTTGCACACGGCCTATACCAGACACCCCCCCCAAAAGCACTCTGTGCTTCGTTTAGTGACCTACATGATCATTTAATAATCATGTCTGAGAAAGCCATGCTGCAATAATAAACACGAGTCAGGTCATGTGGTGTCCTGTTAACAACCTCAATGACCTATGACCAAATTCCAGGCTCTATTTTGGTCATAGGTTGAGGACAATTTGTAATCATTATATCGATACATGATAGTTTATTTTTTTCCCATTTTGTACAAAATGTCCACAAGTTCCATCAAGCATTTAAGTTAATCGACACCTTTTCTCCAAGTAAGATTGTCAGTTTTGCCATCTCCGTCAATTCAACTATTCTTTCATTGTAGGAATTATTGAGCCTTTCCACAACTGGATATATTTTTCCAATAGCTTGTCCATAATCGTCAAAAAAATGTCCTTGGTGTCAGTTGTATGTTTTTTTCTATCAGTCTCCTTTTCATTTTCATCCTCCTGGAGTCCGAACAATGTTTTTTCTAATACCCTCATCTGCAACTTCTGGCTGAGTTGTACATGTATTAGAATTTAGAATTTAGAAAAAGCAAAAGAGTAAAAATGAGACCCCCCCAAAAAAAGGGGGGGAGGGGAGTGAAGCAGACAAATTGCTCACTTTTAAAGTTGCAATTACAGGCAATTGCCATTAGGTGTCATCAAGTATCTCCACAAAAAATACAGTCCAATTCCCAGCCCTTAAAGTAGAACAAAAAAGCATTATGGGAAAATGAAATGCTAACTATAATTCCAAGTAAAGGAACTACCAGTATATGTTAGCAATACAGATTCACAAAAGATTAAACTTTTCTTTTAGATTTAAAAAGAAATCTTCCATTTTCTACAATATTAAGCTTCTAATATTATTTTAATTATCCCGCTTTTTGTGAAATTTTCCAAATAACTTAAATTCTTTTAAGTTATTTTAGTGTACAAATCTATAAACTGCTCCACTCACAAGGTCCTCACAAAAGTCTGTTTTGTGATTTCCTCATCAGGAGTAACCATCTGGAAATGAAATGGGTTAATTTCTATTTCCTCCTTAATACAGAGAAAACAATGAGCTTTCATGTTCATATGTATACTTGATAAAGAAATAAACATAAATCTAATGCAATATTGATCTGGTTGATTATGACGAAATGTTCAGAGAATTAGTGAAAGATGACTAGAGGTCCTGAATGTGGGACTGATATTCCCCAATGAATTTCGGGGGGGGGGGGATAAACATGAAAAAGGGATAGTGGAAGAAATGAAAATGAAAGTAGAACAACTGCAGGAAGAGAAAGCACAAGTCCTGAATGTAAAAAGTATTAGAATATTATTGATCTTCCAACAAGAATGAGTGGAAAGTCTACATAAGAAATATATGGAAACTTTTCAGAGCTAAAGTTGAAAACAATTTTTGTACAAAGTATAGAGTTAATGTAGAGCTATGGTAAGGTGACCAGACATCCCGATTTTGGCGGGACAGACCCGCTTTTTAATGATTTGTCCCGCGTCCCGCCCGTCCTCTAAAAAGTCCCGATTTTTGGAAAGAATGCACAACTAGGGCATTCTTTTCAAAAATCGGCCTGAAAAGGGGGGGCGTGCGAGCCAGCCAAGAGGAGGAGCTGATGCGGAACGCAGGGGCGGCGGGTGGGCGGGCGAAGCGGCAAAGGCACCCCGGCCAGGAACTTTTCTGGACTTTGGGTGTGCGGGGTGGTGGTGGAGGGAGGGGGTGTCCGTCTCTGAGGAGCTTCGGGGACGAGAGGGGCGAGGGCCAGGACCCCTCCTTTCCCCTTGCCCTCCCAGGAAGCCGTCCTGCCAGGCGCAGCAGCCTGCTCCAAATAACAGAGTTGGAAGGGACCTTGCGGGTCATCTAGTGGGGCCAGATCCGCGCATGCGCCTCGGCTCACCAGCTCTCCAATGGAACCGGCGAAGCCAAGGCAGATCCTCACCAGCGGCTGGGCAGGAGGCGATGGCTGGGGAGAACCAGCAGCGGACCCTCAGGAAGAGCATCGCGGCTCAGCAGCCGGCTCCACAATCGCCCCTGCCGCCCGGAAACAGCCTCAGCACCCCGCAAGCACCCAGCCCGGACAGCAGCGACACGGAGCGAGTGGCGCTCAAGAAGGAGATCGGCTTGGTCAGCGCCTGTACCATCATCATAGGTGAGGAGGGGCAGCCCCATCATGACCCCCACCCCCAGGCAGGGGTGTCTTCCCCCCACCCCCAGCTTGGAAAGTTGCTCTTGGTGGAGCGCGGTCCTTTAAAAGAAGAGGAGGACAAGGGGGGGCGAGGCTGCTTGGAGGAGGACCCCCTCCCTCCTCTTTTCTCTTCTTACAGATTAACGGAGTTGGAAGGGACCTTGTAGGTCATCTTATGTCGGCGTCCAGGTGGGGGGGAGGCGGGAGGCCTTTCCTCGCCTCCTGCCTCTCCTTCGGGAGCCGGCAGTGGCTTGGGCTGGCAAGCGATGAGCGGGAGGCGGGGAAAGGAGGCAGCCGGCAGCTTACCTGCGAGGCGGCGGTCCCACAGCAGCCCATGGCTAAAGTGGCCAAGTTTGCAGATCTCTGTCTGCAAACTTGGCCACTTTAGCCATGGGCTGCTGTGGGACCGCCGCCTCGCAGGTAAGCTGCCGGCTGCCTCCTTTCCCCGCCTCCCGCTCGTCGCTTGCCAGCCCAAGCCACTGCCAGCTCCCGAAGGGGAGGCGGGAGGCGAGGAAAGGCCTCCCGCCTCCCCCCCACCTGGACGACGACATTTGCATTGTTTTGCCCTCTGCGCATGCGCAGTGTTCTGCGCATGCGCAGAAATGGCGCCCAGGCGGGCCAGCCCCCCCGTCCCGCTTTAAAAAAAAATCTGGTCACTTTAAGCTATGGTAATGTGAAAAAGGATATTTGGTGGAATGATCAAGTGAGAGAGGCCAAGGAAAATAATTGTAGAAAAATGAAAATATGTTAAACAAATTATATAAAAGAAAGATATTTTAGAGACAGAAAGGAATATTTACAAACAGTTAAAGAAAGCAAGAAATAGGATTAAAAGAGGCAGAGAAAATTGTTGACAGAAGTAAAACATTGTTTTTGGGGAATAGTTAAAAGTTATATAAGAAGCCTCCAGCAGAATGAATGCATTAAAAATGGATGAAATGACTTGCAATTAAAGTAAACTGGGGGAAGGCTGAAGGAATATTTTAGAGATTTGAATGGGAACAATAGTGGTATAATGGAGAATTAAGTTAAAACAAATGCTGTAAATATTAGTGTCCAAGGGAAAAGAACACTGAAAAGGAAGACATACAGTAGATGCTATAGGAATGTTTAAAAAATGATAAAGATAGTATAACTGCAAATAAATCTGATTCGTGTATGAGTTTCTGTGTGTATTTTTTTAAATGTTGGTACATGATAAGATTGATAATTGAGAAATGCTATTATTGATTCCTGATAAAAGGGAAAGATAACAAGAGGAAATATATTTTAAAAGTAAAGATGAATTATTTTGTTAAAAATGACTGGGAATATATTTGGCAGGCTTCTGTTAAAAATTAGGATTGACAATGACAAAAACAGAAGGACTGCAATATTTCATAGTTCAGCCTTTCATAATTGGGTTTTTTATTTATTCATTTACTGATATATGTTGATGATGAATTGCAAAAAGTTGGGAAATTAAATTCTTGTTTGTTTTTTGTTGATTTTACTTTCATTTTTCCTGCAAGGCTATGATTTCAAACTACAAATTCCCACAAAAAGTAACATTGCTATAGGTGTATATTAAAGGGACGCAACCAATCAGAAAAAAAGAGATGAAGTCTTTGCCAACTAGTTAATAAATGTATGTAAGAAGCATACCACAGTATAATGGGAGACTTTAACTATCCAGATATCAACCGGGAGACAAATTCTGCAGCAAATGGGAGATCAAACAGATTCCTAACCAACCTAGCTGAAAACTTTGTTATTCAAAAGTAGAGGTGGGAACTAGAAGTAAAGCTATACTGGACATAATTCTTACTAATAGAGAAGAAGTGATAGAGGGAATTGAAGCCGGGACCTTGGGTGAAAGTGACCACATCATACTGGAATTCAATATAATGCAAATGCAATAGAAAATAATCCAACCAGTCTCTCAAACTTTAAAAGTGTTAATTTTAATAAATTCAGAGAGAGCCTAGGAAAGATTCTATGGATGAAAATTGCAAAGAGAAAAACAACTCAAGAAGCATGGGAAACACTGAAAAATGCGATCATAAAATCCCAGTCCAGCACAATACCACTGAAAAAGAAAAACAAGAAATTCAAGAAGAAACCAGCATGGCTGCACAAAAATGTCTAAATAAAAAGGACAAGTACAAAAAATGGAAAGAGGAGCACATAATAAAGGCTGATTATACTGGTCTACAAGGAGAAATCTTCAGAAATGAAAGTAGCTTAATTTTACCAGAATTGGGTCACTAATACAGCAAAATTAAGTCATGTGTATTTATTAATTGGCACCAGTTTCCAAGATACAGCTTCAGATCAAAATTGCATCAAAATAATTCAAAATTATGAGGAGGATGTGCAATTATGCTCCATAACTTTTCTGCAAAATATGATATAGCAATGAGAATGGTGCCACCCCAATCATTATAAATTTATCATTTTATTGATACCAATAACATAACTTTCCATTCATTTAATGGTTTTTCATGTAACATTTTCATGCTTTTTGCATGAAAAACTGACAAGCTCTAACATCAGATTAAACGACAAGGTTATATCTTTATTCGGTATCTAAACTGCACTTTTTGGCTTTTTTCTTGTGAACTGCAATAGGATCATCCCTGGGGAGATTCCAGCAGTAATCGGCAAACATTGACAGACTCCATTTCCCTTGGTATCTTTTCTCCATGCCTGCAATATCCTGATGGAATCTCTCCCCATGCCCATCACTTAGTGCCTCACAGTTCAAAGGGAAATAGTCTAAATGCGAGTGTAAGAAGTTCAGTGACATGTTTCCACCAAGTGCTTTATAGGACCTAAGCAAATTTTCCACATGTTTTTCATAGTCATCTGCCTTGCTGTTCTCAAAGTGAAGATAAATTTATACACTTCCATGTGGTACCATTTTCACCTCCATCCCTTGTAGGCAAATATACTCGCCTGTGTATAAATCTTTATTGTGAAATATCTTGAAAACTTTAGCCAATCAGCATCTTTATTATCTGTTTTTTAATTCATCTAATCAAAATATGTGAGATAAAATTAACACATTTTATCTCAGAGGTCAATAATTTCCCAAAATATGTAGATCAATGTTATCAGCAGATAGCCAGAACATGCAAAGGTGAAGCCAAGAAAGAAAAGGCTCAGAATGAACAAAAACTTGCAACAAAAGTCAAAGATAATTTTAAAAGTTTCTTTCAACATATTAATGACAAAAAAAGTCAAGGAAATAATAGGTTCACCAAAGAAAGAAGATGGCAAGAAAGTAACAGGCAGTAGGGAGAAAGCAGAGCTGCTTAACTCATTCTTTGCATCAGTCTGCACACAAAAAGAAACTATAGCACAACCTACCAAACACATCTGTAAAAGATAGACTAGAAATAAAAATTAAAATAAGCAAGAAAATGATTAGAGAACACCTATCAGCCTTGATGAATATAAATCA
Organism: Diadophis punctatus similis; assembly: GCA_023053685.1. NCBI lineage: Eukaryota > Metazoa > Chordata > Lepidosauria > Squamata > Dipsadidae > Diadophis > Diadophis punctatus. Next base: position 7,248,002 of record JALIGW010000008.1, on the reverse strand, counting down.
CCAGGACCTGACAGATTATATCCCAGAGTTCTGATGGAGCTGGCAGATGTTATTTTAGAACCATTGTACCATATCTTTCAAAAATCCTGGAGCACCAGGGATGTACCTGAGGGTTGGAAAAGGGCTGATGTGGTTCCCATCTTCAAGAAAAGAGGAGGGGAATAGGAAAGGAAAAAAGAGCTAGGAAACTACAGAACAAACAGTCTAACATCAATACCTGGGAAGATCCTGGAAAAGACAATAAAACACAGATCTGCGAACATCTAGAAACAAATAAAGTTATAATAGACTCCAGCACAGGTTTGTTAAAATAGATCATGCTAAACCAATCTTCTTTGCTTCTTTGATAAAGTGACTAAATTAGTAAACCAGCGAAATGCTGTGGACATACCGGTAGTATACTTAGATTTCAGATTTTTTTGCCAATGTGTAGGACAGAGGATTTGTTGGTGGAGATTTGGAGTTGCCAGATGTTTGACCATTCTGACACAAAGTCAAAGTCTTTTGGAGGGTAGCAGTGTTGTCTGTGGTGTTGAAGAGTTTTACATCATCGGCGAAGAGAACGCAATCGCTTGTAATGTGATCACAAAGATCGTTTATATAGAGCATAAAGAGTGTTGGTCCTAGTACACTGCCTTGGGGTACACCGCTGTTAACAGGAACGGGATTAGATAGGGCACTCCCTATTTTGATATCCATTATTTCTAATGGATAATATCCATTATTTTATTATTTTATTTCTAATGGATATTTGAAAGAGAACAAGCTAAAAACCACATTAGATAATATTTTGTCTATTTTAATCCAATCCATGCTAAACATATTAAAATCGTACATTTTGGTAAAAATTGACAGGTTCCTATCAATATTCTGTGTACATTTCCCTGTTAGATATTTGGCTTGTAATGCAGTATTGTAATTGTAATAAATAAATTAACGATGAGAAAAGATAAGGATAATTGTTTTTTAATGAAACACCACCAATGATTTCCTAAAGGAATAACTCTAAAAATACAATAAGAGGAGAGAAACAGGATGACAAGGGTTGTCTACTCTTATCCGACACATTAAAGACTGTGTTCAGAATGTGGTATGGTCTGGAAAACATAATGTGGGTTGGGCTATAATAAAAAAAACTGGGCTTTGGGAGAAACCCCCCTCAAATTATTTAAAACCTACCAATACATTAAACACATAAATATATTTTTAAAAAACCAGCCTTCAGTAGTGGCTAACTGGATGTTTGCAAGATAACGCGGTGGTACAGTGGTTAGAATGCAGTACTGCAGGCTACTTCTGCTGACTGACAGTTGCCTGCATTTTGGCAGATCGAATCTCCATCCTTCCTAGGTGGGTAAAATGAAGACCCAAATTGTTGGGGGCAATATGCTGACTCTGTAAACCACTTAGAGAGGGCTGTAAAAAGCACTGTAAAGCGGTATATAAGTCTAAGTACTATTGCTTAGTGCTATAACAAAAAACAAACCAAGAGTTAGAGTTTGATCTATTGGTTAAGGCACCAGGCTAAAAACTCAGAGACCGTGAGTTTTAATCCTGCCTTACCCATAAAATCCAGCTGAGCCACTTTCTCTCAGCCTAAGCTACATCATAGAGAAGTTGTTGAGGGGGAAATAGGGAGAGAAAAGTGCATTCAATATATTATTCTAGAGTTATTTGTAAAGATAATAAAGGCAGAATACAAATAAAAATATAATGAATAAAAATATTTATCTTATTCTAAAAAGAAAAATGATGCAAATCAGAGCTTTTCAAAATGTTTGAAACTGAATGTATCTTTTTTTCTTAGCTTTTTCTCATAATTAATAGAAATAAATTATTTTCAAAATTTGGAAAAGTCTTTTTTATAAACTTAGATATTCAGGGAGTAAATATTTTCCTCTATTAAAAAATGGTACAATGTATGACTTATCACGGTATGGGACACCGTGCTTATATTTTTATCCTGGGTAAAATGAGTGATGCTGTGGATATTCTTTTGCAGTGCCTAAAGGTTGTGGGGGCTGGATGGGGAACAAGAAGGGCTAAGTTGGAATAGATATAGGTGGGGACATCCTCTGCATCAGCGAAGGGTTCCGGTTATTTTTGCTACTGGTGCGCATCACGATCATGCGCAGAAGTGAACTTGCGTTCCATCGGGTGATTTCACTTCCACGCATGCTTAGGACGACATTACAAGCCGAAACACAGCTGAGGAGCTTCTCAGCTGTGCTTCGGAGGAAGAATAAAGGTTGGTATTGAAACAAGGGCGGGTGGGAGGGCTTTTTTCCGACAGCTCAGGACGCGGAGAAGCCGGAAAAAAGTGCCTTAAAATGACATCATCGCCAGGCTCCTACCGGTGCGGCGTCCCGCACAGCACCGGTAGGAACCCACCACTGCTCTGCATCCAGGAGTTTGTCATTTTGGTTATGGATGGGGTGGCACTACCACAGACAGACCCAGTACATAATCTGGGTTTTTTTTTAGACTCACAGCTCCTGCTCAAGGAGCAAGTGGCAGTCGAGGCTAGGAGGGCTTTTGTTCAACTTTGTGTTTTGCACCAGTTATGCCCCTTCCTGGATTGGTGGCACTTTGCTTGGCCATCTCCCATCTAGACCATTGCAATATGCTTTACGTGGGGCTACCCTTGAAATGTAGCCAGAAGCTTCAGTTGGTTCAGAATGTGACCACGTGAGCAATCTTAGGCACCCCAAGAATATAACTCCTCTTCCATGCAGTCTGCATTGGGAGCTGGTTTGCTTCCTGGTCCAGTCCAAGGTGTAAAGCAAACCTTTAAAGCCCCATCATGGCATGAAGCCACATTACATGCAGAGCAAATCTCCACCCTATTACACCAACTTTTCCCACTCAGTCAAACAGGGAAAGTATGCTGTGGACACTTTCAGTTAAAGAATTCTGACTGGGAGGGTGCAGGAAGAGAGCTTCTCTGACATTGCACCCACCATGAGGAATATTCTCCAACCCCAACCCCCCCCCCCCAGCACTGAGGTGGGTCCCCATTCTCCTGAACTTTCATAAATGCTGGAGGATTGGCTTTGTTGATTCTCTCGGAGCCCACAAAGGAGCAGGGAGCCATGAGCTTGCTAGTGCCCTGAAGCCACTCCTCTGCTTTTCTTTAAATGTTAACTATTTTATCCTTGTTTTTAAATGTTTTTATTGTAACATTCAGTTTTTAATATTAATACTTTTTATATCTCTTTATACACTGTCCAGAGTCCTTCTATGAGGGAGATGGGCAGTTTCTAAATACAATCAATCAATCACAAAAATAATAATAAAAAGAAATAAAATAAAAACAATTAATTCCAGCAACTATCTTAAGATTTCTAATTGCATTTTATTATTTCTTCTATTAGCTTTCTAAACATTCTAAATATTTCCTAAGAATTCAGTTCACCTTTGTTAATTTTGTTTTGTTTTCCCTTAAAAACATTTTTGGAAAATATTTTTCTATGACATAATGGAACCATGTTCTTCTTTTATAATGTGCTGAAGTTGGAAAAATAAATAAATAACCAGAATGTCAGAATTTTAAACTGAGTACCATCATTACTTTTTTCAATATACAAATTGTTATTTTCACGTCTTTTTGTATAATTGCATCAAATATGATGTTTTAAGAAAAGAGAACTTGTGGCAAAGGTTTGGCACCATGCAAATGAAATGCTTGTGTGTGTGTGTGTGTGTGTGTGTGTGTGTGTGTGTGTGTGTGTGTGTGTGTGTGTGTGTCGATGAGACAAACACTCAAGATTTTCAGTGTTGTAAGATTCAAATAGATGTCTAGCATACTGTTTGTCTTATTTAGTAGACAACGTAAACTACATCATATCAAATTTGTCTATTCAGGAACAGAAGGGCTGAGTCAACTGTGCTGGGATTAGAATTTGTGGTTCCAGGGAGTCTACTTATCCATAACTTGGGGGCTTAAATGATTTAGATAAAAAAGGACCACCAAGTAGAAGGGTGGAAGGGAGTGTATAAACTATTATGTATTTCCCACAATATTTAAATTACTACAAATATGCACTCTTTGTTAATGAAAACACAGTTATCATTCACAGTTATATTTAGAACCATACATTTTGTGGGTGGAAAAGAGCAGTCTATAAACAGACCAATATTATGGTTAATAAAAAGGGGCTCCTACTGGACTCCATGTTCAGGAAGGAATGTAAAGTAGGCTTTAGCTGAATTTCAGGCATATTGTGAAAGGGAGACTGCTCTTCATTTAAAATTAAATGTTTGAAAATGCATTGTTTAATGGATGGTACTACACAGAGGATGTAAAACTGATCTGACATTTTTTAAAAAAATCTTTAGAACATGGGTAAATAGGTATATAGCAGGATCTATCCAAACAAATCCCCTTGATCAAACAAATGGGGCAAACGACCACACGTTTTATAACATCAATATACTTGCATCAGATGGCACAATGGAATTAAATATTGCACAATAACAAGTTGCATATGTTGTTAATCTGATGTAAATTGAGGCTTCTTAGAGATTCTGTTGTTTCTACTTTTGTAACGATGGTAAAATTTATTGTGTGTCAGATTATTCTAATAATCTGTGGGAATAACCTTGGGAAATAGAAGGAAGAGCTGCAGCCTAGAAACTAGACTAACAGGATAAATCCAATCCAAAGGAAGAATAGAGGTGGAGTAAGTGTCTCAGAAGTCATTCTTCGTAGTTCTCTGGAAAGTAAAGGCAGGTAGGAGGGAAATTCTTTCAGATTTGTACGATTTTATGATATGCTGCCCAGACTCACCTTGTATCAGATGGGCAGCCATATAAATTTGATAAATAAATGCAAAATAAGTAAATAAATAAAATTCTGTTACTGTAACCTTACAATAGACATACTATTCACTCATACTTTTGGTTTCCTCTCTTACCTTGTAGTTATTTCTTTTCTTGGAGCCCACATTACAGAGGCTAACTGTGTAGTAATTGATTTTTTCTGACAATAATAATTGATGAAGCTTGTATGCTGATTCTCAATCACTTTGGGCAAATAAGTCTGAATCTTGTTCTATTTTCCTCCTAAATTTGTACCAATTATATCTCTCATTCTTCTTAAAATTCCAGTGCTAATAGCTGTTATTACTATACTCAGGAGCTGTTGTGGATCAGTGGCTAGAATGCAGTATTTCAGGCTAATTGTGCCCACAGCCAGAAGTTCAGTAGAGATGGGCTCAAGGTTGACTCAGCCTTCCATCTTTCCAAGGTTGGTAAAATGAGGACTCAGATTGTTGGGGGAATGTGCTGACTCTGTAAACCACTTAGAGAGGTCTGTAAAACACTATGAAGAGGAATATAAGTATAAGTGCTATTGCTATTGGAGACTTAAGTATAGTTTCCACAAATTTATTTCACAGTGACGGGAAATCAAACTTTCTCTGAAAGTATTCTAGTCCTTTGGAAATAAACTCTGCATTGTTGTTGCTGGTGGAAATACAAATATACTTGCCAATTTTTGCTTTTGTTTTCATAAAGTTCAGGAGATTGTGATTACTGGCTAAATAGCATGGAAATAAATAATTCTAATAATGAAGATGGTGATGATAATAATAATTGAAAAAGGCAGCTTTACTTGGAACAGCTTACATCCTGTGACAATATCTGTAACACCATCAAACATCCACATCTGTCTATCCCAGGTCCTTGGGAAGGACTCATTCGGCCGACAAAAATGCCAAAACTAGTCTGAACATTTGGCTGACTGTGCGACGAACCATAATAAGCTATAGAAATGTGTATTATACTCCACTCATCATACACTGTATCTTTAGTATATTTACTGAGGCAGAGTTCAGCTGCACAAATTGAAGAGGAAAGAAGGAGGACAGTGCCGACTCTGTGCTCTAATCAGACATGCATTTCTGGAGTGCCTCCTAAACCAAGATATTATATTGCAAGTTGGCTACAGTCCCTTAGTACAGGCTTTTAAGCTGTGTAATGAGCTTTAGACATTTTAAAAGAGGTATATATATATATATATATATATATATATATATATATATATATATATATATATATATATATATATATATATATATATATATATATATATATATATATATATATATATATATATATATATATGAGCTTATAATAACTCCTTCAGAAAATAGCGTTGTAAAGAGTTGGAACAAAATACTAAATTCTTAGATTATTAATGGTTATCTAGAACTAAGAGCTGTCATAATTTATCCCCATTTTTTATAGCATTTGCAAGGCTTTATGAAGGGGACAGACTTAGTCACTTATTAATGTTCAGAAATGACTGGTTCTAATTTTTTTGTATGCGGTTTTATTTTAACCCAATTTTCTCTCCATAATTTATAACAAAAACTCAAAAAAAGTGGCATAAAGCCCTGCTTGCTAAAAGCAAGGAAGCGAGCAAGCAAACAAAACACCAATTGCCTTTCTCCCAGTAGACACATCCTTTACTTCGAATAGAGAAAATATGCTAAAGTGATTGAATTTTATATTCTTGGTTGGCACATGACAGATGAAGAAGACAAGGTAGAAGATATGAAAGATATGGATCGAGAAAATTTGAGAAACAAATTTAAGGATAAGCTAGGCAAAAGTTTTATTCATGCCCATTTTTAAGTTCTTGTACCCTTTCTTTTGATTAATATAAAAGAGTAATTTAATAATTTCCAATAAAAATATTAGTCTTTAAATATGTGATAGCTTCCTGACTTTGTGGCAACCCTAAATTTTTTACTTCTCTAGACAAGATTTCTGAAAATAGAATATTTTCTGAAAATAAAATATTAATACTGCTTTGTTTTAATATAATGTAATTTGCTCAACTTACCTTACCTTACTTAGGTGTATTTTTCAGTAGAAAAGGAAAATGAGGGAATGGAGGCAAACAAACATTGTTAGAAATTATTTCAGAATTTTTTTTAATGGAATGACAAATGCACTCCATTTCCCCAACTTTCCATTAGCAAAACCTTGATGGGAATTACCTTATTATTCATATCATATAGCAGTGATGGCGAACCTTTTTTCCCTCGGGTGCCGAAATAGTGCATGTGCGTGCTATCGCGCGTGCGTGCGTGCCCACACCCATAATTTAAAGCCCCCCACTCGCCCCACCCCCCTGCGCATGCATGCATGACCCCCCCACTCCCACATTTCCCGACTTCCAGTGGGCCCGGTAGGCCCTTTTTTTGCCCTCCCCAGGCTCCAGAGGCTTTCTTGGAGCTTGGAGAGGGTGAAAACATTCCCCCTCGCCAACCAGGAGGCCCTCCGGAGGCCAAAATCGCCCTCCCAGAGCCTCCGTGTGAATCAAAAACCAGCTGGTGGGCACACACATGCGCGCTGGAGCTGAGCTAGGGCAACGGCTCGCGTGCCGGCAGATATGGCTCTGCGTGCCACCTGTGGCACCCGTGCCATAGGTTCGCCATCACTGTCATATAGCATTCCCATAGTGTTCACTTTATACAGGCTAGTTATGATTTAATTCAACACATTTTATGTCTCTTTCCTGCCACCTTGTGGCAATTCAGATTTATGCAGTCCATGTCTGATAAGTCAAATATGCTGAGGAGGAGAGTAAAGGAAAGACCGATTTCAACTTAGAGGGATCTTTGTGATTACATCACCTTTTATTGTCCAATCAGTCTTTTGGCGTAGCTGGCAAGAATGCCGAGACAAAGCCTCTTGGGTACTGCTTGGACACAGGAGAAGATAACTGAAGAAAGGGAAGATCAATACTATATATAACCACTCTCAAACTTAGAATAGCAATTATGGCTTGGGGGGCACCAAGGCTTCTGTTTCTTGATTGTTGATTGAGGGAATGCAAGGATCAGCCTTTGAAAAGAAATATCTCTTATTTTTCCTTATGAAAATAGTTGATCTGTTCCACATTGCTCCAGAGGCTTGGTGGAGGTCATAGTCATGCATGATCATGAATGAAATGGATTCCACTATAGAAGCACTAAATATTTAATTGCCCAGAAGGAAATGATGAAAAGAAGCATTGCTCATTACATTGAGCACTTTCTTAATTAAAGAATAGAAACATGAATGCATGAAAACATACACAAAAGAATCCTCTCAGCAAGAAAGATCTTTTTTGAGCTCCAGAAATGAAGGTACGTTGGAGTGGAATACAATTTCTAGAATATCAGATCCAGTTCTTCAGGCAACTGTTCCTTTTATATTTTCAGCAATTCTAATACATTAACCTGATTTTCTTTGATCACACACAGGGTATTTTTCTCCCCTGAGCAAATGTTCAGACGCTTTTAAACAATGCATTTCAGTATTGAATGTGTTTCAATATTTGAAGATATCATCACGGAACATGAGAAAATAATACAATAAAAGCAGGAGCATATTACGGAAGAGAGTATTGCAGTTGGAATGGGAAATCCTGGGTTTGAATGAAAGTTCAGGTTTTTTTACTTTTACCGTGAAACAATAAACTCTTTCAACACTCATTCAAGTATAGTCAAATGACAGAAATTACAGACTAAACATTTGCATTTGGCATTATGAATGATGTAATTGAGTATAAACACAAAAAGTTTTAAGCAAACACGATCCTCTTCCTCCACCTTCACATTAATTCAGACTTCAAGATCGTGTATGCCAAATGGGGTGAGATAGCAGCAACAGCCAATTGGCAAATGGCTAACTCTCCAAACATTATTAAGAAGGTCCAGAGATATTTGAATTCTCAATACTGTTATTTTGTGCTATAATTTTGTTTAATAAAGCTCTCCTTCAAGAAAAGTTTGCAAATACTTTAGGTAAGGGTGAGTAGTTTGTTCTCTTCAAATGATTCTGATGCCCAGATGGCTCCAGAAGATTTATCAGATTCCATTACCAAGTGAAATGCCATGCCTGATATAAATGTATTTCCTGTACTGTTCTCTGCAATTCTGCATTGTTCTTTGCATAAATACAGTAAGCAAGGTACAGATTTGATGCTTTAACATGAATGTATCAGAGCCATCTAAAAAGTCAATTATTTACTTTTAAGTATTTGCAAAATGTGATTTATTGCATTTAACACTTGATATATCATTTAATCCAGGACAGATTTACTGATTACTGGCAATTTGTTAATTTTCAGCTTTATACATGTATGTGGTCCTTGGCTGAATGCTGATATAATATTACTTACTGATCAGTAAGTAATTACATCTGAGAAACACATAAAGGAAACACTACATGATTAAGATTGATTATAGCATCATTTGATATGCAGTTTTCAGGCTGTTCTAATATATATCTGCTATGCAGCCCCATTCGACTCCTTTACATATTTGTATACGCTACTTTAGCTTGATAGAAGAGAGGGAGAAGGAATGCTCTCAAAGTTACTTGAAGGAAAGGAAGAAGCAAACAACTGGTCTCTCCTTGCAATTTGCTTGAAAATTGTTGCTTTTCTTTATAGAAAAGTGGGAAGGAAGAAACTAACCAAACTCCCCTCCTCCCTGTTCTGCTTAAAGTTTCTAGGAGGAAGGAGGAAGCAGAAAAATGTTATCTTTGCTTTAGTAATGCAGTGCAGATAGTAAGACAAAATCAGTGATTGGGTACCTGCCAGCCACTTTATTAAATTGATATCTGGTTAGTGGGAAAATAATAAAAGTACTGATGACCAGCTGACAGGTGAGAAATCTGGAGGAGTCTACACAAGCTGCACATTTTTCTCAGTCAAGGCTATTTTATCTTCCACAGGACATATGACTCAATCCATGTTCTACTTTTATGCACAAAGGCATAGTTTCCAGATTTCTACATGCCTTCTGCCTCTTGCTAACAGTATTTAAATTCTTATTTTAGCAGAGAAACAGGAACACCACAGAGATTAATGTCCAAGAGCAAGATGGCTATATATTCACCTAAGAACTAAAACAATTCCAAGATTTTTCAAAAATATGCTCTTTTGAATTAATTACCCCTCAGGTTCTTTCCCACTTGCATTTAGCCATAGCACAGACATATCCTACTTTTTCCTGACATGTTTTTAGGACATTGTCTTCGTCTTCCTCCTAATTTATACCCATACTGGAGGCAGATTAAAGTTTGCCTTATCTGTTATAGTATTAAGCTAGGCAGCAAGCTGTGGCAATTTTATCATGGATACATTATGATACACATTATTTTCTCAATGGCACATTCAAGTGACTACTAGGGAACGGTACTATTGTTCATTTTCCTGGAACTATTGTCAATTTTCTCCCACTGTTCAGTGGATACTATCTTCAACCAACCCTATCTCAGGTATCTGGATCAGCCCAAATAGGACCTGATCAATGGAAGCTCTCCAAAGAAGTGGGATATATAAAGTTTCATCACACTTATCAAAAGAATGATAAACATGTTCAAAAGCAGCCTAACAAAAGCCAACAGGCCTCATAAGATTGCACCAAGCTGCAACAGCAGGGACAGACATAGAGACAGCTTATGCAACCCCGCTTCCAAATATGTTTGCTATTGTTGCTATTATTTCTAGTTTTGTATACTGCCCAAAGCCTGTTGGAATTGGGTGACTCATAAGTACAAATAAATAGAACTGTCAACTATTCCAGCAAATCCAGGTCTCCCAGCTGGGAAATCAGGTCAGGTCAGAGAATATGGAGTATAAAGAGCCAGGAAGATAACCTTGATGAGGACATGCAAACTGTATTGCCAAGGAAACAAGAGATAAACATTTTCTAGAACATCCAGATAACATTTGGAAACATCTGGCAGACATCTCCCTAATTAACTGCCAGAATAACAGATTTGGAAGGGCTCTTGGAGGTCTCCTAGTCTAACTCCTCATCAAACAGGAGAACTTATACCATTTCAGAAAAATGGCTGTCTAGTCTCTTCTTGAAAACCTCCTGTGATGGAGCACTTCATTAATCTCACTAGTTTCTCCTTAGTTCTAGGCTGCATCTCTCCTTGATTAGTTTCCATTGCTTCTTATCCTGCCTTCAGTTACTTTGGAGAATAGGTTGATCCCCTCATCTTTGTGGAAGTCCCTCAAATATTGAAACACTACTATAGTGTTATTCCAGTCCTTCTTTTCATTAAACTAGACATACCAATTCCTGCAATTGTTCTTTATATACAGTATTTTAGTTTCCAGCCCACTAATCATCTTTGTTGCTCTTCGCTGCATTCTTTGTAAAGTCTCACTATCTTTTTTATATTATGATGACCAAAACTGAATGCAATATTCCAAATGTGGTTTTGCCAAGGCATTATAAAGGAGTATTAACAGTTCACATTATCTTAATTGTATCCCTCTGTAACTAAACCCTAGGACTGCATTGACTTTTTTGGTGGCTGCAGCACAGTCGTGGCTCATATTTAAGTGGTTGTCCACTAAGATTCTACAATACTTCTCCCTGTTATTGAACCAGGTACTACCTATTGTATATTGTGCATTTAGTTTTTCTTGCTTGTGTAAAACCTTACTTTTCTCACCATTGAATTTCATATTGTTGGAAAGAGCCCAGGGTTCAAGTCTGTTGAGATCCTTCTGGATCTTGAGCCAATCTTCTGGGATATTGGCTATCCCTGCTAGGTTGGTGTGTTCTGAAAATTTGATGGCTGCTACTTATATCCCCACACCTCAATCACTGCATTCTCTATCCCTGAAGATGTAGTTCCATTGTGGACTAAGTAGGTTATGGTCTACTTTCTCAAATGCATTACTGAAATTCAAGTATTCCCTGAAATTCGCTGGTCACTAATTTTGTCAAAGAATGCAATAAGATTTATTTGGTATGATCTGTTTTTGACAAACCCATGTTGGCTCATGGTTATAACTTTGCTTGTCTCTAGGTTAGGGTTAGGGTTAGGGTTAGGGTTAGATCTATTCCTTGATTATCTTTTTCAGGATCTTCCCAGGTATTGTTGTCAGACCAATTAGTCTGTAGTGGTTATCCAATCTCTTCTTGAAAACCTCCAGTGATGTAACATAAATTGTTATGTTACAGTACATAACAAAGACAATTGAGATTGGCAATTAAGGTAGCAAAATGATAGTTTAATTCTCTATGTCACACACACAGAGAGAATAACATTTTAACTGAGGCACAAGGAAAAGATATGAATGTACACATTTAAACTTAACAAATAACTGTAATAAAGTGCAATATGAAAGTACCCTTTAGAAGAGCAATGTAAGGTAGAATCAGAATCAGAATAATAGAGCTGGAAAGGACCTTGAAGGTCTTCTAGTCCAACCCTCTGCCCAAGGCAGGAGACCTTATACCATCCCAGGCAAATAGTTGTCCAATCTTTTCTTGAAAACTTCCTGCGATGGAGCACCCACAACTCCAGAAGGCAAGTTGTTCCACTGATTACATCTTCTTCCTGTCAGGAAATTTCTCTTTAATTCCAGATGGGATCTCTCTTTAATGAGTTTCTACCCTGCTTTGTTTCTTCTCCTGCTTTCAGGTGCTTTGTAACCCCCTCTACTCTTTGGACCCCTCTTCTCTGTGATAGTGCCTCAACCATTCATCATACATTTTGCCTCCATAGTCTTTATACCTTTGATGCTCTTCTCTGCACTCTTTGTAGGATCTCAGCATGTTTTTTGTATCATGGTGACAAGAACTAGACGTAATATTCCAAGTGTGAAACAGATTTGTGAAAGGACAGGTGAAAGATGTTAGGGACAAGATTAGTGTATATTCATCTTTCTCTTTAATTAACCAGAATTTCTTCCAGACTGATCCTCAAGGTAATAATGATCAGCTTAAGAGAAGTGCTATGATTCTCTATATTCTTTCTGGACAATGTAGATAAAAGGTTTCCCATTACATAATAATAACCTTTAGCTACTTCATCCTGAATTAAATCAAAGAGGCTATTTAAATGACAGAATTCTGGCAAATGAAGAAAGATTATGAAAGAAAGATAATGGAATAGCCATCTTAATTAAAATACCACTGTAGGAGTTGAGGTAACCTCATTCTAAAACAAACAAAACATCCTTGGAAGAGCGTTATTAAAGTAGAAAGAGAGAGGGAGAAAAGAGAAAGAGAGAAAGAGAAAGAAAGAAAGAAAGAAAGAAAGAAAGAAAGAAAGAAAGAAAGAAAGAAAGAAAGAAAGAAAGATGCTGATCTATCCCTCTCTTTCCTGTAATATTTGCTGTTTGATATCTGTCCATCCATCTCCCAATTATTTGACAGGAACAGAATATACTGTACATTTTGAAATTTTGAAAAAGTTTTTGAGAGACAACATTATGGTAGAAGTTTACCATAATAACATTTAATATTGGGCTTATACTTTTTGGATTGGGAAAATCTCAATCCAAAATTTGAGTGCTAGCAATGTTAAGTTAAATTTCAAATGGCTCTACTATATGTTATAATTTAGAATGGTAGTTGAAGGTAGGAATTAATACCTGAGTGGTCCAACAAGTTTTTTGAAAGACAGAGCAGGATTGATTTAGCATGCTATGCCATCCTGGGGTGGAGTGAATGGGAGTTGATTTTGTCTTAATATAATGTCTAAGTTTCACTGTGGTTGTTTGTAAACTATTGTTGTTTGTAATTTGGCCATGTGTGTGAACCATGTCTGTAAATAAAATACTTTTAAACAATCCATGGCTTGGTGATTCTGTGATCCTAGAAAATAATAATCCTATAATATGCATGGTAGTGGGAAGAATGGGATTTGTCAGCAAAAGGCATCAGAACTGGTGCTACTGGAGTTTCAATTCCAAACTGTTCACAACAAAGGTTAGCCATATGTCTTATGCTAGGAAAAAGAAAGGATTTGATTTTTCTCAAAGTAATTTCCAGGGTTGCAATGTAAGACTTGGATATTGGATAAAGAATAGAGAAAGTGCTATGAAAATACAGACATAGCTTCAAATGAAAAATATATTTTGCCAAGGGAGAAGTAATTGCTCTTGTTACCATTAACTGCTGTTCCTTGATTATTAAGATTTCTTTTGTTCCCACCTGGGGGATGGTATCTCTACTCCCCTAGGCTTCTTCTCTGATGCCTAATCTGACTCCTTGTCTACATTTGCCTAGGTAAAAATGTTTCAGGATCTTCTCAGAAACTTAAACTCTTTATCAGGTGTTCCAAACTGGAATCCCCTCTTTCTGGATTGCTAGTTGCCTTCCTGAACATGCTGGAAGGAGAGAAAATGCTATTAGGTAGAAGAACATCTGGTCAAAATGAGCTCAAACATAATTTGTTTCTTTTTCAACTAATTGCTTTTCAGATTGAAAGATGAGCCCCTATTAAATGAATATGTTACAAACGGCATGAGCCAGCATCACCAAATACTTTGGAAGTTTTACAGCAACTTTCAGCAGATATTCACGTGCTTTTCAAAAGTGCCTTTTTTTAGGTGAAGCAGCTGCTCTGATTATTTATTTAGTTAATAATCATTCAGCAAACATTATCATGTGACCCACTAAGCAAACTCAGATCCCAGCCATGCATGGCAGTTTACCAGATGACGGTAAAGAGGTGCACAAAACAATCAATCAAACAAAAAGTTCTGATTTCAGCTCAAAACAAAACAGATCTCTTTAAATGTTCTGTTCCAAATGTTTTAACTGTGTGGTGTTATAAGAGAGCAAAACTCAGTGTTTTAATGTTCTGCCATAAGAAACAATAGGAGATCAAAACAAGTCATATTTTATTCCCGTGATGACGAACCTATGGCACATGTGCCACAGGTGGCACTTGGAGCCATATCTGCTGACATGCGAGCTGTCCGTTGTTAGCTCCAGTGCACATGTGCGTGCTGGCCAGCTGATTTTCAGCTCGCGCGAAGGCTCTGGGAGGGCGTTTTCAGCCTCCGGAGGGCCTCTGGGGGGGGTTTGCCCTCCCCAGGCTCCAGGAAACCCTCTGGAGCCTGGGGAGGGCGAAAAACGGGCCTACCGGGGCCACCAGAAGTTGGGAAATGGGAAAGCGGGGGAGCAGGGGGGTCGTGCATGCATGCGCAGGGGGTGGGGCATGGGGGGCATTGAATTATGGATGGGGGCACGGGCATGCGTGCAATAGCGCATGTGTGCGCGCTTTCGGCACCTGAGGAAAAAAAGGTTCACCATCACTGTTTTATTCTGTAACCTCAAAAGTAGATAAGTAATAATTAATAAGGAAAACAACCTATCACCAAATCTACAAAATGATGGCCATCGGTAGAATTATTCCTTAGGAGCAGAGCACCAGAAAGCATCATCAGACTACTGCATATGTGGGCTGACTTTGAAATACAGGTAGAAACATGAGAATATATGTTGTGGCATGGATTGGAAGGACATGCTTGCAATAGGCAAGTAAGTAGTATGGAGGAGACCATTTCATGATTAAATAAATATAATAGATGAGAGAGGGGGGCGGAGGGAGGGAGAGATTTTATCCAGAGTTCTATCAATTCAGAGTTGTGTAGAACCAACATTCTAAAAAATGATCAGTCAGCCATCTGACCATAACAACAGAACCATAGATCTACTTTAATAGCACTAAAAACAAGAAGACAAGTGTAATTCAAATCATGCCTAAGATAATTCTGGTTAACTCAGAAAAGAGACTGTTAAGGAATGCTGTAAACTCTCCATTTTTTGTGTCAATCATGTCTTTGTGATATACATTTGCTCAATATTTTCATCCATGCTTTAGCCCTAGATAGTAAAGATTTTGTTATCAACTTAGTTTGGACGCATGTGTTTCTAAATGTTCCTAAGCATACAGAAATACATGCCTTTGATCTCTGGTGACTATCTTAATGCAGGGACTGAGAGAAGTCATACAATTGAATGGCCTGCTGTACACAAAGTTTCTTTCTAAGAAAATTAGCAGATGAAGAAGGGCTGTAATTTAATCTTCCTCTTAATTATGTAATGCAGCTTCAATTATGTTATCTCAAATATTTTTACATTAAAGGTAAAAATGAGTATTTCTTTATGAATAAACTTGGAATATCCTCACCCACATATATTTCCCATTTACTAATAATCCACATCCTCAGTTTAAAAAGTACTGTATATATGTGTTCAGCATGTGACAAATATGTGAGAGTAAATGGGGGGGGGGAGAAACCCAATCACTTGCACTTTGTTCTTTCTATTTATCTGATGAAAAGTGACTGAACAGCTTTGGAATGTATTAATTGGTCAATCTCTGTATGGTACAGAAGCTAAAATACTGATTTGTTATTGAGGAGACAAGGT
Organism: Diadophis punctatus similis; assembly: GCA_023053685.1. NCBI lineage: Eukaryota > Metazoa > Chordata > Lepidosauria > Squamata > Dipsadidae > Diadophis > Diadophis punctatus. Next base: position 7,231,803 of record JALIGW010000008.1, on the reverse strand, counting down.
TTAAAAGCCTTGACTCTGAAGCTCACTCATTGACTTTGGACCAGTATTTCCCAGTATAATCTTCCTTTTGTGAAAATAGAATGAGGGCTGACACCTATGTGAGTCATGTGAAGTTGGTATAAAAAAACACAGAATATAATTTTTTTTAAAAAAGCATACATGAGTTGAACAAAACTATGATTTTTCTCATTAGTGACAGAAACAGTGAAAACTTGACATATACCTGCAGCCTGTGTTCAACATTATAAGATTAGATTATGCTGCATTTTCTGTAATATTCCCTATTTTTATATATATATATATAAATATACATACCAGTAAGGGTATGGCTATCTGATGAGAGCTAAGTAGCTCGAAATAGATCTATAATAGTCTCCCTTTATTTTCATTTATCAGCAAAAAATGCTACACATATAGAAGATAGTGTGTCAGCTATAGAAACTGCCTCGATGGTTCCAGAGAGGGGCCGAAAGGCAAAATGAAAGCTGTGATGTTTTCTCCCATATTTGGGTACACCAGGACAATACGACAGAAAAACATATATAACCCTTTCCTGGTGAAGAGCTGATAGGGAATAGAGCCTGTGGCCTAATGGCTAAGCTGCTGCCTTACAAGGCAGGCAGCCCAGGTTCAAATCCCAGTAAGGGTATGGCTATTTGATGAGCACTAAGTAGCTTGAAATAGATCTATAATAGTCTCCCTTTATTTTCATTTATCAGCAATAAATGCTACACACAAACACACACACACACATTATATTATATATTATATATATATTAAATATATTTTATATATATTTTAAATATATTTTATATATTTTTTAAAGTGAAAGCACAGTGGACTGAAAGGAAATGGGGCCTTTTCTTGATCTGGAGAATACTGTCTCCAGGTTTCCACAAGGTATATAGGAACAGGTTGCATTATCTAATAAACCTTGGTTGTAACTGAGTAGCTCAGTAGTATCAGGTTACCAGGAACTTCCAAGTTTATAAACTAGATTAAAAAATTAACATATCAATCCTGGAAGTATTCAATGGCACAGTACTTATATATGGTCACGAGGAGTTAAACTCTGCTAGAAGGAAATTATGACATAACCAAAGATTTATGATGTTCTTTCCCCTTTCAAACTCATCTCATGCAAATTTTACTTTGGGAAAGGGAAACAAAGTATTATAGACATATTTTCCCTCTCTCCACAGTTCATAACTGCTTTTAGAAAGTATGGAAAGCATGTGTCAATTCCTGCCGGTTCCTGCCATCAAAGGCTGGAGGAGGATGGACAAATGGGCAATATGATTGTATGTACATGAAAGGAAATAGAGAGGGGGGATTGATGGGTGATGGAGACCAGAGACGCCCAGAACCCCATAAAAAGAATTATTAACCAGAATCCTGGGAAAGGAATGTGAATTGCCCACAACATCTCAGTGTTCTCATAATATCTTGGTGAACTCCGATTGGTGAAACACAGACTAATTACAGTTGGGAGGAAAGAAGGGAACCTTTTCTGTATTTTTTTTGCATAAGAAAACCTTAGAGCTAGCCTGACTTTACTGCAACCAATTTCCTTTAGTAAAAGAACCTTTTGCTTCAATCTAATGGAGTTGAGGGTCTTTCTTTCCTAAGGGATCAGATTGGGGCAAGTCTGACAACATGGCTTCCATTTCTCATTCTCAGGCTTTTCTCACTGGAATCTCAAAAATAAAAATAAAATAAAATTTGCCTTCACTGCAAACTGGATTGGAAATAATGTGTGTCATTTTGCTAATTCTAATATCAATATAGTGATGGACAAATTCTCTTCAAAACAATTCAAAATTAGATTAACAAAATGGACATTGTTGGAAAATGCATGGGGAAGAAAATATATTTTTCTCGGTCCAAATTGATTCATAATATTGCCTGCACCTTATCATGTTGCCTAACCGCCCCTAAAAGCTTTGTCTGATTTGTGTCCCAGTCTAGACATGAATAACTCATAACTTGTGTCCCAATCTAGACATGAATAACTCATAACTTAAATATAGTGAAAAAATGCCCTTAGGGTTGCTATCTGTGACTCTAGGAATCTTAGCAAACACCAGAGCTTTGGGAACAAGAGAACTTAGAATCTCTGAGCTTATGATCAAGCACAAGAAGTTAAATGATTGAACTGAATTTACGCAGATTCAATATTGCTCCCTAAGATTTCAGTGATAAAGGCACACTTGTATTCATAAGTGTGAATAACATAATAAAATAACATAACATAACATAATAACATAATAAAACTTCAGTGATTACTATTTTCATAGTAAATAGATGAACTGAATTACATCATTAGAGATAGGCAAGATGCATGCAAAAAAGAGAGAAATTCATTTATTCCATTTTTATGTATTCCTGAATTTCTACAGTTTCCAAATCACAGGAATTTCCTATATGGTACACAAACATTAAAGTATATTTCAAAGCAATAAAAAAGTTGTAAATTAAAAAAATACAGTTGAAATATACTCATACATAGACAAATGTATCATGAGTTAATATTAAAAGTTACTATAGATGTCTTTTAAAAAGTCTTCATATGGCAATGAAAATAGCCTGAACATAAAACCTGGTGAATTTTTCAGAGGAGTATGCTCTTTCGGACAAGATATTTACAGAGATTCAGAGTTGGTCTATAAGAAAAGGTAGTCTAAAATTATCTGGGAATGACTGCAGGTGTTAAAAGAAATCAGAGCAGTCTAAATATGAATAACTGTCCACTACTATCAAGAACACCTGCCCCTGGAAGAGACTCGCAAAGTCAATGTGCATGTGAGACCAGTGTGGTCTCCCAGCAGTGCACTGGTGCTTGTGGTATCTCCGGTCAGGTTTCTTGGCAGGCCTGGCAACTCGTTACTTGATTCTCAATGTCTTTGTCCAGGCCTGGCCACCACAAGTAGCTCCTGGCTAGACCCTTCATTCGAACAATTCCTGGGTGCCCCTCGTGTAGGGAATCCAGCACCTTGGAGAGAAGACTGGGTGCAATGATGACCCTACTGGCCCACAACACACATCCCTTGTGGGCTGACAGTTCATTTTTTCAAGAAGTGTAGTGCTGGAACTCAGGGCCTGGCCAGGCCTCTGGCCATCCACTTAACACCCAATTGAGAATGCGGCTAAGTGTTCTGTCTGTGGTAGAGGCAGTCAGCTGAGAGCGTTGGCATGGCCCGTTTCATTGTCCGGCTTGTGGACTAGCCAGTACGAGTATGCAGCCATGAAAATGGACCATCGAAGCATTCATGGCAACAGGATCTGTGGTGTCTGTTTGTCAGCTGTGAAGAGACCAAGCAGAGGTTTGTGATCTGTAAAGATGGTGAAGGTTCGTCCATATAAGAAGTTGTGGAACTTCTTAATGCCAGCCACTATGGCTAAGGCTTCCTTGTCTATCTGGGCATAGTTCCTTTCAGCTGGTGATAATGTTCTAGAATAGTATGTAATGGGGGCCTACCATCTGTCATCCTGTGGCTTAGTACTGTCCCAATGCCATATGGCAAAGCGTCATAGGCTATTGTTACTGGTAGGGTTTTGTTGAAATGAGCTAAGACGGAGTCTGAGGATAGCAATGATTTTACCTCCTTGAACTCTTTGTCCTGATCCAGGGTGACCAGATCCAGGGTGCTTGTTTGTATGGTAGGTGGTGTAGCAGTTCTGAAATGGCAGCCTTATGCGGTAAGAAGGAGTGGTAAAAATTGAGCAAGCCCAGGAATGCTTGGAGCCCCCCCCCCTTGGATTTTGATGTGGGGCTTGCTGGATTGCCCTTAGCTTTGCTTCAGATGGGTAGATTCTGGAAGCATCAATGTGGAAACCCAGGAATTCTGTGGATTCCACACCGATCTGGCACTTTTCCCTCTTGAGTTTTAGGCCTGCCTCGTGGAAACATTGGAACACTGCGTGGAGACATTCTGCCAGGACCTCTGCTGATTCCCCTGTGATCAGGATGTCATCAAAGTACGGGCAGACACTGGGAATGTTCTTCAGTATTCATTCCATAATACTTTGGAACAACCCTGGTGCTACGCTTACCCCAAAGTGCAAGTGGCGCACTTGGAATGCACCCTTGTGTGTGACTATTATTTGTGCTTTTGCGGTAGCGTCGTCTAGCTGCTGGTAGGCCTGGGCTAGATCTAGCTTAGCGAAGATTCGGCTCTCTGGAGCGAGGCGAGGATGTGGCTTACCACTGGTACAGGGTAAGGCCTTGTTTATGGTGCACTTGTAGTCTGCACAGATGCAAACATCACCATTAGGCTTAACTGGGGTCACTATGGGATCTCCCAATGGCTACAGTCCACAGGTTGGAGCACTCCCTGCTGTACCAGCTTGTCTAGTTCCAAATCAATTTTAGGCTTCAATGCAAAGGGAAACCTGCATGATTGTAATCGAATTGCTGGATCAAGGCTGAATGCAATGGGTGCCCCTTTGTATTGTCCCAGCTCAGTGCTGAATATGTCAGCATATTGTTGGCATACTGCTTCTAGATTGGCTATTTGGGTTCGATGGATGCCCCTTACCCGGATGCACAGAGCCTCAAACCAGTCCAGTCCTATGAGGCTGGTGCATGGTCCCTCTAAAACCACAATGCTGAGGGGGACCCTCAAACTCTCTGAATTTTACTCTAATGGTAGCTTAGCCCCTTATGGGAACATGGTGATTTTGGAAGTCCTTTAGCACTAAGTTCGATGATTTGAGCTATGTTTGCAAATGTGGTCAAAAGTCGTGGAGGAGATCATGGACAGGGACGATCCAGTATCTAGCTCTATGGAGCATTGGACCTCTTGAAGTTTTAGTTGGAGTCTTATCTTTTCTTTGATGGGATGTTGGGCCCCTGTGCGTTGGATGCTATGCCTTCCTGAGCAGTATTCAACTATGCTCTGACCTGGCCTTTTCCCCTGATGACTTCTGTAAACTCTGGCAATGTGTCCTTGCTTTCCACAGGCATGCAAACTGCTGTGCGGAATCTGCACTCTGTTCTTTCATGCTGTCCCCCACAGCTTGCACAGCTGGGGGAGTTACTTGCTCCCCCAAAGCAAAAGCGTGGCCGTCTGGGTGGCTGTCTCCACAAGCGATTAATCTCTTTGCTCTCACTGTCCTCCCCCAAGCCTTCTGCAGTCTCTTGGTGGATCGCTGGGGGCCTGGTGTGTGTTTTTGGTGGCCGGAGAGCCTTCATGGCCCCTCTGATGACAGAGAGTTTAGGTTCAAAATGTTTGCTTAATTTTTTCTTGAGGTCTGCATAGGCCACTGTCTCTACGCTTGCCGATGCTATCAAGTTTTCAGCAATATCAAATGTGGCATGTCTGCAGACACATAGTAGGGTTGCAGCCTTCAGGCCATTGTCCGTGACCTGGTTAGCCTAGAGATAGGTGTCTACTTGGGAGATATATGAGTTCCACTGTTCTGGGTGAGTAATATTGAACTCATTGAGTCTTCCCAATTTAGCCATTTTGAGAAAGCCCCTGTGGTGCTGTTTAATGCTTGTACTGCTGCAGTTGGACCTGGGCTGCACTTAGGAGTCCTGGGGACAGATCCCTCAGGTACGTTTGTGCCTCCAGTGTGTCTTACTGGCAGGCAGGGTGGGGAGCGTGGGCCCACCAGGGCTCTTACCCGGTCTGATGCCCAGTGAGTTCAGTCTCTTGGTTAGCAGCAGCATCCCACCTCTCCTCTGCAGCATCCCACCTTCGTCGCCACTATTGTGTAGTGGGCTTCAGCAGGCAAGAAACAGGCCATAATAGATACAACAACATTTATTGACTGAAAACTGGAAGTGAGGAACTGCAGGCAAATCCCTGTAATTTATACTCTGAGCCCAGAGGGCCTTAACCAATCATAATACTTGAAAAAGCCTGCCCAAATATGAACAAATTTTCACAAATTGCAAACAACTAGGGAAGAAATTTAAAAAATAAACATGCATTCTAGACAATTGCAGTTTCAAAATGGTTCTCAAGGGCAATCCCATGTAGAACACTAATGTAGAATTCCAAATACAAGTTATCTAAAGCATACAGTAACTGACTGTACAGATATAGGTAAAATAGGCACATTCAATTAATTTATATGAAGGTCTTCCTGGACATAGTTACTGCCTGGTAGTATGGTTCAATAATCCCATGCCCAGTTACACACCAATACCAAAGGGGAAAATGTAGCTATAGTCATGACTAAAGATGGAAAATGGAATGTTGGTCCTACCTGATACGTCCATTCTTGTAGGTGTGGAGTATCATCCAGGATTGGCTGACAGACGAGGTCAACCCATCCTGGATGATAGGTCCACCTACTATGGAGAATTTCCAGACCTGGATGATCCAATATTCACAGCCATCTAGTTTTGCCCACAGCTTCTGGACACTGGGTCATTGGAACAACAATATATAGACAGCTCAGGGTTGAGATGTAGAACTTGGTATCTTCAGCAATGATACATGAAATAAGCTAACTGATGACCTCATCCTGTGTCTCACACTGAGATTAAACAGGAGGAGTAAAACTGGAAGCCCTCAGGCATCTCATGGTTCAGAACTCTCTCCTGAAAAAACCACTGAAACACCATGCCTTCCATTCCTCATCTCAGTACATGATCCAAAAGCATATAATGATTGATGGTACTGAAAACTGTTGAGAGATCAAGAACCAAGGCTGGTGCATTAATTCTACCCCAGGTTCACTAGAGGTCATCGATAAGTACAACCAATGCAGTTGCAAAACTATTGCCCAGACTGAAATGTGGCTGAAAAGATATAACGCATAACCTTAGCATCCCTTGTTGTATCATCAAATCATTGTCTCAACCACCTAATCCCAAAAGGGGAACTGGACAACATTATGCAGGATTGTTGGCTCCAGTAAAGGTTTATTGAGAAGGGGGTATACCACATTTCCTCCAAGGTAAGCAATATCATCTCCCTCTCTTGACAAAACAGATGCTGCTACATAGATCCAAGTACATGTTATCTCTTAGGTGACCTTTACCAGCCAGGAAAGAAATGAATTAAATATTTAGGTTTAGGTTAAGGGGAACACAACAGAGAACTGATGTTGTCAGGGGGAGCTTGTATTGTTATTAGGTGCAAGACAGGCCATGGCTTACTATATATCAACTTGAGAAATACAATAAGGAAGGATGAGGCAGCTATAACTAAGGAGATTTGACAGCTTATGGAGAGAAATATCATACTGAACCTAATTTCCAAACAAATTCCCTTACATAATTTAAGTATATAAATTATCCTCCTACTGAAATATACTGAATAGGATGGAGAATGTTTTTTGATTTAAATTTGAAGAGGAAATTACAAAATATGTCTCCTTATATCCAAAGGAATTTTACAATTACATTCATGTCCTCTTTTTTAAAAGATGCATTACATTTAAATGAATGAAAGAACATACCGTATATACTCGAGTATAGGCCGACCCGAATATAAGCCAAGGCACCTAATTTTACCACAAAAAACTGGAAAAGTTATTGACTCGAGTATAAGCCTAGGGTGGGAAATGCAGCAGCTACTGGTAAATTTCAAAAATAAAAATAGATACCAATGGATGGATTCTATTTTATTAAGTGTTTTTTAAAAATGTTTTAGACCTCTAGCTATTTGTTTTATTATGATGGATTTCAGAAGACAATTAGATGTGTTCAGAGCTGTATTTTGACTTTATTGTTGACATAGGAAAGAGTTGAACAAAATGCAGAAAGGAATATCAAGAAAGTTTATCTCTCTTCAGTCATTTTTATTATGCGTAAAGCGTAATTATGACCTTTAAAAAGAGAATGAGAAAGACTCTAACACTATGACAGATCCGTCAATCACTATTGATAATGTTATATTTGTAGGCTAATTAGTAGTATAATACAAAGGTAAATTGATTAATCAGATTGACAAATTGTTGTAGTTATTTTAGTTATTGAGTCATACCAAAATAGTTATATTTAGAATATTTGATTTAATTTTATGAAAATTAAATTAGTTTTCTTCATTAGGTCTAAATCCTTTATGTTTTTGTATGCTTAATGGTACTGAAAATATATTTAGGCACACTCGTATGGGAGAAACGTAATGTTATTTTTCTGTGGTTCCTGTGAAACCTTGAAAAGAGTATACTTTTCGTTATTAGAAAAAATAGGGATACCCGATCTTGTTTATTTTTAGACTTCATTAGACAAACTAGTTTAATTATCCTGTTTTATATAGCCCAAATACTTTGCTAGAGATGGTTGAGAACAGTATGTGATCTAGGCTTTTACTGTGCTGTGATGACACTGAACGTGTGCTAGAGCGCCTGGAAGCGCGGCTGGGCAGGATGCACGTCGGGGCGGCGGTAGGCATGGCGCAGGGCGGCGAAGGTCTCGCGGAGCTGCCCGTCGTGCAGGTGGGCGTTGAAGCGCGCGGGCGCCTGGTTGCAGAGCCGGGCTCCGGCGTGCAGCGGGTAAAGCAAGGCGTGTTTCAGCAGGGCGGCGCAAGGCACGGCGGGCGGGCGTTGCAGAGCCAGATCCAGCCGGATTGCGCGCAGCCGGTCGGCCACGAAGGCCGGGGAGACCTCGCTGGCTTCGGCCACCGACCGGCCCAGCAGGTGATGCACCGTGGCCAGCAGCACCGCCGGCGGGCGGAGGTCGCAAGGCGGCGGGGGAGCCTGGCCGGCCGCTGGGCGGGAGAACTCCTTCACCGCCCGCGCAGGGTCCGGCTGGCGATCCGGGTCCAGCTCCAGCCAGTGCAACCGCTTCTGCCGCCGCCGCAGGCAGAACTCCCCCGCCGGGCACATCTCCTTGCAAAGGGCCGGCTGGCGATCGGGGTCCAGCTCCAGCCGGTGCAACCGCTTCTGCTGCCGCCGCCGGCAGAACTCCCCCGCCGGGCACATCTCCTTGCAAAGGGCCGGCCGCCTCGCCCTCGTTCATGCCGCCGCCCCGGAGGCTGGTTCTCACCCGGCGCCGGCGGGCGCCCGATCGCCTCTTCCCCGCTGATCCCCGCAGCACGTGGAGACAAGGACCGGTTCCCCCACGCCGGGAACACCCCAGCCCAGTTGCGCCAGCCCGTTCGGGGAATTCTAAGGATCGCGCGCTTTGGCCAATTTCACTGACTCGAGTATAAGCCGAGGCGGCTTTTTTCAGCCCAAAAAGTGGGCTGAAAAACTCGGCTTATACTCGAGTATATACGGTATTCAAAGAACTAAAGGGAGAAAAGTAAGGCTTTAATTTTCTCTAAGAATTCTCCCATCTCCATTTTTATGGGATGACTCTGTTTATCCATGCTCTGTGATTGCTGCTGCTGCAGCAATCCAAATAATTATCTCAGTACAAAATAAAAACATTATTTGTAAAATATAATATAATGAAATGTTTCAGGGCCTCCTCTTGGACATGATAATAAAACTTTCTCTGTCTTCACCTCCTTTAAAATCAGGCTCAAGGAGATAGGATGGGTAAACTTATGGCAGAGAATGAAGAAATCACACGTATCAGGAAGTTTTCCATGTAGTAGCCCAAAGGCAAACTGCCAGCAAAAACTTTATTGTGAAAGCTTTATTATGGTTAGATAGTAAAGTTGTATCTGTGTTTATTTAATTTTACAATCACAATATGTTCTACATGCAACAAAACAGAAAGGTGCCAGATTAAAATAATACAATTACAGACAGCAAAACTGAATATACTATAACATAGAACTGAATGGCCTGGAAAGGGATTATAAAACATCTTTATAAATAAGAGCATACAACAGAATGTGTTCTATAAATTCAATGGCCCCTTTGTCATAAGGACAAAGTATTGATACGTATGGGATTTTAAAGATTATATTTCCCAGGAGATTGATCTAGTTACCCTTACAAGGGTACAATGTCCACTGTGTCCATGACATGAATGTCAAGTCATAGACAACTGCCTGTTCATAACTCATAATCAAAAGCACACCCCATCTAAAACTGAGTGGGTTTCTGCTGGAGTGAATTTCACCAGCCTAATTCAAAATTATCAGCCAGAGTCAAAAAAGCCTCAGGAAAACAAAAAAACCAAATAATATTAACTAATAAGAAAAAAAATACATATTCATGCACTGGTCTCCACAGTAATCACTCCAGTCTCCTAGCAGAGTGCCATATTTTACTTAAAAGTTTTGTTGAATGAGGCAAAACAAAGGCAGCAACTCTGTGCTTCTCTACTTTCTCCCTGCACTTTTTTTAAAAGCATCTGTTGAAACTACAGTGGAAGGGATATCACCACAGAGACAGAATCACTGCTGGGTTCCCCCTCATTGTTTTGAGGAATAACAGAAGGAGTTCTTAAAGGTTCTGAAAAAGTTATCAAATGCTAAGCAGAGCTTGTTCTGAAGGCAGAGTGGATACAAAGGAAGTGCAATGAATTGGTGGGAGGATGGCATTGAAAACTTGGAACCGAGTTCTGTGAGCACCTGGGTCTGCACATGTTATATTACAGATAGTAATAGAGCATTCAAAGAAAGAATGTTGAAGTGTAGTTAATTTATAGCCAGGAAGGATGTCCGCTAGAAGTGGTTTCAACTGAGTTTTAATTCTGAATGAAAAAGAGCTTTCTGGTTATTATGGTCCATGATCTCTCTAATCCTTCTTGCTCTTCTAAAGAAAGAAATAATTGACTGATGGAGAGGATAGAGGGAGAAGTTCCAGAATTATGTAAAGAAATGACCTCCTGCCTTCATCACAATAATTATAAACAATTTTAATAACTTATTACCTTTTGAACTACAGCAAATGACATCTTTTTCCTATATTCAATGTCTTCTATAAACAAATATATAAAGCATCATGATTTTCAGTCCTGATCAACAAAAGTTCTTTAAGAGTTACCAGAGATGATAACATTATTGTTTTTATTTTTATATTCCTTCTTTTTACTTTTAACAATCTTGCCCTTCAAATAACTATTTTAATTTTTATATTCCTTCTTTTTATATTCCTTTTTTTACTTTTAACAATATTGCCCTTCAAATCTCTTAGAACCTGATTTCTTTTCATGTTTTCTTTGTCCCTTCTCACAAAATTATTCAAAGCTTTAACAAGTCTCTTTTGTAAATTCAGTATAAGAAAATTATCCAGGTCATTCTGTTGGCTCGTTATTTGTACATTCCTTTTAGTTATTAAGACATCAGCCATTTTTTTGTATATCCAATGTAGCATCTTTCTTTTCTTATTCTTTACTGTATAATTTAGTTTTTCTTTCTTTTCTATTTTTCCTTTTCTAGAGTTTATATATTTTTTCCATTATTTGTTTAATTTGTATTAGTTTTATCTTTGCAATTGTAATTCCTGATAAAATTAGTAAAAAAAGAAGTCCCAACATTATGTTTCTTTTCATGTCCTTTAGTTGAGCAATGTAAGCACCAACTTTAGGTAGCCCTGTTTATTGAATACCGTATTTTTCAGAGTATAAGATACACCTAGATTTTAGAGGAGGAAAACAAGGAAAAAAATATTCTGAACCAAATGGTGTAGTAATATATTATTTAATAAAATACCAGTGTAGCAGAATACTTTTTACAACCATGTACACTTTTTACAAACTTCAAACTTGACAGCTTTAAGACTTGTGGACTTCAACTCCCAGAATTCCTCCTCCAGTCACGCTAGCTCAGGAATGGTAGTTGAAGTCCACAAGTCTTAAACTTGCTAAGTTTGAAGACCCTTGCACCCCTAACCCTTAACCCAGGGGCCTTCAAACTTGACAGCTTTAAGACTAGTGGACTTCAACTCCCAGAATTCCTCCTCCAGTCATGCTAGATGGGGTTATTAGAAGGCAAAAAAACACCCCCGTTTTTGCGGAAAATGGCCCATTTTTCACTTGGTTTTTTTTTTAAATGGGGCATGCAGAGGGTTTGGGAAGCCTGCAGAGCGCTCCTGGGGGGGAAGGCAAAAACGCCCCATTTTTGCAAAAAACGGCCCATTTTTCACAAAAATGGGATGCGGGGGTGGGGCTTCAGGAGGCCAAAAATGGCTGTATTCGGTGTATACGCACCGACATTTCCACTCTCTTTTGGGGGGCAAAAAGGTGTGTCTTATACTCCAAAAAATATGGTAAGTCTAACTTCTGAACCTATGCATTCCAATGAATGGATAGAGTTTCTCTCACTAGAATTTTACCTGCTGTGTAAAGGAGTAAAGTCCTTCTTTTCAAATATCAAATATCTTTTCCATTTATAATATCAAAGTCAAGACTATGTAAGTATTGTTTGTTTTTGGCTATTTTAAAATGATTGTTAGCTATCCAGAGCTTATATAAAGTAGGAGGTCATCTAATTCAAAGAATAAATGAATAAATATTCTGATATTAAATTTGTTCCTCTCATCACAATTCTTATACAAAACAACGAAGACTGTCTGCAATATTTTCAATGGGAAATACTAATAAAACAAAGTGAACAAATTGAAATCTTTAGCCAAAAAAAATTGCAGCCAGCTTTCTTTTAAAGTGGGTTAGAATGATGTAAAGTCTATTTTAAAACCATTTAATAAATCTGTCCTTTGTTGCAACAAGTTATTTGGCTTCTCTAATGTGAGTCAGAGAGGAAAGCCTGAGTAAACAAAATGATAAACCACTCAGCCTTGTATATCACTGATGAAGGGTGGCTCCACTGTGCCAGTTGTTTTGGACCACATCCCTACTAATGAACTACCACAACTGCTCTGAAGCATTTTTGTTTTCCAGTAGAACCTCTCCAATTTCATAGATATAAAGGGAACTGAAAACAAATACGTTGAGGAATGATTTTTGCCTAAATTCTACCCACATTAATAAGAAGAACAAATTATAGCTAATGCAGTACTAGTCAGGTATATTGTTTGAGCCAAGGAATCCACTTTATCAGGCCAAAGCCATTAATCTTCCCTCTTCCCTTTCTGTCTCTCTGGGAAGACTTGAATGGGCAGGCCAGACAACTTATCTATGGAGGCATCAGTGATCTTCTGGTTATCGCTTCCAAACCATGGTTTGACAAGGACTGTGTAGAAGCCAAGAAACCTCTTACCTTGTCTTATAAGATGGACAAAAGTGAGACCGGAAATGGCAATAAAACAACTCTTAAACATCTCCTCACACTCAGAAAACAATTTAAGCAATTGATTGCACTTAAGAAGAGACACGGCACAAGGTCTTCCTGGGAATAGCTTATTGAGGCAAAAGCAAAAGAACTCTTCTCTATTCTGGCATCTAATAGCCTGCCATTCTGACAGAATTAATACCCCATTAGACCCCCATATACCTCAACCTGGGAACTTCATTTTCTGAGAATGTATGAAGACCCCTCCAGCAGGACAATAAGGTATACAATGAAGGAGTTACCCTAGTTTCATGAGCTGACTTCAGTTCTGCTGAACTATTAAAGAATAATATGGAGTGGTAGATACCAGTCCTGGTGGCACTATTCACTTATATCGACTCCACTGATCACGTCCCAGAGGATTGGGGCTTGGCAATTGTTGTCCCAATTTTTAAAAAGGGGAAGAGAGACGACCCTGAAAATTACAGACCAATAAGTCTTCTAAATATAATTAGCAAACTCTATGCCAAACACCTCCAAGATAGATTAAAGGAGTTGCTAGATTTTCAGAACTTGATTGCTGAAGAGCAGCAAGCTGGGTTTAGAGAGGGGAGAGGCACCATCGATCAGTGCTTAGTTCTCCATCGTTTTATTGAAAAATATGTTTTAAATAGATTTGTATCATTATACGCCGCCTTTACAGATCTCAAGGCAGCTTTTGATACAGTAACCAAGACTAAGCTATGGGAGAAACTGGAAGCCACTTCAATTGATCATAGGCATTTCCATATGTTATGTGTCTTACATACTAAAACATCCCTCAAGGTTAGATGTAACATGTAAGGGTCCCTCTCAAGGTCGGTCAAAACTCAAAAGGGCATTAAACAGGGATGCATTTTGCCCCTTCGCTTTTCAACTTTTATATAAATGACATGGCAAAATGGTTAAATAAAATCAAGTTACCACCCCCCAAAAATAGGTGACCAAAGCATCACCCTGCTGCTCTATGCAGATGGTGCTATGATCCTCTCCAGGACACCTGTAGGCTTAAAAGAGCCTTGCGAGCTCTTTAAGTATTAAATATCCAGTATTGTAATTATAATAAACTGGACATAAATTACAAAAAACCCAAAGTTATTGCCTTTGCAAAAAGGCGAAAACTATGCTCATGGTATCTTAATTGTCATAACATAGAGCAAGTAACCATCTTTAAGTACCTAGGGGTGATCATCCATGCCACTGGCTCAAAAAGCACATGGTGAATATTCACTGCCTTTGGCCAAAGGTCAGCAAAACACCATTCTCAAATTTTCCTGCACAAAGGGAGGATACTATGTTCCTGTTTCAATTAAGCTCTTTCAGGCCAAGTCACTGGCATAGCTTCTTTACGGGACCTTGCTCGGACCCTCAGCTTTGTGTTTCACACAATTGGAAAGAATTCAATCCAAATTTATTAGAGCAATTTCCCAGATGTTGCATTGTGTCTCAAATGCACTTCTGCACAGGATTGATAAAAGACAGGATTGATAAAAGTCGAAGCAAAAATCTGTATAGCTTCTTTAAATCTTTGGCTAAAGCTTAATATCTTCTCACAAGGCCTTGCTCCATTAATCCTCCCAACAAATTCTCCTCTTCATGGATCAAGGCTGTCAAGTCCAACCTTGCCAAACTAGGTTTCTCTCCAGCCCCAATACTCAAGTTGGACTATGACCAAACAAAACAACCTTTTGACAAAGGGTAGAGGACATCGAGAGGCAAGCGAACTTAAGGAAAGCCCTTTTGTTTCTGGCTCCAGACTCTATTAGATATGTTGTTACTCCTGCCAGTTATCTTAGCCAGTTGGAGATGGCGAGCCACCAGAAAGCATTTTCTCTTGAATGGTGTCATGCGCTTCCATCAGCCGTCCTGTTGTTCTGACCCAGCTTTCCAAACACGACAAACCTTCTGAAGTTAACTCAAAGGTTCCTTTATTATGAGTGCCAGCAGCCCCAGCAAAAAGTTTCTCTCTCACCGCAGGCTAACAAGTCCGGCCGGCCAGGGGATGAATAGTTGTCTGCCACATCTATTCATCTCCACCTCCTGTCTTTTATCCCCAGAGCTAGGGTGGGCTTCGCTAGTAGTGGTGGCTCTTCCTTCCCAAGGATTGGCCCATGGGTTTCCACTGCTCTCCTCTCATTTGCCTTCTATGCATCTGTGCATCAGGCACTGGACCCAGCTGTTCCTCCTCTTCCTCATCAGCCACCTCCAGACTTAGGGGCTGTTGACTCTCTATCTGAGGGCTGACGGACAGCCCAGGCTCCGCCTATGTCTCTCTCTCTGCCAGCTCCATTCCCTCTTCCCCCTCGGAGCTCTCAGGTTGCCTTGATGCTGACCCTGACTCCCATGCTTCCTCCTCCGCTGATTCAGCTGCTGTAGGGGATGGTGGCTGACAGGCCACAACACCAGTATGGCAAGTATAAAAAGATACTGTTGGTTGAAAGACTGCTCCTCTGGCTTAGGACACGTGGAGACCATTGGACGCATACTCCTTCGATGCTCTTTCTATAGAGATATTCGGGGGGAAACATATTCTCCCAATAATCTATAGGTATCCTGGCCGTTCTGACACTGCTTATCTCCAGTGGCTGGACGAACAGACTATTATTACAGTGCAGGTGGCTAGATTCTGTGCAGCAGAGCTGGGGATTCATTGGAAACCCTTTTTGCATGACTACTCTTTTGCATTTTAGTATTTAATGACTATGGACCTCACAGTTTAAGGATTGATATTATAGTATAGTTAGGCCATGTGTAACTGACGGATTGGATGCCAAATTGTGGTTTTAATATAGATTTTATCAGTTATTTATTTTTTTATTCTAGAATTTTTAACTGGATATTTCTTGAGTGTTTTTATTTGTTATATTCCTTGAGTGTTTTCATTTGTTCTGGTCTCTGGTCTTTGACTGTAATAAACTTGATTTGATTTGATTTGATTTGATCCTCTGGTTACTATGGGACCTATGCCAATAACAATATGCAAAACTAAACAACCCACAGATATTACAGCTGGTATCAAAGAGGGAGTAAATGAAAAGGCAGGGTTAAGGTGCTTATGCTTTCACATTTAGACCAATGTAGAATTGCAGAAGAATCACCCATTTGTGGCTCCTCTTTTATTCTGTGGCAGCACTATCAGGTTTTATGTACTCTCCGCTTTGTTCTTTAATGTCACAACAGTTCTGTTGTGTCCCTGTGCCATTCACTTGATTGGTAAGTTGTTTGCTTATTGCTTGTTTGCCAGTCTACCTGTAGAAACTGAGCAAAGCTGAAAACAGTGATGAAAACTAACTTCTTGGGATAATCTGCCTAAAATTATACCTGCCCAGGCAGTCCAGCCTATTGTCAGTTATGAATTTGGCAATTTTATTCTCCACTGCAAAATGAATTGCTTTTCTACCAATGAAAAGGAAGAATATATGATGCATGTGTGGGGTACTGTATAGCCTACATATATTTTTGAGCTTTGCATATCTGCAATCCTCACAAGCAATGCAGTAGATAATGTTGTTCTCTAGGCTCAAAAATGTCTCCCTGTGGCCATGCAGGAGAACTAAAGATTTATTTTTTATTTTTATTTATTTATTTTGTCAAGTACGTATTGGTAATATACATAGATATAACATTGTTTATATACATAAGATGGGTACTGATAAGAGGGAACATTAGGACAGGGACGATAGGCACGCTGGTGCACTTATGCACGCCCCTTACTGACCTCTTAGGAATCGGGTGAGGTCAAGAGTGGACAGTCTAAGGGTAAAGTTTTGGGGGTTTGGTGATGAACCCACAGAGTCAGGTAGTGAGTTCCAGGCATTAACCACTCTGTTGCTAAAGTCATATTTTCTACAGTCAAGTTTGGAGCTGTTCACTTTGAGTTTGTATCTGTTGTGTGCTCGTGTATTGTTGTGGTTGAAGCTGAAGTAGTCGCTGACAGGAAGGATGTTGTAACAGATAATTTTATGAGCTATGCTTAGGTCGTGCCTAAGGTGATGTAGTTCTAAGCTTTCTAAGCCCAGGATTTCAAGTCTGGTTGTGTAAGGTATTCTGTTGCGAGTACAGGAGTGGAGGGCTCTTCTCGTAAAGTATCTCTGGACACTTTCTAATGTATTTATGTCCGATATGCGGTGTGGGTTCCAGACAGATGAGCTGTATTCAAGAATTGGTCTGGTGAATGTTTTGTGTATAAGATGGGCTTATAAGTTACCTAAAGAAAACTATTTATTGTCAGCGTCTAAATTTAAAATTTATTTCTAATTTGTTACAGCATTATATCAATTATATTGTTTTGAACAAAATGCATAATATATTTTGTGCACAAGATAAAGGAAAAATGCCATTCCTCCTGGTGCTATTGCTAATGTGTATATGGTGGGGGTGGGAGTCATAGTAGTAATGGTGAGAATGCCAAATAGATATTCACCCCTGACCATCTCAGTTTCTCTAAAATAGCTTTGAAATGTAGAGAATTTCAAGTCACAATGATTTCAATGGAAAATAAACAAGGAATTCAGGATAAGGTGGTATGGGTAAACCTTGGTTGAATAATAATGGTTTAATGTGTAGACTTTGAAACACCTACAATAATATCATTAATCTGCTCTAGTTTATCTTATGTTTGATCCCTCAGTATTTGGAATTGCATATTACTATTCTGACTGCTTTATTGAATGTTGAATGTTTCCATTTTATATCACATCTTATCATACTATAATACTACATATTCTTCATCTATCTTTATCTTTATTCTTATTTTCTAGTTTCTTACTCCTCTTTTCTTCTTAATTCCATAATCTTTACCTCTATTATCTAACCATTTGTACCATACATTCCAAATCAAATAATATTCAGTTTCTCCTCTATCTTTTAATTCCATTGTCAACCTATCCGTCTTGGCACACTCTAGTACTTTCTTTATTTCTTTATTCTTTATTTATTTGTTTATATTTCTATGCCACCCAACTCCCCAAAAACTCTGGGCGGCTTCTTTATTATAGTTTCCTCTGGCAGTATGTTTCCATTTTTCCAATTCTGCGCATAAACAGTTCTGGCCACTATTAGTACATGTAGCATTAGATATTGGGGTTTTTTTTGTCATAGTTCCTTGTTAATATGCTTAGTAAGAATAACTCCAGTTTTGTTGTTCGATTATTTCCTCTAGCCAATTTCTTATTCTTATCCAATATTTTTTGTTACTGAACACGTCCACCACATGTGGTAGTATGTTCCCTGGGCCTGTCTGCATTCCTAGCATTCCAGTGATCTATTTGAAAACATTTTTGCTAATCTCGCTGGAGGTAGATGCCATCTTAAAACATTTTGTATAGGTTTTCTCTATATGCTGCCAACATTGTCAATTTGCAGTTTTCCCCCCACAATTTCCCCAATTATCTAAATTTATGGTATAGCCAAAAAAATTTGCCCAGGTTATCATGGTTTCTTTTACTGTTTCTTCTTCCATTTTGGATCTCAATAGGTACATAGTTGTATAGTGTTTTTTAAAATCAATTTTTCCTCTATCCCCTGCAAAATCTTGTCCAATTCTTGTGGTTCCATGTAAAATTCATACAGTTCTGCATCTTTCTTGTATGTAAGGCCACCAATCTACGTCAATTCCCTAGTTTTTAATTCTTATTGCGTTTTTAGTTTCCCCATATCATTTATTATTCTTTATATCTTGCTATTTTGTCTAGGTCCAGCACATTTGAATATATTAGTGCTTCTAATATATTCATATACAACTACCTCTCAATAGGTAGTTGTATAGTTTTTTTTATCAATTTTTCCTCCGTCCCCTGCGAAATCTTGTCCAATTCTTGTGGTTCCTTGTAAAACCCATACAGTTCTGCATCTATCTTGCGTGTAAGGCCACCAATCTACGTCAATTCCCTAGTTTTTAATTCTTATTGCGTTTTTAGTTTCCCCATATCATTTATTATGTCTTTATACCTTGCTATTTTATCTTGCTATTTTGTCATTTGAATATATTAGTGCTTCCATAGTTGATAACCAGACCGATATTTTATTGTAGTGATTCTGTTTGATTTTTAGCCATACTTGTAGTAAGACGTCTCTAATTTGATGTCTCTGAAAATAACTACCGTATTTTTCGGAGTATAGGATGCACAGGAATATAGGACACACTTTAATTTTGGGGGAGCAAAACAAGAAAAAAATAATTCTGCCATACCTAGCATTCAATACTTTAGCAAGTGACTGTGGTATGCCCCCTCCTCTCTCTCTCTCTCTCTCTCTCTCTCTCTCCCTCTCCCTCTCCCTCTCTCTCTCTCTCTCTCTCTCTCTCTCTCTCTCTCTCTCTCTCTCTCTCTCTCTCTCTCTCTCTCCTTCCCTCTCCCTCTCCCTCCCCCCTCTCTTCCTCCCTCCCTCTCTTTGAAATAAATCTGCTGGCTTTGGTGGGGTTTCTATGGACACCCCACCGTTTGCCCTGTTTTTGGAATGGGGAGAAAAGTGATTGCAGAAGCAAAAAAAGAGCATTGCATTTCAGGCTGCAGCCCGAAAACACTTCCCTCCCCGATTCCAAAATTGGAGGAAGGACTTTTTGCACGCCGCTCAGGGCATTGCATTGCAGCCCCTGCTGCTGTGGGGGTCTCTGCCTGAGAAGGACCCTCAATCAGCCACCTCCAGGGAGCCACCCCCGTCCTCAGGAGGCAGCTGCCCCTTTAAGAGTGAAGGAGCTTTTTTATTTTTTATTTCCCTCCTTCCAGCCTGAGCCGGCCGATCGCGAGCCCGCCGGCAGTCACAGCGCGCCGGAGATGTTCGTGGAGGGGATGCCACCGCCGCCGCTGCGCAGGTATGTGAGTCGCTCGGGGGTCAGCCACACCTCGGGTTGGAGGGTCCTTGTCCTGCTGCTGCCCCAAGGAAGCTGCGGAGCTGAAGAAGCCTCCACCCACCTTCCAGCTCGCCACTCAGCCTGGGGAGGAAAGCGTTTTCAGGCGGCAGCACTGCGATCCCCTTCCCGATTCCAAAAGGCTGAGTGACGAGCTGGCAGATGGGTGGAGGCTTCTTCAGCTCCGCAGCTTCCTTGGGGCAGCAGCAGGACAAGGACCCTCCAACCCGAGGTGCGGCTGACCCCTGGGCGACTCACATACCTGTGTGGCGGTGGCAAACGACCACCTACCCCCTCCCCTCCACGAATGTCTGCGGCGCGCTGTCACTGCCGGCGGGCTCGCGATCGGCCGGCTCAGGCTGGAAGGAGGGAAATAAAAAATAAAAAAGCTCCTTCACTCTTAAAGGGGCTGCTGCCTCCTGAGGACGGGGGTGGCTCCCTGGAGATGGCTGATCGAAGGTCCTTCTCGGCAAAGAAGAGCATTACGTTTTCGGTGGTGGGCAGCGCCGGTTGCACGCTCCGTTTTGGGAATTGGGGAGGGGATCGCAACGCTGCCGCCTGAAAATGCTTTCCTCCCCAGGCTAAGTGGCGGGCTGGCAGGTGGGAGTGGGGGCTACATTCAGAGTATAAGACGCACCCAGTTTTTGACCCTCTTTTTGGGAGTAAAAAGATTCGTCTTATACTCCGAAAAATACGGTATGTGTTTTGTTTTCCCCATCCCATATGAATGTGTGCCAACCCATTTGTAGATCATGTCCTACTATTGCCAAAGTCCTTTTATTCTTTAAATCTATCCAATCATTTATTCAGGTGAGAGCTGCTGCTTGATAATACAGCTCCCAATCTGGAAACCCAAAGCCTCCTTTATGTCTACTGTCCTGTAATAACTTTAGTTTGATTCATGGTTTTTTCCCTAGCCAAATAAATTTTGTTGTCAATTTGTTTAAATCTTCAAATAATTTATTTCCCAATTTTATCAGTACTACTTGGAATAAAGACAAATTTTTGGGTAATATGTTCATTTTGATTGTAGTTATTATTCCGGTAAGTGATAGTGATAGATGCCATCTTAAAACATTTTGTATAGGTTTTCTCTATATGCTGCCAACATTGTCAATTTGTAGTTTTCCCCCCACAATTTTCCCAATTATCTAAATTTATGGTATAGCCCAAAAAAATTGCCCAGGTTATCATGGTTTCTTTTACTGTTTTTTCTTCCATTTTGGATCTCAATAGGTACATAGTTGTATAGTGTTTTTTAAAATCAATTTTTCCTCTATCCCCTGCAAAATCTTGTCCAATTCTTGTGGTTCCATGTAAAACTCATACAGTTCTGCATCTATCTTGCGTGTAAGGCCACCAATCTACGTCAATTCCCTAGTTTTTAATTCTTATTGCGTTTTTAGTTTCCCCATATCATTTATTATGTCTTTATATCTTGCTATTTTGTCTAGGTCCAGCACATTTGAATATATTAGTGCTTCTAATATATTCATATACAACTACCTCTCAATAGGTAGTTGTATAGTTTTTTTTATTAATTTTTCCTCTGTCCCCTGCGAAATCTTGTCCAATTCTTGTGGTTCCTTGTAAAACCCATACAGTTCTGCATCTATCTTGCGTGTAAGGCCATCAATCTACGTCAATTCCCTAGTTTTTAATTCTTATTGCGTTTTTAGTTTCCCCATATCATTTATTATGTCTTTATACCTTGCTATTTTATCTTGCTATTTTGTCATTTGAATATATTAGTGCTTCCATAGTTGATAACCAGACCGATATTTTATTGTAGTGATTCTGTTTGATTTTTAGCCATACTTGTAGTAAGACGTCTCTAATTTGATGTCTCTGAAAATAACTACCGTATTTTTCGGAGTATAGGATGCACCGGAATATAGGACACACTTTAATTTTGGGGGAGCAAAACAAGAAAAAAATAATTCTGCCATACCTAGCATTCAATACTTTAGCAAGTGACTGTGGTATGCCCCCCCCTCTCTCTCCTTCCCTCTCCCTCTCCCTCCCCCCTCTCTTCCTCCCTCCCTCTCTTTGAAATAAATCTGCTGGCTTTGGTGGGGTTTCTATGGACACCCCACCATTTGCCCTGTTTTTGGAATGGGGAGAAAAGTGATTGCAGAAACAAAAAAAAGAGCATTGCATTTCAGGCTGCAGCCCGAAAACACTTTCCTCCCCGATTCCAAAATTGGAGGAAGGACTTTTTGCACGCCGCTCAGGGCATTGCATTGCAGCCCCTGCTGCCGCGGGGGTCTCTGCCTGAGAAGGACCCTCAATCAGCCACCTCCAGGGAGCCACCCCCGTCCTCAGGAGGCAGCTGCCCCTTTAAGAGTGAAGGAGCTTTTTTATTTTTTATTTCCCTCCTTCCAGCCTGAGCCGGCCGATCGCGAGCCCGCCGGCAGTGACAGCGCACCGCAGACGTTCGTGGAGGGGATGGGGGAGGTGATCGCTTGCCATGGCCGCTGCTGCGCAGATATGTGAGTCACTCAGGGGTCAGCCACACCTCGGGTTGGAGGGTCCTTGTCCTGCTGCTTCCCCAAGGAAGCTTCGGAGCTGAAGAAGCCTCCACCCACCTTCCAGCTCGCCACTCAGCCTGGGGAGGAAAGCGTTTTCAGGCGGCAGCACTGCGATCCCCTTCCCGATTCCAAAAGGCTGAGTGGCGAGCTGGCAGAGCCTCCTTTATGTCTACTGTCCTGTAATAACTTTAGTTTGATTCATGGTTTTTTTCCCTAGCCAAATAAATTTTGTTGTCAATTTGTTTAAATCTTCAAATAATTTATTTCCCAATTTTATCAGTACTACTTGGAATAAAGACAAATTTTTGGGTAATATGTTCATTTTGATTGTAGTTATTATTCCGGTAAGTTATAGTTGTAATTTTTTCCAGTTTTTCAGATCTTTTTTTATTTGTTGTACCAGCTTGTTATAATTGTCTTCATTAATCAATGAACATTTTGCAGATTCCCAGGTATTTGACTTTCTTGGTCATCTGCATACCCATTTTTTCCTCCAGTTATTTTTTCTGTTTATTGCTTAGGTTTTTTGTTATTATCTTTCTCTTATTTTTGTTTATTTTGAGACCTGCCACTTTGCCAAATTCCTCTATTTTCTGAACTAATTTTGGTCCTGTTTCCAGTGGTTTCTCTAGAATGAATACAGGGGTGAAATGCTTTCGGTTTGGACTGGTTCGGGCATACCGGTAGGGGCTGGAGCCAGTGGTTCAGCATACTGGTAGCGATAGCTGGCTGGCCACGCCCCCAAACCGGTCCAGTCCCCATGCCCCTGCGCCCATGTCCACCCAATCACCCGCTCGTCTGGTCATCGCTTTTCCTGCTTGCTGCATTTTCTTTTTTTAAAAAAATGGCTGCTTGATGCTTCCTTCCGCCTCGCTACCTTTTCCCGCCACTCAGCTCAGCGCTTCTGGCCCACCCACCCCCACCCCTAGCCTACATAAATTGTTTCCCTTTGCCACACGGGCACAGGTACTCACTTTACCAACACCTCATCTCGCCTCGCCTGTATGCCTCGCTTTGCCCGGACGCCTCACCGACGGCCGCTCACTCAAAAAGGTAAGCATTGCCAGTTGCGGCCTAGCTTGCCAGCCCCCCCCCATTCCCTGGCTCGCGTAGTTTGCATAGCCCATGGGGATCATTTCCAGGCCTCGTGCCACCCACCCTCCCTCGGGTCCCCAGGCTCGCCTGGTTGTCTTGGCTAAGCTGCCTAGGCAACCTGGCTAACCACCCACCTTCCACCCCAGCCTCCAGCTTGCTTACCTTCGCTCTTCAGACCGAATCCTGAGCTGCTGGTCACAATGCCTGCCTTGCTTCGTCTGGATTGCAGCCTGCAATCCGTCTCCTCAGCGAGCAACTGTGCAATCCATCTCCTCGGAGAGTAACGTAATCTGCCTGCTTGTTCCTTCAATTGGGTAAGTAACTTTTTTTTTGCTTTAAAAAAATAGTAAATTGCCTTTTTTTCTTGGCTTTTTTTAGGAATTTTTTTTGTTAGACATAGCCATTTAAAGGTTTTGCAATGCTGTTTAGGCAGGGGGTTGGACTAGATGACCTTGCAAGGTCCCTTCTGTAAATCTGTTAAATCTGTTAAATGTGTTAAATCTGTTGCAGGTGCCATTTGTGTACTTTTGCATGGTGTGTGTGTCAGTACAGCTGCTTTTGCATGGTGTGTGAGCCAGTTGTGTTGTTGTGTGGTTTGTGTGTAAAGTGTAAAAGTTTTTTTCCAGCTCTTTGTTGCTCTGTGTGGCTCATGCTTGTGGCAGGGGCCATTTTGTGTGCTTTTGCAATGCTGCTTAGGCAGGGGGTTGGACTAGATGACCAAGGTCCCTTCTTCCAAGTCTGTTAAATGTGTTAAATGTGTTAAATCTGTTGCAGGTACCATTTGTGTACTTTTGCATGGTGTGTGAGTCAGTACAGCTGCTTTTGCATGGTGTGTGAGCCAGTTGTGTTGTTGTGTGTTGTGTGTGTGTAAAGTTGTGTTTTCAGCTCTTTGAGCTTTTTTACATTGTGTGTCCTCAGCTAACAATGCTCCTTTTTTCCCTTTTGCAGTAGCAGCCTTTACCAGGAAGGATGAAAAGGCAACAGACAATAATGGGTTTCTTGGCCAAGAAACAAAAACTGGCACAACAACAACCATCAGAAGTGCCACCCTTGGATGATCCATCCCAAGAACCACAACCATCCCAAGCACCACAACCATCCCAAGCACCACCACTTCCACCACTTACACGCGGAGAAAGCAGCAAGTCACCCGAGCCAGAAATAGAAATCATTCTTCCAGATTGCTGGTCTGTGCAACAGTACAGCAGCTTCCAACAGAAGTATGAGGGGTTGGACATTTCAAACAAGAAACTAGGTTGCACGTACTGCACAAAACATGGGTTCACACTGGACAGTGGTATTCATGTGTCCAAGGAATGGAAACATTTCAAGATTGAGGCAACCCAGAAAAATAAAGAAGTACAGCAGGGTCTCTAAGGAAGAAAATGAGAGAACACTTCACATCAAAATCTCACACCATTTGCAGAGATAACTTAAAAGGAAAGGAGGAGGAAGCCATAGAAAAAGCAATGGACAAGGTTTCCGATAGCCAATGTGACACCACTACAAACATGTTCAGAACTGTTTACAGCAGCAGTTCTCAACCTGTGGGTCGTGACCCCTTTGGGGGTCAAATGACCCTTTAACAGGGATCGCCTAAGACCATCAGAAAACACATATTTCCGGTGGTCTTAGGAACCGAGACACCACTCCTCTATCTGTCTCCAGGCGGATCCACCCACATGCAAATAGACTACAGCAAAAAAAAAAATCTCTACCATGGGAACTTCTGAGCATGCGCAGAAGCCGAATTTCCAGCACTGCGCATGCATCGCCATCTTGTTTTTGGCTTTTTTTGCAATTTTTTTAAAAAATAGGCACTGCGCATGCATGCGCATGCAAAGTGCACACGCGCCCATGAGGCACAGCCACATAGCGCATGAGGAAGCGAACCGGCAGCGAGGTAAATTAGAACCCACCCCTGAGTTTCCTAGTAATTTTATTATTTTATGGTTGGGGGTCATCACAACATGAGGAACTGTATTAAAGGGTCGCGGCATTAGGAAGGTTGAGAACCTCTGGTGTACAGCCTGGCAAAATCATGCAGACCAATTTCAAGCATTGCTGAATTGATAGAATTACAAACTATGAATAGAGTAGATCTGGGAGTAGGATTGCATTCAACGCCAACAGTTGTGAAAATAGTTGAGTGCATTGCAAGCGACGTCAGAACACAAATGCTTACCAGCATCATTAAACAGAATGTGAAAATATGCCTGATCATCGATGAAGCCTCAACAGTATCCAGCATACAAGTTTTGATAGTTTTCGTGAAAGTTGAGGCCTCAAAGGACCCATTAAAACTTTTTGTTGAGCTTGTTGAGAAGAATCAAGATGCAGAGACAATATGTTCTGCTGTTCTGGAAAGTGTACGCAAGGTAGGGTTTACCCAGGACTACCTGCAAAAAAATTTAATAGCGTTCTGCTCTGATGGTGCCAGCATTATGCTTGGGAGAAAATCTGGAGTAAGCACCAGAATAGCAAAAGAGTTTCCAAATATCATCATATGGCACTGCTTGAACCATCGCCTCCAACCATCATATAGATGATGCCATAAAGGAAATAAAGCAAGTAAATCATTTTAAAATATTTATTGATAAGATATGCTCCATTTTCAGCAATCCAATAAGAACAAAATTGAACTTGATGAAATATCCAAAGAACTGGACATTAACATCGTAAAGATTGGTAGAGTTTTTGGGCCAAGATGGGCTGCCTGTAATTTAAGGGCAACCAGAGCTGTGTGGCGTGTTTATCCAGTGCTACATCAGTATTTTCATGTGAATGCAAAATACTCAGGTATGGCTGACCATCTGGAAAAAAAAATTCTTAAATGATTTGGAAATCTCACTACTTTCAACTGCACTGCAAGCACGTGACATGGACATCATAAAGGCTGAAAAACTGGTGAGAAGACCGATGAAAGCATTTGAAGTGCTTACACAGCGAAAGGGTCTATACGAAAGAGAAGCTGACAGGGAAATAAATTCAGAAGCCTTCAAAAATATAAACTTTGTAGAAAATCATCAATTTGTTGGACTTCACTGGGAAAGGCTTTTAGGGAGCATCATAACCAATTTGCAGAAATGACTGATGGACTGTGAACATTTAAAAACAGGTAGCCAATTGGTGCCAGAGTACTGGGATTTTGCGGAAGTAGTCATTCCATAGGCAGAAGCTGAAGAATAACTGCGCACATTTGGTGACATTTTCAAGTACAAGATTAACATCAACGACTATAGAAAAAGAGGTATGCAATTCCTGACAGCATTAAAAAAGCAAACAATATTGTTGCTGTAATTTCTGCAGAAGCTGAAAGGGGTTTTTCAAAAAATGAACTTCATATGTTCATTTGAAGCAGAAGCCGCCTAACCGTTTCCAATTTAACAAACCTCATGACCATCAGCAATACTGGCCTACTTCTTTCAAAATGGGACCCTGCTCCTGCAGTGAGTAGGTGGCTCAAAGAACATGATCAGATCATGGTGGCTCAGCCAATGATCCTCACATCAAGGCCATGAAAAGTGGAAGTGAGGAAAGTGCCCCTGACGACCCTAGCTGGAAATACCTCAAACAAATGAAAGCTAAAGCAAAAGACAACTAACACTTATGTAAGTATTTGTGGACCTCTTTTATTGTTTTGTGTACTTCTTTTCTTCTTACTTAAGTATTAAATGGTTAAATTTGTATATTATGGTATATCTTCTTTTTGTAGGCCGTTATCATTGGTGAAAAGAAGTGACATGGAAGACAACACTTTTATTGCTCTTATGTAAGTATTTGTGTACCTCTTATTGTTTTGTGTGCTTAGTTTAATCTTATGTAAGTATTAATTGCATGAAATAATTGGTATATTTTCTTTTTGTAGGTCAAAAAAGGGCAAAGAATTGATGCCGACTTGCAATGCCCACCTGGTCACCTGACCACCACGCCTCACCAACCTGAAGCCATGTCCACCAGATATCAAGCCATACCCACAAAATAAGCCACGCCCACAGAACCGGTAGGAAAATTTTCACATTTCACCCCTGAATGAATACCAAATCATCCGTGAATGCTTGTACTTTATACCCTTCTTTTTTTTATTTTCAGGCCTTTTATTTCTTGTTCTTGTCTAATCTGTCCAAGTAGTACTTCTAGAGTTAGTATAAATAACAAGGACGACAAGGGACACCCTTGTCTTACGGACTTCGAAATATTAATTTTTTCTGTGGTATTTATTTAGTATTTATTTATTAGTGAGACTTATATACCGCCTCATAGTGCAAGCACACTCTAAGTGGTTTACACCATTAAGCAATGTATATATTTACATTGCCCCCAACAATCTGGGTCCTCATTTTATCTACCTCGGAAGGATGGAAGGCTGAGTCAACCCTGAGTCGGTGAGATTTGAACAGCTGAACTGCTGATCACAGTCAGCTAAACTAGCCTGCAGTACTGCACTCTAACTGCTGCGCCACCTCGGCTCCCTTTATTATCACTCTTGCCATTTGGATAGAATATATTGTCTGCACCATCTTTACAAATCTCTCCCCAAAGTTCATATTTTTTAATTGTAGGATAATAAACTGCTAATTCAAATTATAGAATGCTTTTTGTGTGTCAAGGAAGATCAATGCAGATTTTCCGGGGTGTGCTTCATAATATTCAAGAACATTCATAATTGTTCTCATATTCTTTTTCAGCTGTCTTTTTGGTAAGAACCCATTTTGGCCTGGTTGAATTAACTAATTTAACAGTCCTTTTAATCTTTCTGAGATTGTGGATGCAAATATTTTGTAATCAACATTTAATAATGAGATAGGTCTATAGTTTTTTTATCTGTTGATACTCTGTGTCTTCTTTTGGTATAAGTGATGTATACTTCTGACTATGATTTGGGTAGTTTGGCCTCTGTAAGTGCTTCATTATATAGTTCCAGCATTAAAGTCTCTAACAGTCTTTGTATGGTTTTATATAATTTTTCGGGGAGTCCATCTGGGCCCAGCATTTTGTTGTTTTTTTGTTTCTTGACTGCGTCAAATATTTCCATCATGGTTATTTTTTCATTTAACATCATTCTTTTCATATCTGCAATTTTGTTAGACCCATCTTGTCTAAGTACTGTTTAATATCATCTTCTGGTGTACTTTCTTGGCTGTATAGATTCTTTAAAAAATCTTGTATTATGTTCTTTTTTATATGCTGAGAAT
The DNA here is from genome assembly GCA_023053685.1 of Diadophis punctatus similis. Taxonomy (NCBI): domain Eukaryota; kingdom Metazoa; phylum Chordata; class Lepidosauria; order Squamata; family Dipsadidae; genus Diadophis; species Diadophis punctatus. The sequence goes on along the minus strand of JALIGW010000008.1, from coordinate 7,203,065 downwards.
GTGACAGAAGAGAAGTAAACATATATACATACTCCATATATAAAACTTATTTGAAGGTAGGGCAGCTATCCAGGCAATTGTCTCTAATGTTGCTTCATGCAGATCTTCTAGAGAAGGAGAGTATGCACAATATGGGCAATCTTGCACAATATATTTAATAGTTTGCATATCAGCATCACAATTGCAACAAGGGGAATCTTTTCATCTCCACTAATACAGGGCAGAGGCACTTGTTCCAGGATCACACTTAATTCTGTCCAATTTTAACCAGAAAGAGTGAGACAGGTGAAAACCAGGTGATTTGGTAGAGGGATCATTGGTGGTCAGGCTAAAAGAAGGTATCTTGGACCATTCCTCTCTCCAGGCATTCGTGGAGTTAAACTGGGTAGATATTAAATGAACATCTGTTTTCCAAGCTGGCCTTTGGGATTTCAGTGTTGTGATGGGCTGTGCATTATCCTGGTGAATAAAGAGGGCCTTGTTGTTCAGCATCCTTACTAGCCATAGCTGAATGGGAGCTTGTTATCTTCTAATGTGGGTCGGTATGATAAGCACTAGTAACCAATGCACAGGAGTGGGATGCAATGAGCCAAATATGATATTCATTGTCTGGCAGAGTTGGACATCGACCATTTGTAGAGCAATTGTCATCTGTGTCCGTAGCATTCCTTAATCTACTTGTGCTCCCTGGGTGATGCTAAATGATGCTAAACCATATGCCTTTTGGGCCTCAACGCCATGACAAACAGAAGTGCATAAAATCAAATTATTGATTATGAGTTATGGCTAAATGAGCTGTTTCTCCCTTATATATGTAATTTTCAGAACATAATTATCCCACCATTTTTAGAGTTAGAGTTTATAGACTGGACAAAAATATAACTGCTTTGACAATTTAAAAAGAGGTCCTTCTACATATTTGAAATATCAAATAGAAGATTTGAGAAGATGGCAGAAGTGACAGCAGCAGCAAGAAAGTGGTGCTGTTTAATATCTTTTTTTATCTGTCTTTACCCAAAAGGGGGAAAAATAGGCCAACCTATCAAAAATAGCACTATGGAAGATAGAATAGGAATGCAGGTCAAAATAGGTAAGAAATTGGTAAAAGAACATCTATCGACTGCAGAAGAGGTGGTGCAGTGGTTAAAGTGCAGCACTGCAGTTTAGCAGTTCAGCTGTTCAAATCTCACCGGCTCAAGGTTGACTCAGCCTTCCATCCTTCTGAGGTCGGTAAAATGAGGACCGAGATTGTTGGGGGCAATATGCTGAACTCTGTAAACCGCTTAGAAAGGGCTGTAAATCACTATGAAACGGTATATAAGTCTAAGTGCTATTGCTATTGCTAATTCAAATTTCCAGGACCAGATGTATTATAGCCCAGAGTATTGAAGGAGCTGACAGACATGATCTCAGAACCACTGAATGATATCTTTCAGAGCTCTTGGAGCATAGGGAAAACTGCCAGAGGACTGGAAAAGAGATGGTGTAGTTCCACTCTTTAACAAGGGGAAACAAGTGCAGCTAGAAACACTAGATCAATCATATTGACATTAATACTGCGAAAATCCGGGAAAAGATAATCAAGCAGCAAATTTGTAAGCACCTATAAATGAACAAAACACTCACTAGAAGCCAGCAAGAGTTTGTTTAAAACAGTTCATGCTGAGCAAACCGTATTGCCTTCTTTGATAAAGTGACTAAATTAGTAGATCAAGGCAATGCTGTGGATATAGTTTACTTGACTTTCAGTAAAGCTTTTGACAAACTACACATACTGTAACCTACTTCTTGGTGAGATAGAACAATGTAAGATAGACAGTACCAGATGAATTTACACTTGGCTGACCAACCACAGTATGTAGACCTCACACACTGGAACTACGTATACACGGAGTGGAGCATGCATTGTTGTATCTCAAGGTTCTGTATTGGGACTGGTGCTCTTCAACTTCTTCATAACTTTAGAAGATAGATTCGAGACTCAGAAGGACAGACAGACTTGAACATCGAACAAGATGCAGTTCAGTGCAAGATCCCATACTGAAAACCAAAGGCACAGAAATAGAATAGGCTCAAAATAGTACTGTGAAAGGGATCTTGATGCCCTAGGGGACCATCATCTAAGTATGAGTAGCAGTGTGCTGCAGTGATTTCTAGAAAGATTACTATTCCTAGGCTCCAATGTGAAATAGGTTCTGCCTGATGAGATTTGCTGATTCTGTCCTAGATTAGCACATTTTGTCTACTCGAACATCATACTGTAGGATATAAATTCCCTCCCAATTTATTCCACACCTCTTCATTAAGCCACTGACCTGTCAGCCAGAACAAGAGTAGAGCGTTCCTTCCAGAAGATCAGTAGCTCCAATTTCAGTTAACAATTGTGTGGAGAGCTTTAGGGCTAGGATTACAGCTGCATCTTTCACTGCACATTATATTCTTTAGTCATGTCTGTGCCTGATTATTTGGGCTAAAATGGGAAAGAGGCAAAACTTTTCACAGTTTCACTCTAGGTTCAATGTATCATCAATCTATAAATGTTGCAAGGGAATAGCAGTGCTGGCAATAAATGGCTGGCTAGCAGTTTCTGAAAGTAGCCATAGAATAGGCAAAACAGCAATGAAATATGCAAAATGATGCTGTCCAAAGTAGTAGGGAAAGTAGAAAATGAAGCCATGCAAAAATCTTTTTCAGGAAACATTGCAGAAATGTTAATTTGGAACACACAGCTTGGAGAAATTGGGTTTAAATTGACACACTACCTAGTATCCAAAGGATACTTCCTCCAACAAGGGATAGTTCTTGTTTTTCAAACAGAGGCTGATTCAAGAACCTCTTAACCACGCATTAAAAAAAAACAGATTTGGCAATCTTCCAGAAGTGCACTACTCCATTGTACATAAAGAGTATGCACAAGGTGTCATTGCTTACGCAATGTATTGTAGATGATACCACATCACAAAGATATGTCCTTTAAAATGTTTTGTGTGTCAGCTTCATGGCAGGGTTGGAATATGAGAAACACAGAAAGAGAATTAGAACTACCAAGAGCTGACCAAATCATTCCAGAAGTTCAGCAACTTTTGGAAGCAAATCCTTCAAACTGAAAATAGTTTAGATGTTCTGGGGATGGTCTGGCCCTGAAATAGACCTATTTATTCCAAGATACTATGCCCAGAACATCTCAAATCATTCTGGTTTGGACAATTTACTTCTTGTAATGGCCAAATGCATGATTCAGGAGGACGTTGCTTAGTTCAAGGGAACAGAACATTCGGACTTTTCCAGAACTTCTGCTCCTGGGATGATGTAATAATAATAATAAATAATAAATAAATTTATTATCACCATTGACCAGTAATTAATACAACTTCATATCATAAATTATAAAATATAAGAAAAATTAAGAACTAAGAAAAAAGATTAAATAGATTCCAAAGGAATAAATCTATTTCCTTCCTAAAGAAAGTATCAGGAAGTAGAAATAAAAGATTTTAGCAATGAATTAAGATAGTCTTTATTTCCATGGCAATTGATAGTAACTAGAGATGGAGTATTAGAAACTATAGAATAAAGACAACCTAAGGTAACTAAAAAAAGTAGCTATCTGTATTTCTTTCTTTTTTAATAGTTTTTATTGAATTTTCTACATTTAAAAACCATAAATTCAGTTTTACAGCTGTCCATTATCAGTGACAAAACTTTTTCCATTTCTCCTTTTAACTTATAATGTTTGTACATTTCATAATTCCTACTTACATTTACACCTTTACATCTATCACAATATACCAATAGTTATAATTTTATCTTCTATTTAAACTGTCAACCTATCATCACATTTCCAAATATCCATACATACATACATACTTACATACATACATATGTGTGTGTGTGTGTGTGTATAAAAATAAATTTACATTCATTGTACTTTTATACATTGATTTTACTTTTGTGTTCCAACCAATTATACCATCTGTTCCATACTTTATAATAATCTGTATCCTATCTGTTGTGTATTTCCATTGTTAGCTTGTCCATCTCTGCACATTCTAACACTTCCGGTGGTGACACCATGCCGCTGTGGAGCAAGCTAACGGGGCTCCATTCGGTTTGCATGAATCTTCACAATTCCTGAGGCTTTCAGGCAAAGTTAGCTCTTGGAGGGAGCCCCAGTGGAGAGGGGATACCTTGTAGCTTTAAGAGAGAAAGGCGATCTCCTGGAAAAGCAAGAGGGACCCTCAGATCAGGCGCTAGAGAAATTGGCCTGTTAATAGCTGATCCAAAGGCATGACAATCCACTCACCAAAGAGGAAGAGAAGAGAGAGATAACAGCTGGGTTTATTAACTTAGATCAGTGAGTGAGAGAGCAAGACTCCGAAAAGGTGAAAAATGGTGAGTAAGTAGCAGGAGCAGTGAAGGTAAAGTAAAGTTTTAAGATTGGAAAAGGGGATTGTGCGAAAGGGGACAGAGAAAATGTTGGATGGTAAAAGAAGGAATAAGAAGAGAAAAAAGAGTGGAGACTTTGGAGAAAGGCAACTGATGGACTTGAGAAAGTAGGATGGAGTAGGAAAGAGACTGAGAGAAAGAGTTTGGTGGCTGACGGTGCAGAATTGAAGGATGACATCTTGGAAAGGAGAAAAAAACTTTTGGAGATCTCAGAGAGACACGGAGTAGAAGAACAAGATAGAGGCGGCTTACAATTAAGAAAAAACGATCAGCAGATATGCCTGTTGAGTATTGAAACTAAAACTTTTTACTATTATTGTTGTATGAGAGATAAACTGTAAAACTGAATTACAGTAGGGAGGAACATTGGATAAGAACCTCTTAGACAAAAGAAAATAGATTTTGACAAGTCAGATATATAAAAGGACATATAGATAAGTATATTAATTATTATTTGTCAAGAGTGATAAAGAAAAACTTTAAAAAATTAAGACTGTATATTGGTAAAAGGAAAAAATTAAGATTTCCTCAACTGAACAACAGAAGTAGGGATAGATCCCGGTGGAAAAATTTTATGAACTTAATGAATATAAATTGGACAACTTAGATATTGAATGAAATTGATGTTGTCATTGTTTATGATTAGAAGGTGATTATTGATTGTTGATAGATTAGACTGATTCATTTATGTAAATAGTTATAAATTATTATTATTGTAAACTTATTATTATTAATTATATATAGAATATTGATAATTTATTCATATTTATAGATATACATAGTTGCCCTAGAAACGGTAAAGTAAGAAAGTTATGCTGTCAGTTAGATATATTAAAAAATTAAGATAAAATTGAGAAAAAAATGGCTCTAATATTTGTAGATGCACAAAAGGTATTCGACAATCTGAATTGGAAATTTTTCACAATGCAATTAAAAAATATGAAATTTGGCGATAAATTTATTAAAATGATTGAAGCAATATATTCAATACAATTGGCTAAAATAATGGTGAATGGTGACATGACAGAGACAATAAACATAATGAAGGGAGTTAGACAAGGATGCCAGTTATCCCCCCTTCTATTCATATTATCTTTAGAGGTGTTGTTGACCCAGGTGAGGGAAAATCAGGAAATAAGAGGGCTTAAAATTAAAAAAGAAGAATATAAGACGCAGACATTCGCCGACGATATGGTGTTCATTATTGAAGAACCTTTTAATTCAGGAGTAAAATTACTGCAGGAGATAGAGAAATTTGGTGAGGTTGCTGGATTAAAAATGAATAAAGAAAAAACAAAGATAATAACCAAAAAAATCTTACACAATACCAGGATAGGAAATTGGAGGAGTTGTTGGGAATTCAAATTGCAAAAAAAGTCAAATATTTAGGAATCTGGATGACAGCAAAGTGCTCTTCAATAAAAGAAGATAATTATTCCAAATTGATACAAAAAATAAAAAAGATCTGGAAAATTGGACCAAACTACAAATTTATTTAATCGGGAGAATAGCTACTATAAACATGAATATACTACCAAACATTCTTTTTTTTTTATTTCAAACAGCGCCAATAAAATTAGGGAAAAAATTCTATACAGACTTAAATAGAATAATTCTGAAATTTATTTGGAATGGGAAGAAGACTAGGATAAAAGCAAAACTTTACAAGACAAGAGAAGTAGAGGAGGATTTGGACTTCCGGATTGGAAATTGTATCATCAAGCGGCGGCTGTAACATGGTTGAGGGAATGGATATTACTTAAAAATATAAGAATATTAACTATAGAGGGTCACGATCTACAGGTTGGCTGTCATGCTTTCATCTGGGAGGTAAAACACAAATCACACATGTACCAGACACCTGGTAAGAGGGGCGCTGTTAGAAGATTGGCTGAAAATTAAGAGAAAATATTATATCAAAATTCTGAAATGGATATCTCCCATGGAAGCAATAATATACTAGGCCTCGTAAGAATGTTCAGAAGATTGCCTGTGGATGAGGTAATGAAATTAGTGGATATGCAAAGCAGAAATAAGAATCTTGGCAGCAAACCTTCTTTTTTCTTATACATATTCTGTCCACCTTGCATTCGCTTACTAAAGTTAAAGACAGCTAAAGAGGGAGCTGCTGAATCAGAAATGTGGGGCAGATAAAAACCCTTGAGGATAAGCAAGCCAAGATATTACTAAATAAATAAATTATTTAAGTTTTAGTGGCCAATTTGTTTGCATGGTTTATACAGATAAGTTAATCTACTTGGGAAAAATATTAAAATATAAAAATCATATAAATTTAACAAAAATGTCATAAGACATTTTGCTTTATTTGACTTATTAGTGACTCCTCCTTAAAGTAGGAGTCATTAATTTAATTAACCTAATCTGTTCTTTTAGGGACAATTCAAAATAATCCAAAACAGGTTAAATCTCAATCTGCTGTTGATTGACAACATCTCCATCTTAACTGGACTCAATTTGTGTGTGTTTCCTCTCCTCCAGTCAATTATCAAACATAAGCAATCTATAAGCATACAGCATTGCTTTTTTTGTGTATTGGATGGTAAAGACCAATAAAAGTAGAAATAATCATACCAATTCCAAAGCCTGGCATTTTACATTGTATACACTGTATACATCATTATACAGCAATTATAGTTGAACAAAATTTGGCAACCTTCCTAGAAATTTACATAGACCAGTCTACTAATAAAATTATCATGTTCTTCTCCACTGACTGACCCAAGCAGGCAGTGAGGAGAACTATTTAATCAGAGCAGCAAGGTTGTTACAAGAAACAGCACAACAAGTCATGTGAAACTGTCTCAATTATCCCACCCATGCATGAATATGACAATGCTGAAATGGTGTATTACAAAACCTCTCTCAGAACTGATAAACCATGAGGTTAACGGGTATAAACACTCTTCTGTGCAGGTCAGTAAGAATATTTAAGAAGTAATTAAGTTTGCCTAGTCTACTGCAAAGGCTATAATTAATTATAGAAAGTGAGAACCAAGAGACTCTTTCCAGAAGAAAAAAAAAATCTAATATTTTAATCAGTAGTTCACTGCTGAATTAAAATCAAGTTCTATAGAATAGCATCTGGCATATATTGAGGAACAAACAATGTAGTTCTTACAAGCTTATATTGAATTGTACTATTCAATTATTTTGCCCCTATCTTTTATCACCAATTTGCATTGTTTAGGAATATAAACAAGTACCTATTTATGGGGTCATGCATAAGTGTATATCCAGTTACTTAAAATATCTACTGGGAGATTTTGCTATCTGCTTGAATATTATTTGGTTCTACTAGGGATTAGAGCAGTGTTTCTCAAATAGTGGGGCGGGGCCCCCTGGGGGGGGCACGGAGTGATGCCAGGGGGCGCGCGTGTGTGACCCTGGGGAACATGCTTTTTTTTGCCATTTTTCGGGCTTTTCGCCAGGGCTTTCCAACAGTGAGAAGAGGCAGGAAGCGAGAGAGAGAGAGAGAGACACACACACAAAGAGACACACACAGTGTCTCTCTCTCTGTGTGTATCTCTCTCTCCCCATCTCCTCCTCTGTGTGTGTGTGTGTATCACTGTGTGTGTCTCTTCTGTCTCTCTCACGCACTCTGTGTATCACTCTGTGGGTTTCTCTATGTCTCTCTCTCTCTTCCCCTCCCCTCTCTCTCGCTGCGGCTGGGCCAAGCCAGCAAGCTCTTTTTGGAGTGGTTCGCTACATCTTTTATTTCTTCTTTTTGGAAATCTGGACTGCAGAGGAACGATCACCAGCAGCAGCTTCCCTTCGGCCGACCGTTCTCCTCCCCCCCTCCTTCTCTCGCAACCTAGAACTTCGCAACGCTTTTACCTCTAGAGAGGAGGCAGGAATAGGGACTGGGAATCCAGCTTCCCTCCCACTCCTCTTCCTGCTCTCCCTATGTCTGTTAAGCCAGGGCTGAGGAGATCCCCTTGCGGAGAGTTGGGGGGGCGCGAAATGTTTACTTCTTCCTGGGGGGGGGGGCGTAACAGAAAATAATTGAGAAGCACTGGATTAGAGTAACCCCAATCAGTTAACAAGATGTTCTTTCTTGGCTCTATTTTTTTGGAACACGTTTCCACTAGGATTTTGCTTTGAATCAATTTTTTTTAAAAAAAACCTTTAAAATGGTCATTTTTGATAGTCCCTGTAAAGCTGCTTTAAAATAAATAAATAATTGCCTTTTACAGATAGTCCTTGACTTATAACAATTGAGCCAAAATTTATTTATTTATATTTATTTTATTTGTCAAGCATATATAAGAATACAGAAAAAGTATAAGCATGATTGTGAATACATGAATGTATAAACATGGTTATGAATACATGATATGGTTACGAATACATGGGGAGGCAGGGGCGGTAGGCATGTTGATGCACTTATGCACGCCCCTTACGTTTATTTCCACTGCTAAGTGAGATTTGTTAAGCAAGTTTTGCTCCATTTTACCATCTTTCTTGCCACAGTTGTTAAGTGAATCACTGCAGTCGTCAAGTTAGTAACACCATTGTTAAGTGAATCTGGCATTGCCAATGATTGACAATCATTGACAATCATTGACATTGCTTCTCAAAAGGTTGCCAAAGGGGATCACATGATCACATGAATGAGTTATCAAGCACCTGAATTTTGATTAGGTGATCGTGAGGATGCTGCAACAGTCATAGGTGTGACTAATGGTCATATTTTTTTAAAGTGCTGTTGTAACTTTGAATGATCACTAAACAAACTAACTCAAAGACTACTGGTATTTTTCACCTTTAGAGGCTAATATTATTATACAGTATGTTATGAGGCTTTTAATTTAAAAACTGCTTATTTTAAATTATGTTACAATTCATTGTAAAATATTATTGTGTCAATTATTGTTTTATTCTCTCTGTACTACACTTAGTTAAGCACATAATATACTAATTCAGTGATGGCGAACCTTTTTTCCCTCGGGTGCCGAAAACGCGTGCACGTGCACTGTTACGCACATGTGAGTGCCCACACCCATAATTCAATGCCTGGGGAGGGTGAAAACGGCCTCTCCCGCCCCCGCAGAGGCCCTCTGGAGGCCGGAAATGGCCCATTTCCCAACTTCCAGTGGGCCTGGTAGGCCCGTTTTTCGCCCTCCCCAGGCTCCAGAGGCTTCCCTGGAGCCTGGGGAGGGCGAAAACACCCCCTCAGAGGCCCTCTGGAAACCTAAAATGCCCTCACAGAGCCTCCACACGAGCCAAAAATCAGCTGGCCGGCACGCACATGCATGCTGGAGTTGAGCTAGGGCAACGGCTCGCGTGCCGGCAGATATGGCTCCGCGTGTCACCTGTGGCATGCGTGCCATAGGTTCGCCATCACTGTACTAATTGCTTTCAGTGCAGTTATGAATGCAATGCTGCACAGGACATAGAACAAAAGGCTTAACAACTTTATCCTGAATATTTTATTTTTTAAAGTTTTAATTATTCTTGTTGTACCTAAGCAAATTTGATTATGGAAATGGTGATACCTTTTGTTTGGTTTTTCCAGATAGCAGATTGGAAAAAAAAGCCTCAGGAATATTTAAAGTTCTTGATATAGAGCAGGGGTGTCAAACTCATGGCCCGCGGACTGGATGCGTCATGTACTGGCCACGCCCATCCCCAGTTTAGCAAAGGGGGGGAGAAGTCTTCTCTTCTCTCCAAGTCATGTTCTCTATTCCCACATATTGCAGTAGGTACAATTCTGTGCTTGTTTAAGATTTTTGAGGCTTTTAGAGAGACTTATTTCTGTTCATTGGTAAGAAGAGAGGGTATTACAGCTCTGCTCTCCATGTTGGCTTGACATGCAACAATAATGTTCACACATCATTTTTAGTTTTTACAATTAACAAACTCATGGGCAAAATAACTGCAGCCAAATATTATGACTATGACTGAAAAGTTCACATTTGTTTTGAAAAATGTGTACGTAGGTTTCCTTTTTATTTTTATTTTTTTTACAGAGAATAAGGAGTTATGCCACAGGCAATGAGATCCTCAGGTGTACTTTCCATTTAATTGTCTTGAAAGTTAGCACATGCCCCAAAACAGTGCCAACTTAGCTAAAAACTCAGATGGCACAATGAGATTGCAACTGAAAGTGAATTAAGTAATTCAGTTAAAATAAAAAAATAAGCTCAAAATTTCCCTGAAGGGGGGAAAAAACTTCCATTTTTTTAGTAGACCTGAACATTTTGTTACCCAGCAGAGCAATTATGTTTTACTTGGAGTGGGCAGTGGTGATCCAGTTGATTTTAAGCATGGAGAAAGTAGATTTGTATTTTTGGTTTTTTTTTACCACATTGCATAAGAAAATAATAAATTAGTACACTATTTTGTGTGAAATGTTTGCCTTAGACCCGTGATGGCGAACCTATGGAACGAGTGCCACAGATGGCACGCAGAGCCCTCTCTGTGGGCTGTTGCCCCAGCTCAGCTCAGCTCAGCTCCACTGCGCATGCATGCATGCCTCCCATCGGCCAGCTGTTTTTGGGGTCTCTGCCACACATGCATGGGTGTGCAAGCAGGATATGCGCATGCATGCACGGGGTGGGGAGGTCACACATGCATGCATGGGGAGCGTGCGCATGTGCAGGGGTGGGAAAAAGTGAGGGGATTGCACATGCATGCATGGGGGCAGGGGAAGCACAGGGGGTCACATGTGCATGCGTGGGGGTGGGGAAGCGTAGGGGGGTTGTGTGCACATGTGCGGGGGCCAGGGGCAGCATGGGAGTCATACACATGTGGGGGTGGGAGTCATGTGTGCATATATGGGAGGTGGGGGAGCACGGCGGTCACACATGAATGTGCAGGGGACAGGGGAAGCACTGGGGTGTCGCACACACATGCATGGGGGTGGGGGAACACAGGTGGTCATGCACACATGTGCGGGGGTGGGGGGGCGCAGGGAGGTCACACCTGCATGCACAGGGATGGGGGAGTGCAAGGGGTGGTGTGCATGTGCACGTGGGTGGGGGTTGCACACACATGCATTGGGGTGGGGGTCATACACACATATATGGGGGAGAGGTGAGCATGGGGGGTCACGAGCGCAAATGGGCGCTTTCGGCATGCAACAACAAAAAGTTTAGCCGTTACTGCATTAGACCAAAAATGTTAGAATGAACTGCATAGACCCCTGACACATTCATTTGATAGACTCCGTGGAACTTCTATCTTTATTATCAAAATCTGATAGCAGAAGAAGCAACCTGTGTGATTTTCCATTGACCCATGTATACTAGAAGTGTTTGTCATGCAATCTGCATGACTCTTAGGATTCTGGATAAAAGCACAATGAGCCATAACAGTCTAGCATAAACTAATATAGATTAAAAATATCTTAAACCCATGGAAAAAAGCAACAGTGCTATTGAATGTTTGTGCCCCATTGTAACACAAAATTAGTTTGTACTACAGTAAGTCATATACTCTATTATAGCAAATTGTTTTCATCTATCAATGTAGCTACTTATTTGATGTGCATACTCTGTTATAAGGTCAAAATAATAGCAACATTAAACTTAAATAAATATAACAAATGAATAAAATCTGAATGCCAGTTTGCTATAATGATTAGGGCGCATGTCTAGAAACCAGGAGACCATGAGTTTTAATCCCAATTTAGGTATGAAGCTTGCTGGGTGACTTTGCACCCTTTCTTAGCCAAACCTACTTTGTGGGGAAAATATGAGGTGGAGGAAGAAATATTAGACATGTTTGCCACCTTCAGTTATTCATAAAAATAATAAAAGTGGGATATAAAATACATAAATGATAAACAATAGAAATAGCAACGCATATCAGTAACAATTCACAGTGGACAATTATCCAGAGGGTGAAGACAACACTTATATTTATTAGTATACAAATAAAAACAACAAATAGTGTGGAAAACTGTAAAAAATAAAACATGTTCTAGAAATATCAAATTTAGGATGTATGCTCAAAAATTAAAATCAAAAGTATTCTTAATGCAATTATTAATTTTGTAGCAGAATACTTCTAAAGTACAGAAATTATTCTGAAACTGATGAATTTGATTATTTTCCCAGCTATGAGGGAGGGGGGACCCTTCTCTCTCTCCCTCCCTCCCTCCCCCCCCCTCTCTCTCTTTGGTTAATTTTCACATGACAGGTACATGGCAAAGTTTATGTTTTTGATAATGACCCACTTACCTCACATAACCCTCTGATTAATCCTGGATTGCATGGAACCTTTTATTGATTTCAAAATAATTATGCAAGATCATGCCTAAAAAAACAACAAGCAGGGGATTTTAAATCACAGCTAGCTTTCTCACTTTTCTTGATAACTTGTCCATTGCTCTGAATGACAGCAGACAATGAGAAGTGAGGAAAGCTAAGGCTGACAATGATCAAAGGCTTGCGACAAAAGTAAAAAATAGTCCAAAAAAAGCTTCTTCCAACATGTTAAAAGCAAGAAAAAAGTCAACGAAACAATTGGTCCATTGCTGGGAGAAAGTGGCAAGAAGGTGACAAGCAACAGGGAGAAAGCAGAACTACTTAACTCATTTTTTGCATCTGTCTTTACACAAAGGGAAAAAACAGTCCAACCTATCAAAAAACAGCACCACAAAAAACAGATTAGGAACACAAGTTAAAATAGGGAAGAAAATGGTAAGTGAACACCTGTCTACCCTAGATGAGTTCAAATCACCAGGAACGGATGGATTATACCCCAAGGTTATGAAGGAACTGGCAGACGAGATCTCAGAACCACTGAACTATATTTTTCAAAGATCCCGGAGCACCGGGGAACTGCTAGAGGACTGGAAAAGAGCTGATGTAGTTCCCATCTTCAAAAGAGGAAAAAAATAGATCCGGGAAACTACAGACCTATCAGCCTGACCTCAATACCAGGGAAGATTCTGGAAAAGATAATCAAGCAACAAATCAGCAAACACTTAGAACATCCTTTAGAACCAAACAAAGTAATAACCAAAAGCCAACATGGGTTTGTCAAAAACAGATCATGCCAGACTAATCTTATTGCATTCTTTGACAAAGTGACAAAATTAGTGGACCAGAGGAATTCTGTCGATATAATTTACTTGGACTTCAGTAAGGCATTTGATAAAGTGGACCATAACCTACTACTAGATAAAATAGAAAAATGTGGGTTAGACAGCATTACCACCAGATGGATTTGTAACTGTCTGACCAACCACACTCAACATGTAGTCCTCACTGGAACTTCATGTACATGGAGGGAAGTATGCAGTGGAGTTTAGTTTAGAGTTTAGTTTACTTTATTGTCATTGCACATGGTACAATGAAATTAAATGCCATCTTCAGTGTGCATTATAACTATAAATATAAAAACACAAACATACATCCTTTACATTCTGTATAATTGAAATTGAAATCTCGATATTGCACTATACTGTAGAATTCAATATGGCTATTGCCCTGGGATGGAAGCTGCTTTTCAGCCTATTTGTCCTTGTTTTTATTATCCTGTACCATCTACCAGATATTAGTTCAAAAAAAGAGTGCCCAGGATGAGATGGATCTTTAAAAATGTTTTGAATTTCTTAAGGCAGCAGGAGCTATAAAGCTCTTCCAAAGATGGGAGAGGGCAACCAATGATCTTCTGGGCAATGATGTTTACCCTCTGGAGTGCTGTCCTATCTGCCACTGTGCAATTTGCAAACCATACACAGATGCAGTAAGTTAAGATACTCTCTATGGTGCAGCAGTAGAAGGCCACCAGCAGTTTTTCATTCAGTTGTTTCCTGAGAAGTCTCAGGTAGTATAATCTCTGCTGGGCCCTTTTGACCAATGCTGCAATGTGAGTACCCCAGGTCAGGTCCTCTTTTATGATAACACCCAGAAACTTAAACCGGCCACTTGCTCCACTCAGTCTCCATGGATAAGCAAGGGCTGGATGTATGATCTATTCCTTCTATAGTCCAATATAAGCTTTTTGTTTTTGAATTTTTTGAATTTTTTTTTATTTTTCCCCAATTTTTTTTTTTTAAATTTTTTGTGCATGTGCAGAAGCTGAATTTCCGGCACTGTGCATGCGTCGCCATTTCAGTTTTGCCTTTTTTTTTCATTTGTTCGGGGTTTTTTGCACTGCGCATGTGCGCGTGGGCGAAGCGCGCACGTGCCCACAAGGCGCAGCCATGTGGATGGGAGGAAGCGAACCGGCAGAAAGGTAAGTTGGAACCCACCCCTGGACAAAGGGATAGATGGGGAACTCATCAAATTTGCAGATGACATAAAGCTAGCAGGAATAGCCAGCACTCCAGAAGATAGGCTTTAGATACAGAAGGGTCTTGACAGACTTGAACATTGGGCGCTATCTAACAAAATGAAATTCAATGGTGAAAAAGTAAGGTTCTACATTTAGGCAAGAAAAACAAAATGCACAGGTACAGCATATGTGGTACCTTAGTCAATAGTAATAACTGTGAGAGGGATCTTGGAGTCCTGGTGGACAACCATTTAAATATGAGCCAGCAGTGTGCAGCAGCTGCCAAAAAAGCCAACACAGTTCTGGGCTGCATTAAGTTAATACCACTTTATAATGCTTGGTAAGGCCACACTTGGAATTCTGCATTCAGTTTTGGTCACCACGATGTAAAAAAGATGTTGAGACTCTAGAAAGAGTGCAGAGAAGAGCAAACAAAGATGATTAGGGGACTGAAGATTAACACACAAAGAACGGTTGCAGGAACTAGGTATATCTACTTTAATGAAAAGAAGGACTAGGGGTGACATGATAGCAGTGTTCCAATATCTCAGGGGCTACCACAAAGGAGAGGAGTCAAGCTATTGACTCAATGGGTAGAAACTAATCAAGGAGAGAAGCAACTTAGAACCAAGGAGAAATTTCCTGACAGTTAGAACAATTAATCAGTGGAATAACTTGCCTCCAGAAGTTGTGAATGCTCCAACACTGGAAGTTTTTAAGAAGATGTTGGATAACCATTTGTCTGAAGTGGTGTAGGGTTTCCTGCCTAGGCAAGGGTTGGACTAGAAGACCTCCAAGGTCCCTTCCAACTCTGTTATTCTATTCTATTCTATTCTATTCTATTCTATTCTATTCTATTCTATTCTATTCTATTCTATTCCATTCCATTCCATTCCATTCCATTCCATTCCATTCCATTCCATTCCATTCCATTCTATTCTATGTATAATAGATCTGAACTGGTTTACATGTGAATTGATTTACCTGGGAAAAGAGAAATTCCATGCTATACATTTTGGATATTTTTTGGTTATCATTTTAGAGTAACTAATCCTTTTTAACTAAATACTAGAAATAAACCTTGCATTTTCTGTATCGAATGTATGGCCTTTAATACTAAACCATAATTCAAAGAAACATTGCAAATCCATAAAACATTGCAAATCCATAAAAAATATGAATCCTATTTCGTAATGTTTTGAGTATAGCAGTTCCTCATTTCTTTATTATGAACTTTTATTTACATGCCATAATTTATTGAGCTAATCATGGGATGGGGTGAATTGTACGACATTGTTAAGATAAGAATTACTCTTATCAGAGGCGAAATGAATCTTTCATCACCAAATCAAACACACATTTTTGATTTGGTTCATACTGATATTGTGGGTCCTTATGGCCCAACTATTGGCGGTAAAAAGTATTTCTTAACTATTGTTGATAATCATTCTAGATATGGTTATGTCTTTCCTATGAGAGAGAAATCTGAATCGTTTCAGACCTTTAAAGATTTTGCAGTACATGTTTTCAATCAGCATGGGGTGAAGATCCGCAGAATCCAGAGTGATTGTGGTTCCGAATTCATGTCACAACGTTTCCAGGACTGGATGCGCAGAAACGGTATCATTCACCAAACATCTGCCCCATTTACGCCGGCTCACAACGGAGTGGCAAAACAACAGCAAGGCGTTCTCCAAACCATCCTCTGCTACCATGTTAAGATAAGAATTACTCTTATCAGAGGCGAAATGAATCTTTTCCTGGAACTCTGACATTGCCAAAATAAACCGCATTATAATTCTAATGTAAAAGATATTTATTTCTTATCAAAACTAGTTATTTACATATTGGCTATATAAAAGAGATGTTGCTTCGTCATGAAGCATAGAACAAAAGGGAAGAATGGAATGTACACATGCGTACTAGGAACATTAATCACGTGCTCAGGAATGAACCATTATATTTGATAGGGATGCATCTCCCTGCATCTCCCTGCATATACATGTAACAGGCAATATAAAATCACTGCGTGACAGACATAATTGATAAAATTAAATGAATTGCTATAGTAGTGGCTATGGAGATTCTCAGTCATCCTGGTAATGGTTGTCCCAAAGGTACATTTTCAAAGGCACCTGGACTTACTTTGTATTTTCTTGAAGGCATTTTCCTTCTCATCCAATAAACCTCTTCAGTACTGACTGAATGGTGGGGAATGGAAGGATTTATATTCTGAGTAGTCATCTGGTCATTAGCACTCTTTCTGAGAGTTATTGAGGTGACTTGGAAGTTTATCTGTGACCTCAGGGTCACCTGAATAGTGCAAGTGGGTGTGAAACCTTTTTGGAAATTCTGAAAGGACTGTGTTGTAAACAGGAGATAGGTGTGTCATATCTCTCCTCCTCTGTTGAGAGAGGGCTATTCAATCTTAATGTCAATGGCCTCTTTGACTCTTCTTTCAAACCAGTAGTCCCCTCTGTCCAGAATGTGGACTTTGCTGTCTTCAAAAGAGTGACCTTTGTCTTTCAAATGCAAATGGACTGTTGATCTTGTCCTGATGGTTTTGTTCTCCTATTTTGTGCCATGCATTTTTGAACTGGTTGTTTTGTTTCTCCAATGTACAGATCTGCACATGTCTTACTGCATTGTATTGCACATATCACATTACTCAGTTTGTGTCTGGGTGTTTTGGAGTGAACAAGCTTCTGTTTTATAGTAGTTTTGGGTTTAAAGTGTGTATGTATATTGTGTTGATTGAAAATTCCCCTGATCTTTTCAGATATTCCTGCAATGTATGGAATGACAATGTTGCTTTGTTTGATGTTGTCTTCTTTGTCTTTAATAGCTCCTGCTGGGCCTTTTTTGGATTTGATAGCTCAGTTGAGATAGCCACAAGTTCTGAGAGGTTCCTTGATGTGTTTTAGTTATTTTTCTTTTCCATCTTTGCTGGTAGACAAACTTTCAGCCCAGTGGTGTAGGGTTCTGATCACTTCTTTTTGTGCTTCAGGGGGTGGAGAGAATCAAAATGTAAATACTGTTCTCTGTATGTGGGTTTCCTGTAAACTTCAATGTTAAGGTTCTGTCTTCCTTAATGTGTACTGCACAGTACAGGAAGGCCAGACTATTTTCCTTAACATCTTCCCATGTGAACTTGATGTATCTGTCCACAGAGTTGATGTGTTTGGTGAAGGCTTCCAATTCCTGTGTTTTAATCTTGAGCCAAGTATCATTCATCAGCTCGGTGGACAGATACATTAAGTTTACTTAATGGCACAATATAGAAAAACAAACCTATCAGGACAAGAGTCAGCAGTCCATCTGCATTTGAAAGATAAAGGCCACTTTTTTGAAG
The DNA here is from genome assembly GCA_023053685.1 of Diadophis punctatus similis. Lineage (NCBI taxonomy): Eukaryota > Metazoa > Chordata > Lepidosauria > Squamata > Dipsadidae > Diadophis > Diadophis punctatus. The sequence continues at coordinate 7,185,019 of JALIGW010000008.1, read as the reverse complement.
ACAGCAAAGATCACATTCTGGACAGAGAGGATTGCTGGTTTGAAAGAGGGTTCAAAGAGGCCATCTACATTAAAATTGAACAGCCCTCTCTCAACAGAGAGGGAGGGATATGACATCACTTATCATGTCACAGCACAAATATATAGCCAAGCAAGGAACATTGTTACTTTCCCTCATGCTTATATGCGGCATCTATTCATATACATGCTTTTGAACTGCTAGGTTGCCAAGAGCTGGGACAAGTGATGGGAATTCACTCTGTCTTGTGGCACATGGGTTTCAAACTGCCAAGCTTTAACGATCTAAGATTCAGCATCCTAACCACTGAGCCCCACATCCCTCCAACATGAAATATAAGGCAATCAGTAATATGAGTTTATAATGGCTATATACAATGTCCAGGATCTGAAAGTGGAAACAAATCATCAGTTTAAGACTTTGTTAAGTCCTTGAAGAGCCATTATAGAAAATAGGTAAAATTTAAGAAGAGTCCTCCTTATATAGTCTAAATGTTCTCATTAGTATGCTATCATAGGTACTTCATCAGCCACTGTATATATGATGTCAGATTGATTTTATAGACCTAGAAATTTTAGGAAAACCATAAAGAATTATGTTGTAATTATGATCTTTCGGGGGGGAAAACTGCTTGAGACCAAATCAGTCCAGCAATATAATGTTCACCAGTATGCCAATTAGTACCTGCTCAATTAGAAGTCATGCAATTTGCAATGCAGTAACAACATTCCTAGAAATTATTTTCAGAATATAGTAATGTATTTCAACTTTTAAAAAATCTAAATATTTTTATATATTCTCAAATAATGCTTTATGTAATATTAACTTGATAACTTATTTAGTATAAAATCAAAGCAGCATAAAATTGATTGATTCACTCATTCATAAACACCAACTAACGCACAGAAGAGATGATAAAAACTCTTTAATTTCATAACATATGGAGAGGCTTAGTTTCAACTGGGAAACTGTGACTATCCTAGACCAAGCTAAGTAAAAAAAACAACAATAGAGAATTTCTGGAAGCTGGCACTGTGACAAATTGGCCATCAATATACACATAAATATCAACAACATCTACATAATGTGCAAAAGAGACAATCAATTAGCTAAAAATTGAACTAAAAGACCAAAACACCTCTCTACTAGCAATCAACACCCAGATGAACAGAGATTAACACCAAGATTAATATCAGATCAACAATCAAGAAGTAAACAATACCCCAATCAAAACAATTGACAATTGTTTGCAAAACAAACTAATGGTAAACAGCTCAATCAAAGAACCTCCACGACCACTCCCATCAACATTGACAGGCCAAGCCACTAAAATTTAAAATGAGAACAAAATCCACTCTTTATTAGGATTGATGGTGTTATCTAGTTTGGGTAATGAAATGTCTGTAAGAAAACAACTGAGCTCAGAAAGTACCAAGAACCTATCATTTCGTTTTGCAGCAATGTAAATGTAAGAGATGGAGAGTAAGGAAGGTTGAGTACTGAAGAATAGATGCTTTTGAACTGTGATGCTGGGGAAGACTTTTGAGAGTTCCTTGAACTGTAAGGAGATCAAATCAGTCAATCCTAAAGGAAATCAATACTGGCTGTCCTTTGGATGGATAGATACTGAAGCTGAAGCTGAAATATTTTGACCACCAAATGAGAAGAAAGGACTCATTGGAAAAGACCCTGATGTTGGTGAAGATTGAAGGCAAAAGGAGAAGGGGACAGAAGAGGGTGAGATGGTTAGATAGTGTCATTGATACAAAGAATATGGGCAAACGCTGTGAGATGTGAAGGACAGGAGAGCCTGGGGTGCCAGGATCCATTGGACACAAAGTTGGACACAATTTAGTGACTGAATAACAACAACAAAACATATAGTAGAGAGCCAGTTTGGTGTAGTGGTTAAAGCATCAGGCTAGAAATGGGACATTATGAGTTCTAATCCTGTCTAGCACAAAGCTAACTGGGTGACCCTGAGCTAGTCACTTTCTCTCCTCCCTAGAAAGAGGCAATTACAAACCAGTTCTGAAAAATATTCCCCCAAAATGTTCAGGGGTTTGTTTAAGCAGAGCTCTGAGAACCAGACATTATTGAACGGGGGGGGGGGGGAGAGAGAGCATAACAATATGGATGATGACAATATTGGACAGAAGCTTAAAGTCCCTCGTTAATCCATCAATATAGTTGCACTCACATAAGGACAGATGGATTTATGTGATGGAACTGTATCACATAAATTGCTCAAATCCAAGAAGGAAGATTCATTTATGTATTAAAATTAAAATGTGGTCAACTTGGCACAGATTTAGTGAAGAATACAGGTTTAGCTTTTTAGTAACATTTTAGAATGACATTATATTAAGATCTTTACTGGCAATTTGCTTTTGAAAGATGTCATAAATTTGAACAGGCAGAAGCTTAAGGATGAATCATAGGCTCTAGACATGGGTAAATTCTTCTCATGATATGTGATAACAAAGATCAAGGCAACATACTAACAAAAGACCAGGAGTGATTACAAGCTTATTTACAATGTTCCGAAATATGTATCTCCCCAGAGCATTTTATACCTTCCTTAGATACAATAAGGAGAAAGATGATAAATTCTGTCTCTAATATCAAATAAGTTCCAGGTTACTGAAATGTCTTCTGGTTGTGCATTACACAATGCTTTAAAGGCTGACAACTGAGCATTACATTTTGGCTCTATTTCAGCACAAAATACCAATAATTTTGTTGTGCTACGGGGAAAAAACAAATGTGCAATCCTAGTAGGTTAAATAAATAAATAAATAAATAATAAAACCACATGATATATGCTCCAATGTGATTCATGTGACTTGATTTTGTAGACAAATAGCTTGGATTTCATAATTTTCCATGAAATGGGCTGTGTAATATTTATGGTCTATCCAGACATCATATTTTAAGCTACATGATTGACTTGTTGATGAACCAAGCAGCAGCTGGGCCAGTATGCTGATTGCCAAAGCCAGTAAAATCTGCACTCGTGGAATTTGTGGGCATCTCTTTCCAAAAGACTCAGCAGGCACTCATTTGTTGGCAAGAGCTCACACCACATAGCCCTCTGAGTCATTTGGAAAAGTCTTTCTGCTTTTCTCTCTCTTATCCATCTTGCCTGTCAGACCATGAATAAACACACTGCCACTATTTTTAGCTTGACTTTGGCCTTTGTTATGGGAAATTTTAAGAATTCCATAAGTAGTTATTCACAAACTCTGTATAAATGCATATGAATTTTGTAATTCAGAGTTTTACGCACATTTTGTTTTCCACAGGGGAAGAATTTGAAAAATCTTGGTATAAAGATCCTAAATCAACCCTAAGGGAGCTGGCTAAGGTTCAGGTGAAGCTAAATAAATGTCATTGCAAAGTTTTTCACAGGAGAATCCAAGATTATATATTTTGAAAGTCTTCATCTTGATAACACATGATACGACAATTTTTATTCTTGATTGCAAGGGCAAAATTTAAATTTTTACAGATGATAATATTGGACAATAGTATTTATCATTCAACTTTCAATTTTTGGTAGCATAGATTGGATCATGTCTAAAAGGATAACAGAATAACAAAGTTGGAAAGGACCTTTGAGATCATCTAGTCCAACTCCCTACTCAAGCAAGAAACCCTATACCATCTCTTCTTAAAAACTTCCATGGTTGTCTCAACTTCTGGAGGGCAGTTGTTCCACTGATTAATTGTTCTTACTGTCAGGAAATTCTTTCTTAGTTCTTGTTCTAACTGTCAGAAAATTCTTTCTTAGTACTTCTCTCCTTGATTAGTTTCCATCCATTGCTTTTTGTCCTGACTTCAGGTGCTTTGGAGAATAGGTTGACCCCCTATTGGAACACTGCTATCATGTCACCCCAGTCCTTCTTTCCATTAAACTAGACATTCTCAATTCCTGCAACTGTTCATCATATGCTTTAGCTTTCAGTCCCCTAATCATCTTTGTTGCTCTTCTCTGCACCCTTTCTAGACTCTCAACATCTTTTTTATATTGTGGTGACCAAAACTGGATGCAATATTTCCAAGTGTGGTCTTATCAAGGCATTATAAAGTGGTATTAACACTTCACGTGATCTTTTCTATCCCTCTATTAATGCAGCCAAATACTGTGTTGGGTTTTTTTGGCAGCTGTAGCACATTGCTGGCTCATATTTAAGAGATTGTCCACTAGAACTCCAAGATCTCTCTTGCAGTTACTGCTATTGAGCCAGGTTCCACCTATTCCATAGCTGTGCATTTGGTATTTCTTAAATCCTAAATCCTTACTTTTTTCTCCATTTAATTTCATTTTGTTAGATGGAACTGAGTGTCTGTCAAGATCCTTCTGTATCTTGGGTCTATCTTCTGGAATATTGGCTATTCCTGCCAACTTGAAGAATTCTCCTTCTATCCCCTTGTCTAAGTCATTGATAAAAATATTGAAGAGTACTGGACCTAAGAAAGACCCCTGGGGTACCCCACTGCATGCTAACCCCCCATGTAGATGCAGTTCCATTAATGACTACATGTTGAGTGTGATTGGTCAGCCATTTACAAATCCATCTTGTGGGGATGCTGTCTAATCCACATTTTTATATCTTATATCTAATTAACACATGTTAATAGCTAATATGTGTATTACTAGTAATATTAGCTAATATACCAGAGAAGCAGCAAATAATTATTTTATGTACCAAGGTATTCTAGTTATTACTGTGTAATATCTATAAGTATCTTAGTTTTGGGTGGATAATGAGTTAGGGCTCTGAAGCCTGGACAATCAATACATCTTGTGATTTTATTAAAAATGAAGTTGAATAGAAAAATAGAGAAGAAAAAGAAAGAAAAAGAAGAAAAAACTAATCCCCATTCCTCTGGCTACTATGATCATAACATTTGGCTAAGCTTTTAATAGGAAAAGTATCTCTCTCAATCTGAACACTGAAGATAACTTGATGATAATATAGTTTGCATACCTTTGAGGAACATGGAAATTCAGAGCCCATATAGATTCTGCTGCACTACAGAAAAGATTCCCCAGAGATATGTAATAGTACTTGTTGGTTCTTGTTTTCCCTACCTTTAAGCTGGGGCATTCCACTCCTGCATTAATTACATTTTTGGGCTAGTTGAAACACTTCGGTGGAACTTAAAAACTATATGAAAGTGTACACTGAAATGCAATCATAGGTATTTTGTCTATTTTAATAAACATATAGGTTAGAGAAGAAAAAAAATCATTTTGTACCAATTCTATGTTACTCACGATTCATGGGGAGAGGGAAAATAAACAGAAAAATTCAATATAATGGCCATTCCTTGAGGAAAGAAAAGTCAAAGACAATTCTACCGATACCTGCAAAAAGATGATACTTTAAAGATAAAATAAAGATAAAATAATTAGTATTTGTTTAAACCAGGGGTGTAAAACTCAAGGTCCGCAGACCACATGCTTAGATCTGGCCTGCGGGTCCGTCCTGGAAACAGCAAAGGACTGGCCCGCGGTGCCTCTGCCAGCAAAAATGGAGCTCGGGAGGGCCGCGCAGTAGTACTTGACTACTTTGCGGAAAATTAGAGTGTGAATTATGGCTGTAATGAAATAAAGAAACAAATCCCTCCTTCTCAAAATGTTGTTATTATTGTTCAACAAATAAATGATATATACAGAATAAGGAGGCATGCTGTGGATCCCATCAGCCCAATTTCTTTTCAGGACTGGCAGGGTCCAGAAGAAGGGCCTTCTCTGCCATTGAACCTGCCCTCTGGAATACCTCCCCCCCACCTAAGGTGAGGTGGGCTCCAATCCTCCTGGCCTCTCATAAGGGCCTAAAGATTTGATTGATTGAATAACAACAGATTCCATTCCACCACCCCATTCTGCCCCCCATTGTGCGCCCCCAATTAGATTTAGTAGTTGCCATTAACTTATTTATGTTATATATAAACATACACACACATACATAAACACCTATACATATACATACATACTACATACTGTATAATAATAAGCCACACAGAGTTACCTTGTGGTAAGATGGGTGGCCAATAAATTTTACAATTGACTGACTGACTGATTGACTGACTAACAAACAAAATAATTAATTAATTAATTAAATTGTAATGATTAAAAAAAACACCAAACACACTAGAAATCCATGGGGTGATAACATTCACTGAATAAGTATGCTTACTGACTTACATGACACTTACATGAAGATAAGAAATATATTTAAAAACAGTCAAATATACACAGTGGTGGGACTTGAATAATTTAACAACCAGTTCTCTGGCTGTGTAGGCGTGGCTGGTTGGTCATGTGACTGGGTGGGTGACATCACTCATCACACTCAGCCCTGCCTCCCGGCCACTCGCTTCAAAGGCAGAGGTAGGATTCAGCCAGTTGGGGCTAATCCCACCACTGGCTGGCCCTGCCCCTGCCCATTTTTTGACCTGTTTTGGGGCCATTTTCAGGCCATTTTTCAGGCAGTTTTCAGGCAGTTTTACGGGCTGTTTTCAAGCCAATTTTGGCCCCAAATGGGCTGAAAAATGGCCCAAAACGGGCCGAAAAATGGCTGAAAAACGGTTTGGAAAATGGCCCAGAAAAGAGACTGAAAAATGAGTGGGGGTGGGGCCAGATAGTGGTGGGATTTGCTGATTTGCTGAACTGTGCAGAATCTTAACTACCAGTTTGCCTGAATTGGTGCAAACCGGCAGCAGCCGACCTCTGAATATACATGAATTAATTTGTTAGAAAAAAGACATTAATTCAGCCCTGCTGTCAGCACAACTACCTTTGAATTGAATCTTAGTCCTTCTTGGCTGGTGAAACCTGCAGAATGATGACCTCCAGATGGGTTCAGGCAAAGACAAACAGGAAGGGACATTCCCAGGACCTTTTAAGAAGGCCATGGTCCATCCAAAAACCATCATTAGATCCTACCAGCCTGCATAAATTTTGTCTAGTTTCTCACCTTCTCTTTCTAGGGAAGGTGGTGGAGAATGTAGCTGTGTGGCACCTGGTTGAAAGAGATTATCCCTTTTAGTCATATTTCAGACTAATTATAGTTTCTGGTTCTGGGACAGAACCAGAATTGGTCACATTTGTTAATAATATCCAGCATAATGTAACTATCCTTGCTCTCCTTTACCTCTCAGGGACCTTCAGTACCATCAGCCATGCTATTCTTTTGGGCCAGTTGTGGGATTTGGAACCGGGTGGTGAATCCAGCAGTGATTTGTCTCCTTTTTTCAAGGCCTGTCCAAATCAATGTTGATTGGGAGCAAGAGGTCCAACTTATAGCTGCTCTGTTTTGGCATGTTGCAAGGCTCAGTACTTTCTCTGCCACTTTTTAACTTCGACATGAATCCAAGATGATCTGACACCATGCCGTGAGGTACCATCAATTGTTGATGATACTCAACTGTATATCTCCATCCCAGGTGACCCAAATGTTGCTGCTGCTATCCTCTCATGATGCTACCTTGGGGGTCTGGATGGGAACAACAGACTTTAGTTGAACCCTAGTAAAACCAAGTAGCTATATATGGGAGCATAGAGCCTTAGGAACTGGAAGTTTAATATCTGTCATTTTGGAGAGAGTAGCACTGCCCTAGACAGACCCGATATGAAATTTGGGACTATTCTAGATTCATGACTCCTGTTTAAAGAGAATATTTGCACTACTTTTTGTTGTATACCAGTTGCACCCTTTCCTTAAAGTGACCAGATTTTTTTTTCTTCAAGTGGGACACCATTGACGGGGATGGGTTTCTCCATTTGAGTTTTGCCCTCTGCGCATGCGCAGAACGCTGCGCATGCGCAGAGGGCAAAACAGCAAATGTCGGCGTCCAGGTGAGGTGGGGGGGAGGCGGGAGGGGGGGAGGCGGGAGGGGGGGAGGCGGGAGGGGGGGAGGCGGGAGGGCGCTTGGATGCCTGCAGCTCGCGACAGGTAAGCTGCCGGCTGCCTCCTTTCCCCGTCTCCCGCCTCCCGTTCGTTGCTTGCCAGCCCGGCCGAAGGGAAGGCGGGAGGCGAGGAAAGGCCTCCCGAAAGGAGGGGAGGCTTCGGGAGCCCGCCTCCCTTTTGGCCTGAAAGGGAGGCGGGCTCCCGAAGCCTCCCCTCCTTTCGGGAGGCCTTTTCTCGCCTCCCGCCTTCCCTTCGGCCGGGCTGGCAAGCAACGAACGGGAGGCGGGAGACGGGGAAAGCCAGGAGGCCGCCGGCAGCTTACCTGCTCCAACCATCCAAGCGCCGCGGTCTCCCGGTCGCCCGCCCGGCCCCAGGGCAACGGCGGCAGCGAGGCGACGGGGGGAAGAAAGGGGAGGGGGACGAGGAAGGGCTGTTTGCACCGCTCGTAAGCTCAAAGCGGCGACAGCTCCTCGTCCCTCACCCCTCCCAACCGCAGCGGCGCCTACGAGGGCGGGGCTAGGGATGGGGCGGGGGAAGGAGAGGAGGAGCAGCCTCCCTTCCCCCTCCCCCCAGCTTCCAGCGCCCGCCCGCCGCCAACGCCAGCCCGAGCTGAGAGGCCTGCTGCCTTTCAGGCCGATTTTTTGAAAGAATGCCCTAGTCGGGCATTGTTTTAAAAAATCGGGACTTTTTAAGAGGGCGGGCGGGACGCGGGACAAATGGTGGAAAAGCGGGTGTGTCCCGCCAAAATCGGGACGTCTGGTCACCTTACCTTTCCTGGATTGTGAGGTCTGTTCTGTTCTGTTCTGTTCTGTTCCGTTCTGTTCCCTTCCCTTCCCTTCCCTTCCCTTCCCTTCCATTCCCTTCCCTTCCCTTTCCATTTCATTCCCTTCCATTCCATTCCATTTGTTGCTAGTTTGCTTCCAGATCCAATTCAAAATGTTTGTTACCACATTTAAAGCTTTTTATGTATGGGCCCAAACTATCAGGAACTATCTCACTCCAGTGGGATTGGTCTGCCTGCTCACTTTGGCAGAAGAGACATGTTGCAGACCCTGTAATCAAGGAATTCCAGCTGGTGGGGTCCAGGAGAAGAATCTTTTCTGCCATGGCTCCTACACTGCTGATTGGCTTGGCGTTCTAATGGCGTTCCATGCTAGAGGTAATTAGAGGTACTAAGAAGATGATACCACTCCTATTTTGTTTGTCTAGTTTACCCAGTTTTGCTAACTCCCAGTGTTCAATGAAGGGCTTTAAAGTGGCATATAAATTTAATAATTAAATAAATAACATTTAGAAATAATTGAAATCCCTCATTATAAAGATAATTTTTACCTAAACAAGTAGATAAAAATTGAAGAAAAAATACGCAGTTTTCTAATAGCAACTATTAGTTATTAGAAGAAGTAGAATATGTGGTTATTTATTTGCGTTATGTATATTAAAGATAAATTAATCAAGATAGTAGGTGATTAGTGATTGATTTCTTCTTAGAATAATATGCTGACCACATAGGGCTGCATTACTAATGGGCAGTCAGAGGATTTAATTCCTTTCATTGTCTTGTGATCTTTACTATATTGTTTGCTTTTCACTGTTAATTATAAAACATCTTTAAGAATGTTGACACACACTTGAGGCAAAAGGCCTGAACACAGAACAGTCTGTGTTACAAAAGGCCAGAAGGATGGAGTCATCCTGATATTTTTTGAGGATTGGTACCAAAGCCAGAGTTACCAACCTTTGATCCTTGATTATCAAATAACTCAAAGGAGAAACAGGTGAGTTGTAGCCATGCAAATATTATAATATTTGAAGCCTGCAACTTGTTATGTATATGTCTTATCTTGTCTCAGGCTAGTTTAATAGCAATTCTCCCTTTGGTTTTGGATTTGCTGTTCAGGCAAATATACTATGGAATGGTTCGGTGCAGCTGCTGCAACTGTACCCACTGTACAGGAAGGAAGGAAGGAAGGAAGGAAGGAAGGAAGGAAGGAAGGAAGGAAGGAAGGAAGGAAGGAAGGAAGGAAGGAAGGAAGGGAGGGAGGGCTAGAAGCATCTTGTTCAGAATTATGTCTCCAGAAGATTCTCTTCCTTTGGGAGTTGATGGCATATAAATTTAATAAATCTAAATAAATCTAATCTTTTAATAAATCTAAATCTATTGATATTAGATGAACTGGACCTTCTTCTATTCCACAAAGACAATTCTTTAGGAGAAAGTGAAGACAAAAAGAGACCTGAATATTAGTAGAGACCAAATATACCATGACTATTTCCCCTTGAATGTCAAATGACACATGCTTTAATGTAACTTTCAGCCAGTTAAAAGATGAGAATGAAATCAAATAGCTAACTGTGAAAGTCCCATTAACAGGAAACTTAAAATGGCACATTTTGTATGTTTCTAAATGACATAGATCTAGAGAAGAATAGGATACTTATCTTGGAATTTCTACTGACTAATTTGTGGAAAATTTTAAGATATAACTTTCTAAGCATATAAAAAGATTAGGCTTGCTGAAGAATTAATATGTCCTCATTTTCTAGGTCTTTGAAAGCACTAAGGATATGGATAAAGGATATCCAGTGTCATATTTTACTTAGATTTTCAAAACCTTTGGAAAAAGTCTGGCATTAAAGTTTGTAGAGCAAATCTCTCCAAATTGATTTTTTACTTTAGTCTAGGGAAGGAAGTGAATGTTAACATAGTTTTGGTCTATAAAAAGTACTCTATCTTTCTAAAAGATTACAGCCTTGCCATTTGTTTCAAAGAAAGAATCATCTTAAGAAAATTTAGATCCAGATAACAGTTCTATAAATGGCCTATACATTCCAAATAAAATGCTGGCAATTTATGCTTGCTATGAAAATATTTAATTTACAGTAGCTAGTGGACATGAGGAATGTTTGACCTTGATTAGGATGAAATAGCTCAGCTAGCAAATTGTGATAGTATTTATATCTCTTTTGCAACCATCGGAGGAGGAAAAATGATTAAATAACAAAAATGCTGATGATATATGTGTAGTAACTGCACTTCCAACCCAACAAATAGTTTTGCTAATATAAATCACTTTTCTTTTTGACTGCAACGTTAAATTTTAAAACTGTTTTAAATTGTCCACAATAAATATTAAATATTTGTATTGGAGATGCAAGCTCTTTTTTCTTTGATAAAACTTAAGAATAGCAAACTTTCCTGTCTCTTTTTTACAAAACTCTTCTTACTGATATACATAATTACCATTATCCTAAATTTATGTATGTATAGCTCGATTTTAGAGACGCAGTTAAAGGACACTTACTTATCATGAAATGCCAACGTATTATCATTGACTTCTCCATTGATTATATTAATTGAAATCTGAAATGCTGAATTATGCCACTGCACATTACATATCACAGAAACATCATATCCATTTCCTCATCTGAAACATATTATTTTTCAATGGGATCAATTGGCAAATATTTACTTTAGAGGCATCATGTTGAATATACCTGCTTGGGTTTTTCCTTAAAGGAAAATACAGTCTAGGGAAGAGAGAGCCCAGGTTGCTCAAGTCAGAAAGTGAGAGTTAAACAGAATCTAATCCTACAAAACCTTCAAATTCCCATAACTTCAATCTCAGGTTAATTGCTTCTGAACCTGAACTGCAGTCAAATGAAGGAACAGAGGGCTGAATGCAAGAAGAATGCAAAAGTAACATGAGAATCCCTCAGAGTCAGAGAAAGTCTAGGAAAATATGATTACAAAAACTTGCAAAGCAATGTCAAAGAACCTTGAACTTAAACAACCTTGAATTTCAAAGTTCAAAACCTTTGATATTAACTTTTCCTAAGATACATGGACCTTTCTTCAGACTACTCTTCTAGGTTCACCACTATTGTATCTATTAATTATAATGAGACCAGAGAATGGCTTAAATAGCTCATTCTATAGAAATTCTTGAAATTTGGAAGATTGGAGATATAAATGGACACAGAAGCAAGCTGTGTAGACACAGAAGCAAGATTTGTAAAATATAATATGTCATAATGAAAACATATAATATATCATAATGAAAACTTCATTATTGTGTACAGTGTTACCCTGAAAATACAAAAGGGGCAAGATTTGGGTCACATTTCATCATTTCCTCAAACAAATGTTCATCTTGACCTCATAAAGAAATACTTCATTTCCAGAAATGGTTAGCCTTTGGAGAAAGCATGGTTTAATAAAATTGGGCATCATTTAACTACCATGGATAATGATTGTTTGCAGACTTGTTCTTTGTGACTTTTCATAATACTTTTAAAACTACAGCATTAAAGCAATTTCCTATCACTATATCATAGACATTCAGCAATGAATTCCATATGAATTATTTGCTGACTAAAATAAATTTACTATGGGTCAATTCAACTGAATCATTCTGCATTCTGATTTCTGAGAAAAAAGAAAGGAGACCTTAGTTTTAAGTCATTATTTCCTAAGTGATAGTAAAAAAAAGAGATGAATAGCATATTTAATTCAGGTTTAATGTTTATCCAAACATTTTCCAAACTGATAATTTTTTTTATATTTGCAATTAGAAGACAAATATTTATTCATCATGATTCTATTTCAATAGGCCCTTGAGTGATTTTTACCATTCTCCCTTTAATGGATAGTAGGGTGAAAAAGGAAATGCTGTAGAGATAATTTACTTGGACTCCAATAAGACATTTGACAAAGAACACTGCAGCCTACTAATTGGTAAAATAGAAAATATGGGATAGGCAGCATCACAACCAGATCTATTTGTAACTGGCTGACACATACTCAACATGCAGTCCTCAATGAAACTATAAGTACATGGAGGCGCACCTCAAGTTCTGAATTGGGGCCAGTGCTCTTCAGCATCTTTCTAAATGATCTTGATAAGGGGCTAGAAGGAGAGTTCATCAAATCTGCAAATGACACCAAGATGGGGGAAATTCTTAACACTTTAGAAGGGACGTTGTTACTTACCTGATATGTTCTTTCTAATAGGGTGGAGCCAGCCTCCAAGAATGGGTTAAACCTGCCCTCTAGCCAATCAGGACCGAGTTTTCAAAAGTATAAATAGAACCCTCTTGCCTTGGCACACTGACTGAGGCAAGGGACAGGTCACCACTGACCAGGAACTCTCCTTCCCCCCCCAAGACTGCTAGGGTCTCAGAGGGGCACAATGCTGCTGAGGGACACAAGTCCTCCTCCAGGGCAAAAACCTTAGGCAGCTCCAAGGCAGCTCCACCTAGCAAGCGTCCATCTGGAGGTGGACCCCATTGACCTGGCTTAGACAGCTGCTTGAGCTGCTGATGATTGAGCAGCAGGTTGATTTTGGCTTGTGAATGGAGCTGTCTGGTTCCAAATGCCAGAGTGAGCTAATGAGAATTCCCTGGCATCCAGGGAACTCCCGTCCACTAGGTCCCCCTCCCTGGGGGATGCTAGGTAGGAATGAGTAGGGTAGAGTACTCTGGATACGCCCTTGATGTGGCTTCAAAATGGACTCTGCCCACTTTTGGTATTTGAAACAAAATGGCCATGCCCTTAGTGCCTTCAATTCTGAGGGCAATCAAAATGGCCACCACCTTGTGGGAAGCTTCAAGATGGTCACCGGCACACTCAAAGGCTGCCTCACTTACCAGGCTGAAGACAAGCAGAGCAATGCAGAGAAGCTCAAATGGAAGCATACGGCCCAGGCACTAGAGACAGGTACAGACAGGGCCTTGGATCAAAGGAGCCTTGCCAGATTGCTGGCTCTTGTCACCCATTGCACAGAAGGCAAGTTAAATAAAGGAGGCCTCAAAAGAAAAAAGAATTTTTTGAAGTGGGGGTCCTGTGTAATTCAAAATGGTGGCCACTCACGAGGCACTCCTAAACTTGCTGACTGTCTCCTGAGGAGAAAGGAGTCTGCTAAGGCCTAGCCACTAACTGTCAGTTTTCTGGGTCTCCTGGAGCAGACTGACTGATTTCTGAAGTTTCAAACAAAAAGAGGGAACAAGCCCTCAGGAAGCAGCACCCAGATTGCCAGCTTCCTCTGCAAGCAGGCACAAGACGGAGCAAAAAAACAGCAAAAATATTGCTTTCGGCTCAGCTTGGCTCGACATTGCTTGACAGGCAGAGGGGACCTGTCCCTAGTCGAAATTGGGCTTTGGGAAGAATCCCCCCCCCCGAGGTGGCATCCTCCGCAGGGGTTGGCCGTGGTGTTTTTTGCTTGGCCTTCCCCTGCTTGTGCTGCTTGTCAGCCATCAGGCACTTTATAGTGTGGAATAGAAGCCTTCCTGTATGCCTGTCTCTTTAACAGGCTTTCGGAGAGGCAGAGAACAAGCTTTGAAGCACTTTGGGTCTGATCAGCTCTTCTGCAGGTCACATGGTCCCTGAAGCTGTCAATCAAGCTGTGACAGCATCCAAGAGGGCCGCCACACCCTTGCAAACAGCTTTCCCCGCCGATTTGACAGTTTGCCGACATCTGCCTGAGGGCTCTGAGGCCCGAAACGAGCAATCAGTCCTCTGAGCACTCTCTCTCTTGCCGCTTGAGCAGCTGCCTTAAAGACCAACTATTTTGCCGCCACTGGATCAATTGCGGCCAAATCAGCTGTTTTCTCCGATCGGAAGGCAAGATAAGAAGAGAGAGAGTGTCGGGTCAGCTAAGGGAGCCAGGCTCCAGCCGACGGGAGAGGAACGGTGGCCGCTCAAGCGCGAGGCTTCTTCAGGCTTGTCGTTCTTTAGTCAGTTTTAAAGTACCTCTCTCCCTGGCAGACACTGGATGGCTGGCTTTGGGCACCCCTTGGTAGATAAGTCCTGCCTGTTATGGGGCCCCGGCCTGCAGATGGGCAGCAGGCCTGGTTGGGTAGGAACCTCTATCCTCCCACAACCCGATGATATTAGACAGCTGTCAAACAGGGAATAGTCACTCACGATTGATTTTATAATTTGAAGAATGATGTAGATAGTTGGTGAAGGAGTCACGAAGAATGGGTTAAGCACTGTCCTATTTGGCTAAGGACCGAGAAAAAAGAGGGGGTGCCAAGGCAAGAGGGTTCTATTTATACTTTTGAAAACTCGGTCCTGATTGGCTAGAGGGCAGGTTTAACCCATTCTTGGAGGCTGGCTCCACCCACTATGGAGAAGAGTGATTCAAGATTCAGTAGGATCTTGACAGAGCTGAGTATTGGGCCCTATCCAATAAGATTTGCTTTAGTGGTGAGAAAAGGAAGGTCCTGCACTTAGACAGGAAAAAGCAATGCCCAGATATAAAATAAGTGGTACCTGACTCAACAGTAATGATTGTTAGAAGGATCCAGGTGTCCTAATGAACCACCAGTTAAGAATGAGCCAGCACTGTGCTGCAGCTGCCAAAAAGGCCAATGTAGTCCTAGGCTGCATCAACTGAGAGTAGTATCAAGATCATGAGAAGTAATAGTATTGCTTCATACTGCACTAGTGAGGAGGGACTTGGAATATTGCATACAGTTATGATCACCACAATACAAAAAAGAAACTGATACCTTTTGGGCACAGGGTTGAACTAGAAGACCTCTAAGATTCTTACCAATTCTATGATTCTATTATTTTAAGAAAGCTCAACAGCTCAAACAGATCATTGGAAATTGATCGAAAAAGATAAGTAGTGTACTTTCAAGGTAAAATAGCATATTTTATAATATATTTCACGTGCTACATAAATTGAGAAAGATCATATACATATAGTAGAGTTTGAACAGTTCCTGTCTTAGTGAACTAAATGCTTTTCCATATGGTTAAATTATGGGGGCATGCTGTTTAGATTCTTGGGTTTTGGGGTTCTTGGCCTCTGTTGCTGGATTTCATGAAGAAAGCCAGTTTTGAAAAAGATTGTTTCTAAATAAATAATTACCAGACCTGATGTAGAAGTATGATTGATTTGCTGCATTCATCAATTGTCTTTAGAAGAGGTCAAGGAAATGCAGAAATGAAAAATATACTGTATTAACAGGAGCAATAACTACTGCATTGCAAATCAAGCAATTTGAACTGTTAGCTAAAATCATTGATCAATGTGTATAGCATCGGACAATAAATCTTCATTCAACAAGAAACGTTAGTATCTAAACAACATGAACCCTGTTTGGCAAAAAAAAAAAAAAATCTTGTAAAGCAAATGAATTAAAAACAAAAGGACCTTTCTCAGATAATCCAAAGAACATTTTGTTTTCATTATGTTAGTGCTCGCTCTCTTTTTTTCTTTGTCAGGAGGAGAGCCACATGACATGTGTTTTTAGACATTTTCAGACTCAGGGGTATATGAGCAGCTCCTGGTGGAAGTTAAGATATTTTTCAGATCTTCATCATATATTTTGAAAATAACACAAGGTTGTTCCAAGAATTTTAGGATTCTATCTCATTCATCCAAATGAATTGAAAAATCTTGAGAATATTGGTATAGAAGCAATAGGACCACACATCTTAAAACTGTTGAGATAGTAAAACACCATCAAATGGCATTTTCACATAGGCCTGAATGGTTGCAATATTGATTGATTAGAAAAACTTTGGAGGTTTTTTTGTCTTCCAGCTGTACTGCAGTGTATCTGAAATCATAAATTAAAATGAAATGCTTCAAGTTTGCCAAGCTTGTACTGTTTCCTTAGTTTCATCCTGGCTCTTGGGTTTTACATTATCATGGCAATTTTAAAAAAAAAGCAATACACCTTCCCTCTTTTCTTGTATAAGATCCAACAAAGGCACACAGATGAGATAAGGGCATAGAGGAGGATGCAAATGTCTTTTATTTCCATTTTACATGTAATGGACATGAAGATGTTTTAGGAATTTTTGTTTCTTTAGACTGGGGCACCTGAAGTTAGCCAGGAATTATTTGCTGCTTATTCACAACTCCGAAATTTGGCAGTAATGAAGATGAACATGGACTTTTTTCAAAATTCTGATTGGAGACCAGAAACAGTGACAGTATGAGAACCTAATAGACACAGTTTAAAACATGTTATAAAGTCATATTATCAATAAATTAATGGTGAAATTGATGTAGTTGTACAATAAGAAGATTTAAAGCTAAAGGACACCCTAAAGGCTGGATATGACGTGGAATAGAGATCACCGGTCTGACTATCTGCCGAGGGGAGGGGCTGATTCGCCCGGCCAGCATTGTCGGCTTTGGCGATCCTCCCGGATGTTGCAGACGATGCTCCAGCTGGTTGACCGAGCGTATCTGACAGGTTGGGTTGCAGCAGTTCCTCATTCTTGGACTGTTATGGTGGCGGTGATGACAGTAGTTTATATGTGGGGAGCTGCCGCCGGCACATTTTTTAATCCAGGATTAATCATCGTGGAGGGGACTTGGTTGATAATTGCCCCCTCTCCCATGCACTTCTTTCTGCTGTTTTAATTATATCGAATACTACTTCCCCCACTGACTTGAGATCTACGGTGAAGGAAAACTGGGAAAGTATAAAGCAGGAAAGCCAATATCTTGGACGCTATTTTCACAATCTTGCAGAGAATAATAGGGGAAATTGTAATTTTATGACCATTACTCCCACTACGAAGATTTTTCTGAGCAGAGACTTTTTCCGCTTAGCCGTTACATAGACGACCATTAAGCGTGCAAACAACTGGACTATTAACCAGACTGTTCCTCTATGATCTCCCTGCACTAACTTTTGTTATTTTAAAGATTTTACCCTGGGGGTGATTGTTGGTATGTATGTTTAAGACGGATGGTTAAGATTTTTTGCTACCCAGGGACTATGTCGACTTCCCCTACTTGGTTCTTGGGTGAGAAAAATTGACTCCCTCGGCATGGGTTCGCAATTTGGGTGTTCTCCTAGACCAGTGGTGGCGAACCTTTTTCGGCTCGCGTGCCAAAAAGGGGGGGGTGCGCGCGCTCGCATGCCCACACCCATTCCCTCCCCCCCACGCATGCGCACAACACCCCCCCCATGCTGCCCCCTGCACATGCGCACACACCCCCACCCCCGCGCAAAGGCTTACCGGAGCCTGGGACGACGAAACCGGCAAACCAGAAGTGCGAAAAAACGCACTTCCGGTTTGCCGGTGAGCTGTTTTTTGCACTCAGGAGGGTTCAGGGAAGCTCCCTGAAGCTCTGGAATGCAAAAAACTACAAAACGGACAAACCGGAAGTGCGGAAAAGTGCACTTCCGGTTTGTCCGTTTTGTAGTTTTTGCATTCCAGAGCTTCAGGGAGCTTCCCTGAACCCTCCGGAGTGCAAGAAACAGCACACCGGCAAACCGGAAGTGCGTTTTTTCGCACTTCCGGTTTGCCGGTGGGCAACCCTTGCGTGCCAGCTTCTATGGCTCCACGTGCCACCTCTGGCACGCGTGCCATAGGTTCGCCACCACGGTCCTAGACCCACAGCTAAAATTGGAGCAACATCTGTCAGCTGTGGCTAGAGGGACCTTTGCACAGGTCCGTCTTGTGTACCAATTGCAACCCTACTTGGAGAGGGAGGCTTTACTCACAGTCACTCATGCCCTTGTCACCTCACGGCTGGACTACTGTAACACGCTCTACATGGGGCTACCCTCAAAGAGCATCCGGAGACTGCAATTGGTACAGAATGCAGCTGTGCGAGCTGTGGTGGGTGTGCCAAGATACACCCACGTAACACCTATTCTCCGCCAGCTGCACTGGTTGCCTATTAGTCTCCGGTCGCAATTTAAGGTGTTGGTTTTGACCTTTAAAGCCCTACATGGCTCAGGACCAGGTTACCTCCAGGACCGCATTCTACCACATACCTCCCTACGACCGGTTAGGTCCCACAGAGTGGGCCTCCTCCGGGTCACATCAGCCAAACAATGTCGGTTGGTGGGTCCACGGGGGAGAGCCTTCTCTGTGGGAGCCCCATCTCTCTGGAACCAACTCCCACCAGAGATCCGGACTATCCCCACTCTACTGGCCTTCTGCAAAGCTGTAAAAACATGGCTCTTCCGGCAGGCGGGGTGAAGAAGATCGGATTCCCCCATGAATGAATGTTCTTTTTAAAATTATGAAATGTTTTTTTAAATTTATGTATTATGTATATTGTTCTTATTCATGTTGTACGCCGCCCTGAGTCCTATGGGATTGGGCGGCCTATAAGAACTTTTAATTAAATTAAATTAAATTAAATTAAAATGTAGCTTCTTGGGCCAGTTGGAGATAAAATAGCATACATCAACAAGCACATTTGGAGATGTCAATGGATTCTATTTAACTGAAGATGTAGGGTGAAATTAATCGATTTTCTAGTTTCTAGTATAAGTTTAATTCTCTTCAGGTATTCAGTTGGATGTACAGCAGATTTTCAACTGGGTGAAGAGATACAAGCACCATCCACACATGCAAAAGATGGCCTGAAAAATCAGTTTGATTTCTATTTTAATAAATCTAAATACAGTTCTAATACAGAGGCCAAGTTGACATAATTATTGGGGCACAGCTAACATAATTATTTATCTAATTTTTACTGAATAATAATTAACAAATATTGTTGAGTGACTAAATAGCATAATATGTTTATGTTATTTAGTTGTTTAATTATAGAAAAAATATCTAAAGGGTCTCATAATGTAGTTATAAGCAAGAGTATTTCTGATTTCTATTCCTTAGAGCAGGGATCCTCAAACTTTTTAAACAGGGAGCCAATTCACAGTCCCTCAGACTGTTGGGGGCTGGACCGGCTGGGTAGGCGTGGCTAGGTGGTCATGTGACTGGGTGGGCGTGGCTAGGTCATGTGACTGGATGGGCGTGGCCAATTTAACAGTCCATTAAACAATGCACACAAATTAAACTTTAATTTGTTTTGCTGCTGGAGGTGTTTTATTTGCTTTTGTTTGCATGTTGCTCTATTGGTTGACTTTTCTTTTTACTAGATCATTTTTTCAGTTGTTTAGGAGTCTAGTGGTCCACTTCAGGAAACTCAGTTTTGCAGCAATTCTTCTCAGCCTCAAGGAGCTTGAGAAATCTCTTCTCTTCTCTTCTCTTCTCTTCTCTTCTCTTCTCTTCTCTTCTCTTCTCTTCTCTTCTCTTCTCTTCTCTTCTCTTCTCTCCTCTCTCTCCCTCTCCCTCCCTCCCTCCCTCCCTCCCTCCCTCCCTCCCTCTTTCTTTTTTCTTTCTCTCTCTCTCTCTTTCTGTCCCTCCCTCCCTCTGTCTCTCCCTCCCTCCCTCCCTCCCTCCCTCTGTCTCTGTCTCTCTCTCTCCCTCCCTCTGTCTCTTGCTCTCTGTGTCTATCTATCTCTCTTTTTCTATCTATCTTCTGGAGGCAGGGCAGGTGAAAAACAAGCAGTTTTTGTCCATTTTCTGGCCTCCTGGGGCATCTGTGAACCCAATTTTTCACCTCCCCCACCTCCAGCAACATTCTGCAGGCCAAAATTGTTGGCCTTATCTTTCAGTTCCAACCCGCGGGGCTCGCGAAGGTAAGTCCTGTGCTCGGCTGAAGGGTGGTGGATGGGGCAGCCTCGTGGTCCTGCGTGGGCTGGATTAATGGCCTCAGCGAGCCGCATGCAACCCGCAGGCCATAGTTTGAGGACCCATGCCTTAAAGCATTATAAAAAGATAGCTGACCTCAATAAGTTAGGGGAAAATATTAACAGGGTAGAAAAAGTGTACTACACATTTGAACTTTGGCCTTAAGAAGCCTCCTGAGAATACCATGGACAGCCAAGAAAAGAAACAAATAAGTCTAGAGTTTAATTTAATTTAATTTAATTTAATTTAATTTAATTTAATTTAATTTAATTTAATTTAATTTAATTTAATTTAATTTAATTTAATTTAATTTAATTTAATTTAATTTAATTTAATAATTTAATTTAATTTAATTTAATTTAATTTAATTTAATTTAATTTAATTTATTGTTCTTATAAGCCGCCCAATCCCATGGGACTCAGGGTGGCGTACAGCAGAGAAAAGAACAATCAATAAAAATACAATAATACAATACAATACAATAAAACCATTTCAAAAAATAGAAAAGTTAAAACCAGTCATCCATGGGGCATTAAGATCTATTTCACCCTGCCTGCAGGAAGAGCCATGTCTTAATGGCTTTCTGGAAGGCCAGCAAGGTGGGAATAGTTCGGATCTCTGGGGGTAGTTGGTTCCAGAGAGCCAGAGCCCCCCACAGAGAAGGCTCTCCCCCTTGGTCCCGCCAAATGACATTGTTTGGTTGAAGGGACCTGGAGGAGACCGACTCTGTGGGACCTAACTGGTAGTAGGGATGTATGAGGTAGGATGAGGTCCCGGAGATAACCTGGTCCTAAGCCATGTAGGGCTTTAAAGATGATAATCAAGACCTTGAATTGCACCCGGAGACCAATGGGCAACCAATGCAGCTGGCGATGTATGGGTGTTACGTGGGTGTATCTAGAGACACCCACCACAGCTCGCACAACCGCATTTTGCACCAGTTGCAGTCTCAGAATACTTTTCAAGGGTAGCCCCTGTAGAGTGCATTACAGTAGTCCAAATGAGAGGTGACAAGGGCATGAGTGACCGTGAGTAAAGCCTCCTTCTCCAAATATGGTCGCAACTGGTGTACCAGGCGAACCTGTGCAAAAGCGCCCCAAGCCACAGCCGTAAGATGTTGGTCTAATTTTAGCTGTGGATCTAGGAGCACTCCCAGATTGCACACCCGGTCCGAGGGAGATAATTTGTCTCCCCTGAAGACCAAGGAGGGACAATCGGTATAATCCTTAGGAGGCAGCATCCACAGCCACTCAGTCTTGTCAGGGTTGAGCTTGAGTCTGTTCCTTCCCATCCAGATCCTAACATCATCCAGGCAATGGCACATCACATCTACTGTCTCCCTGAATTGTGACGGGGCGGAGATGTACAGTTGGGTGTCATCAGCATACTGTTGAAAACTCACCCCATGTCGACGAATGATCTCCCCCAACGGTTTCATGTAAATGTTAAAACAGGATGGGCAAGAGGACCGAACCCTGAGGAACCCCACAAGTCAGGGGTCTAGGAGATGACCTCTGCCCTCCTGTCAACACTGACTGCAACCTATCGGCGAGGTAGGAGGAGAACCACTGTAACACGGTGCCTCCCACTCCCAACCCGCCGAGTCGGTGCAGAAGGATACCATGGTTGATGGTATCGAAAGCCGCTGAGAGGTCAAGTAGCACCAGGATGGAAGAGTAACCCCCATCCTGGGCTCACCAGAGATCATCCATCAGGGCGACCAAGGCAGTTTCCATGCTGTAGCCGTGCCTGAAACCTAATTGAAAGGAATCCAGATAATCAGTTTCCTCCAATAGCCAAAGAAGCTGGAGAGCCATCACCTTCTCAACAACTTTACCCAAAAAAGGCAAGTTGGAGACAGGACGAAAGTTCTTCAAGTCCGCTGGGTCCAGGGAAGGTCTCTTAAGGAGTGGTCTCACCACCGCAACCTTTAAGGGCTGTGGTACGGATCCCTCCCCAAGAGAAGCGTTAATCACTGCCTGTATCCAGCTACATGAGACCTCCCTGCTGGCCGAAACCAGCCAGGAGGGACACGGGTCCAATAAACAGGTGGAAGAGCTCATCGCTCCCACGGCCTTGTCCACATCATCAGGAGTTACTGGCTCAAACTCATCCCATAAAACCAGACTAAGACTCACCCCTGTCAACTCAACTGGACCTGTCCAGCCAGAGTCCAGGTTCGACCAGATATGTGTGACTTTATCCATCAGAAACTGTGCAAATTCCTCAGCTCTACCCTGCAAGTTTTCCTCGCCACCTCCTTTTGCAAGGAGGTGACGTGTCACACTAAACAGGGCGGCTGGGTGAGAGTCTGTGGATACAATAAGAGTGGAAAAATGTAAACGTTTTGCCACCCCTATCGCCACTAGGTAAGACTTAATAAAAGTCCTTAGTAGTGTTCGGTCAGATTCTGCCTTACTGGCTCTCCAGCGTCGCTCCAGACGTCTCTTGTGGTGTTTCATCTCCCGGAGCTCCTCGGTAAACCAGGGAGCTTTCTGGGATCCACTGCCATGGAGAGGTCACAAAGGTGCAATCCGATCTAAAGCCCCTGATGCTGCGTTGCATTCTCACTTGAGGCATAAGTGACTAGGGTAAATTTTTATTTTGGATGAATTAAGCAAAGATCCAGGACCCTTGAAGTCAGTGGTGGGTTCCTACCAGTGCGGTCCACTTTGTCGTTCTGGTAGCGGCCAGCAGATGGCACTATTTGCGCATGACCACTCTGGTGCCATCTTCGGTGGTCCATCGCACGCGTCACCATCTTTTTAAAAGAATTTTTGGGCTTTTTTGCCGAAATTGCACACGTGCACGCGTCCTCTCGCGAGATTTCAGTGTGATTTTGCTTCTGCGCATGTGCAGAAGCAAAATCGCGCGAGGGGGAGTGCATGCATAGCAAGCGTGCGTGCACACGAAACATGGAGATGCATGCACAGCACACCGGTATCGGTAAGTGAGCAACCCGCCCCTGCTTGAAGTGGCCATAATTCTGGGAAGAAGATGATCAAGAGAAGTACTGATGGATTCAGTTACATCAGTGAAGTCAAGTTTTTGGAAATTCATATTGAAGATTTATCCATGTGATACTAAGCATTCATTCTGATTTAATGATGCATAAACAATAAATAAGAAGTTATAATAATCTACTGATCCACCATCAAATTTATTTTACCTTTACTAATAATAAAAATATTACAGCCAAAAGTAACATATACAATTGAAAACAAATAAAGATAATAAAAAGTAAAGTTAATACAGGAAAATATAATAGTTCATCTAAAAGGTATTTTAGGGTCCATGGATGACCTTTCAATAATTATGCCTCATTTTCATGCCAGCTGCTCAATATTTTCTTACAGTCTGAGTTATAAATTATTTTAAAAAAATTTCCTGAAACATTCTTATCAAATGGTTGCCAGAGTTTTATAGCTTCATTTTTGTTTTTTGTTTTTTTCATTTTCATTTTCAATTTTTGTCTTTCTTGTAATACTGCCATCATGGAACCATTCTTGATTAACAACTTTTCAATCCAATACCTGAAAGCCCCTCAAGATTTTTTAGATCATTACATCACCTGAAAAAGACCCATTTAAAAAAGTATGAGCCTTGATAGATGGATAACATTTGCATTGTTCCTAAAGGTAATGTCAAAAAAGGCACAGAACAAAGGTAACAACTGTTTGTTTGTGTGTGTGTGTGTGTGTGTGTGTGTGTGTGTGTGTGTGTGTGTGTGTGTTCCTTGTTGCCTGGTTTTGCATTGGACCTACATTCAAATTGTTTGATCCAATACAACTGGTGGTTGCAGTGTGTAACCATCTTTCTAGATCAGTAGTTCTCAACCTCGCGACCTCTTAATACAGTTCCGCATGTTGTGGTGACCCCCAACCATAAAATTATTTTCGTTGCTACTTCATAACTGTAATTTTGCTACTGTTATGAATCGTAATGTAAATATCTTTTTTCCTCTTCTTGAGAAACTAGAGAGAGAAAGTGAAGTGATTGAACAGAATAGGGAGGGAGGAGGAGGAGGAGAAAGAGGAGGAAAAGGAAGGGGGGAAGCTTTTAATTCTTCCAGGCTTGTAAGATGTTCCCCACCTGGTCCAACACGCAGCCTTGTTAACCACACATGCACATGGGTGCACGCGCACACTACCGCGTGAGCATACCCACAACCTTGAAAATCAATCCAATGAACCGCCAGAAGCTCTTTGGTGGCACTGGTGGTGGTGGTGGCGGCGGTGGTAGCGGTGGTGGTAGTGTGTGTCCCTAAGCGTACAGCAGGCGCAAGTGCCCGTGCTGCTGGTCGGATTAAATGTAAGCGGACTTGTCCTGAGAGCATCCAGGAAGGAAGTGACAGGAGGCGAATGGGGAAAGCACATCTCATGGGCTTTGTAACATCATGGATCGCAGGAAGGAGGGGAGTGGGGGAGAGAAGAGAGGCAGGGAAGGGAGGATTCAAAAACTCCATGCCTGGCGAGGCTTCTCTTCCTTCTGCCTTCCCTCTCCTCCTCCTCCTCCTCCTCTTTTTTTTCTCCCTCTTTTCTCTCTCTCTCCCACAATCCCAAACGAAGGACTCTCTCTTGCCGAGCTGGAGAAATAATCAGTTTCACTCTTGAAAAAAGGGGGCGGGATCACATCCTGAACGCATTTTAATAAAACAAACAGAGCGCAGAGAGCGACCAGCTCAGAGCTGAGCACTCTCTCTCTCTCCCCCGTCTTTTCCTCTCTCTTTCCACCTTCCATGCCCCTCTCTAGTCTCAAAGAGATTGATAAATTACTCCACTACCCTACTTTAATTATGTATATGGTATGCAGAATAAATCACCCAACATCAGGCATCTCAATCAAGCACTTTTTAAATGATAATTGCATCTGGGCTGAATCAATCTTGCCCTGCCTGACATTTTGCTAATTTTAGTTTTTTACTGCTGGGGGTGGGGTGGGGAGAAGGGTGAAGGGAGGGCTGGTTAGCGGTTTAGGAGAGTTGGCGAAATGACATATGCCTTGGAGCAACCCTATTGACAATCCTGTATTATTACATGAACTCGTAGCGATCACAGCAATAAGGTAGGGAATCACATCGCTCTCTCCCCTCTTCCCCCTCCATGGGAGAGACGATGGGAGCCATTTAAAAATTGGGCTGATGGAGAGAGGGCAAGGTTGCTGCCGGAACCAGGCTAAGTAGGTCATCTTGACCAGAAACCCGAGGCGGGGAGAGGGGGGGATTGCTTAAGAGAAAGGGAGCCCGCATTCCTCCAGCGGCGATCTTTTCAGAAAGGCTCTCTGGATGCCCACCAGAGATCGTGGCGAGAAGGGCTTTTGCTGAAGCCTTGGTCATTTTTGGCAATTCATTTTGCGCAACCCCCATTGTTTCTTTCCGCTTCAGCTCAATGTAGTAATGGAATCTATGGACCGATCCGAAAGCGGCGCTGCAAGAGCAAAGCAGCGTGGTCTGTTCGGGATGGCCTGCGAGCCAACTCCTCCAGCAGAAGCTGACTGCGGGTCGGTGGAGGGGGTGGGGAAGAGGGAAATGGGGAGCCTGTGCTGTTGTCGGCGGGGAAACGGACGGACAAAGGAGCTTGCCGACTTCCACCATGGAAGCTGGGTTAGCGCTATCAGGCCAACTTTCGAGGCACTTTGGAAACATTTTTTTCCTCCCACTGGAATCTGGCAGGGATGAGATGCAAGACAAGCAGCGGGTGCTTTTTATTCCTCCTTTTTTTCTTTTTCTTTTTTTTTTAAATCACGGCCGTTGACATTTCCTTTCTTCTCCCTTTTTGCCTCCATCTCTTTTCTGCACCTTTCTTAAGACTCGGAGTCTGCAAATCAGCTCCTTTTAGTTCTCGTCTGACTTCTGCCTTGAAGCGCAAGGTTGTCCGCCCTCACTCCGAGGCTAAACTTTTGAAGGTGAGGATGGAGAGAAGAAAGTCAGATAAACACAGCTGCCCAGCTCGGCAAGGATACATTAGTACTCTGCTAAAACAACCGACCCTTTATTTTTCCTGGCTGATTCCTGACTTTTAGGCGCTCTTTTGCGTGGGTATGCTTTTGCTAGCAAGAGTGCACGTATCCTCCGTATAAATGCTTTGCTTCCAGAAAGCTGCCGTGCCAACTCAAAATTGTCTTTTCCGATGGTCTTAGGCAACCCCTGTGAAACGGTCGTTCGACCCCCAAAGGGGTCACGACCCCCAGGTTGAGAACTGCTGTTCTAGATCTATTGTAGTGACATAGGAAAAAACCATAAGGAAACATTGACAACAAACAGAAAGAGAAGTTTAGAGAATTGTTTAATCTACTGTACCAAGCTCTAATACCCAAGCCTTGAGATACCTCACTCCATTATTTTTTAAAATAATTTTTTAAATTTTTTGATTTCAAACAATGAGAGGAATTACTTATATTAAATAAGTAAGGCCTTGGATTTTGCAATGTTATTAAAAACCTTCCTAGATTGCCAGCAGATTACCAATCTATCCATCCCTACAAAAAGAACTTGACTATGTGTCAGAATGGTCAAACAATTGGCAACTCCAAATCTCAACCAACAAATGCTCTGTCTTACAGATTGGCAAAAAAAATCAGAACACAAAATACAAGCTGAGCAGACATGACCTCTTAGATGACCCTCACTCTGTCAAAGACCTTGGAGTACTAATCTCTAATGATCTAAGTTGCAAAGCTCACTGTAACAACATTGCCAAAAAGGCATTAAGAGTTATAATCCTAATCTTGCGTAGCTTCTTCTCTGGTAATATTGTACTACTAACTAGAGTATACAAAACATTTGCTAGACCAATTCTCGAATACAGCTTATCTGTCTGGAACCCACACTGCATATCAGACATTAATACAATTGAGAGAGTCCAAAGATATTTCACAAGAAGAGTCCTCCACTCCTCTGCTTGCAACAGTATGCCTTATGCCACCAGGCTGGAAATTTTGGGCTTAGACAACTTAGAACTATGCCGCCTTCGGTCTGACCTAAGCATAGTACACAAAATGATATGCTACAACATCCTACCTGTCAATGACTACTTCAGCTTCAACTGCAACAACACACAAGCACACAATAGATACAAACTTAAGGTAAACCGCTCCAAACTCTATTGCAGAAAATACTACTTCAGCAACAGAGTGGTCAATGCCTGGAATGCACTACCTGACTCTGTGGTTTCATCCCCAAACCCGCATGACTTTAACCTTAGACTGTCTACTGTTGACCTCACCCCATTCCTAAGAGGTCTGTAAGGGGCGTGCATAAGTGCAACAATGTGCCTACTATCCCTGTCCTACTGTCCCCATTTATTTGTATCCATTTCCTGTATTCATAATCATGTTTATACTTATATCTGTTAAGCTTGACAAATAAATAAATAATAATAAAATAATAATAATAATAATAATCCCACTTTCTCCCTTCTATCCAGTGCTTAAATTCCAATAATGGAAACCAAAGGCTGAATAGTTTCTTCTGGGGATCCAAAGGCAGGGACCCATCTGAATTATTTTCTATTTTCTACCATATAGGGCTGCACTATGATCATTCCATTGAAATTAATGGCACCTAACGCATTTAAACTTGAATGGATTGTGGCCAATATTACGCAGCATATTTGTTCATTCTAATCACAACTTTAGAGACAGCTGGCTGAATCTTTTTGATTATTTACAGCTTAAGCTAGAGAAAATAAACTGAACCTTCACCTCTCAAAAATTTAGCTTAATGTATATATTTGACATGCAGTTGTTTGTTTCTTGTTTTTCCTTTTTGGTAACTCAGCAGCTTTAAAAAAATATCATTTGCTTTATCAAAATTGATTTGGTAAACTTGAAAATGCATTTTAGAAACAGCATTTTATGTAGGTAGGCATTGTGAGTACTTTAATAGGGATTAAATTAAAAAACTTGAGGAAAAAATAAATACAAGTTTCATTGTCTCTTGTCATTTTCAGACTTTCTAATGTGTGAGTCTATTATTAAGCATTTTATGTATAAATATTTAATTAAAATTATCTCTATTTTGTCCTAGCAATACAATTCCCAAAAATAAATTGAGTTTGGTAACTTCATTCCTTCTAGCCAACACTCATGATACTTCAAATGCAGGCTAGAAGCAAATTTATGACAAATTTAAGCCAACAGAGAGTGCAAGAAAAAGAATAATTATAACCAGGGATGGGTTACTCCCGGTTCAGACTGGTTCGCCCGAATTAAAAAAGTTTTAACTTTCCTGTGAATTGATTTCCTTGTCTGGTCTACTTAATAGGCTTGAAATCAGGATAAATAAGGCCTTTATATCAAAATATAACCACAAATGTTATCAAACAACATGCCAAGTATCCTCTTCTCATGTATCTTTCAGTGAACTTAAATATCTCAAAACTTCATGTATCAAACATTACATTATTTGGGGGTGACACTTAGAGGGTTGGGGAAACTCTCTTCTTCCAGAGTAGGCAATTCCAATCGATTTTGCTGAAGGACAAGTTTTGTGCAGTTTGAGCAATTTGAATTTCACTCTGTAAACTGATTTCTAAAAATGGCAACTCCTGTTTCTGGACCTCACTTTATACATGACAGACGATTTGAGAACTCTGTGGGTCTCTTCTTTCCACCCAACATGGCAAAGGCACTTGTGAGCTATTAAACACACAAAAATTTACATATTATCTTTCAATGACATGATTCCTGCAGTCAAATAGAAATAATGATCACAGAAAATGCATTCAATTTCATAGTTGCCTTAAAAAGAGGAACATCGGTTGTGCAATTACCTAGAAATATTATTTTTTTTATAACTTCATTCAAGGAAATGTTTCTTTTTAAATAAAGTTATTTATAATTGATTGCACATTGCAATCCCATCTCTCTGAAAAAAGGTCTAGTGCTAGGAAAAGTGGAAGAAAATAGAAGGCAACCAGCTGTAAGGTCCATAGACTCAATTACTATGGCAATGAACACAGTGTTGGGATACTTGAAATAACAATTAGGGATAGATCTTCCATATATCTATTGAATTGGTAGCTAGGAGTCAAAAACTACATGATCAATCAATTCTTCATTAAACATCTTTATGTTTTCCCTTGAATATTTTCTGGCATTACCTTTTAATTGGAAGGATGTGAAAATTCTATTCTCAACAAATTTGTCTGTTGTAAGAAATGTGACCCATATTTTCAATCTCTTAATAGCGCATGCAGTGCTAATAAGAGACACTGCCTCCATGTAATTTTATTTTGAGTCTTGTAGTTTTTCTTTTCTTTTTTCTTTTTTGTATATATCTTAGATAAGTAAAAAGTGAATACAGGGTTGAATCTGAGGAACCTACAAGCTAATTTTATCTCTTGAGAGATATAGCCAAGAAAGCTGATTAAGTTATTAGTTCAATCATACTTCAACTCAAAAATAAGATAAGTTCAAGCCTATTATAGAATCACTGGGCTGAAAGGGACCCGGGAGGTCTTCTAGTCCAGTCTTTTTAGGTAAAACATGTCAACGTGTTTATTTATTTATTTTAATATAAAGAAAGCCTTTGATCTTCTCCCACTCCCAATTTAAAGTAGTGTATCCTTCCAGCAGATTCATCTCATATTTTTTTCAGAAAGTTCATTTCATATGTTGATCTGCCATTATCATAAAAGGCTAATGAATCTCATGGTTTTCCCAGGACCACCCCATTTTTCAAAGCATGGTGTCAAAGCCAGCTCCAGAAAAACCGTAATCCCACAAAGCTGAAATCAATACAATGACTTTGAACAATTTCATGCTTTTACTCTCAGTTTGTTATTTTCTCTCCTTTACCAAATATGTTTCTTTGAGGCCTGCTCATTTGATGCTCATTTGATTTTAGCAATGGAAAGATTTATCTTCCTATTGCTAGAAATATTATCCAGCAAGTGAAAGTGCAACTAATCAATAAAAAAAGCAAAACAAATGGATAAAAACAAAATACTGAATTAATATTTAAGCTAATTTCTTCACACTTGTAATTTTGGCATGGGAGTTCCCTTTGCATGTGTGACCTCAAAAGGTTATTATTCACTTGAACAATAACTATGAGCAGAGCAGAAAGATTTGTAAATGAACTTATTTTTGGTACCATTCTGATGATCCAACATGTAGCACAAATTTTATATTTTGTAAATAATGATAAGGAATAGAGATTGAGGAAGGCAATGTTCTTTTCTTTTGTCTCCCAAAGCTTCTGCAAAATCAATTTTTCATTCATTATTCTAATTCAATCAATTGATGGATTCTATTTTTAAAATTCTCTTTGGGAAGAACACAGTCATGCTACCATTTACCCTGGAATAATCTCATTGAGAAAAATTTGAGTAACAAATACAGAGCTATGGAATAGGGCACTTCACAAATACCAATTTATCCAAACTAAGAGGAAAAATAAGTGCCTTTAAATAGATTTGAAAAATAAAGTTGAGGTTGAGGAATGGGAATAGGAAAGAACCTATTGTTGTCAGGATTTTTTGCATGACCGTATTCATGATCTCTTCTAATGCTACACATTTTAAATTGGATTCCAGCTTGTTGTGAGCACAAACCCTTGAGTTGTTATTGTTGCAGAGTGCTTTGAACACATATAATTTATAGATTTATATTCACTACATTTTGATAATTTCCCAACCATCTGAGTAATCTGTACCTATTTAAAAATAAAATCATCCATTAAAATGTATTCCACTCCCTGGAATATGAGTTTAGTCATTGTGGAAAGTAAACATAAAACATCTTAGAGTTTGGATTTTTAGATGTATGAAAGAAAATAGAAAATAACTGAACTTTTCCATATCTCCTCTTTAATCAAAATTACAACTAAACCATAAATAAAAACTTATTTATAAAAACAAATATTTTGGCTTGTGGAGATGCAAAATTAACAGGAAGAGAAAATAGTTTATAATGATAAAATTATCTGTGTTTTTATATTCTTGGATCTCCATGAAATTTTTTAAAAGTAAAAATTTCTGTTAGATAAACAGAATGAGAAAGAAAATAACATGATAAAAGGAGATTGGAAGGAAAACAAAATCTCAATTGGAAAAGTAGCTTTCAGACAAATTATTTGGAGATAATGCTAACCAAAGTCTTCTCCATTAATTAGATCATTTATAAAATATATATTTATTTTCAGAGCTTTACTGTCTTTATTTCACTATGCATTGATGTGCCCACAGCATTTTTCCATCCTATTGCCTTAAATATGAAATGAATTTGGGTGCCAAAATCCTAGCCTAATAGTTCGGGGGCAAGGGGGGGGGAAGGCTAGAGAAACTCAAGATAAATTCTGTGAATCCTGAACAATTTATTATTCAGAATAATTAGGCACACACTGGACAATATGACATGCAAAGCTTTTGATAAGGTTCCAGCATTATTAAATGTTAAGAATTTCAAATACTGTTTACAAATAAAATGAGAACACAGAGAAAAGTTTAATGATTTCATTGCATATTTTGCTAGATAGTCACAAGGAAAGACATTAGAACAAATGGTCAGTGGACTGCATTCAATGTGTGTGTGTGTGTGTGTGTGTGTGTGTGTGTGTGTGTGTACATACATACATACATACATACATACACAGTACAGTGTACAGCTTTGAAAATCATATATCCTTGGGGCTGAGGCTAGTGAAATTAAACTTTTAAGTCTAATGTAAACTTTTAATGTTTTTCATGTATAAATACAATTGAAAAAGGGCATTGTCTTCTCCTGAACGCCCATTCTCGTAGGGTGGAGCTAGCCTCCAAGATTGGGAATGACACATATCGCAGCCAATTAGGACTGAGTCTGGAAACATATAAAAGCTGCCCTTCCAAGGTACACCCGCTCTTGAGACGAAGGACAGGCCAGACTCTCGGTACTCCCCAACTGAAAAACCAACTGAAACTCCCTAATCATGGGGGGAGACTTGGAGGCTAGCTCCACCCTACGAGAATGGGCGTTCAGGAGAAGACAACGCCCTTTCTCCATAGTGGGTGGAGCTAGCCTCCAAGATTGGGACATGCCAAAGCCTAACGTCCCCAGGGAGGCCCACACAACCCTTAGTCCAACATCCCCGGAGTTACGGCCGACTGTAAGACACGCCGGCCAAAGTCAGCTTCCTCAGAGGCAAAGGCATCGACCTTGTAGTGCCTGATGAATGGAATTGGCGAAGTCCAAGTAGCCGCCCGGCACACCTCCACAATCGAGGCCCACGAATTCCATGCAGCGGTAGTCGCTGCGCTTTGCATCGAATGCGCCGTCAAGCGCCCCGGCGGCGGAAGATTCTGCAGCTCGTAAGTAGTGGCGATCACACCACGAATCCAACGGCCAATCATCGTGGATGACGCCTTTCGCCCCATGGAAGCTTGTTTGAACCCAAGGAAGAGGGACTCCGACCGCCGGAAGGAAGCCGTACGCTGAATATATATCTCTACCGCCCGTCGTACATCAACGGTATGCCACTGGCGTTGCTCCTCGGACATGGGCTGAGGGTAAAATGAGGGCAGGACAAGTTCCTGAGCTCGATGAAAGTGTGAGTTCACCTTAGGCAGGAACGTAGGGTCCAATCGCAGGATGACCCTGTCCGCGTGGAGCACACAAAGGTCGCTTCTGACCGACAGGGCCGCGAGTTCAGAAATTCGATGAGCCAACGTGATAGCAACCAGAAAGGCCACCTTTTGGGTCATGCGCTCGAGTGAGACCGTGCGCAGTGGTTCAAAGGGATCCTTTGTGAGACCCAGGAGGACTTTCTGAAGGTCCCATGAGGGATACCTGTGCACCACCGGTGGCGAAATATTCGCTGCCGCCCTAAGGAAACGACGCACTAGTGCATGGTTAGAAAGAGGCTCCGAGGACAGACACGATAAAACCGTGGAAAGGGCGGTGACTTGCCGCCTCAAGGTGTTAGGGGCCAACCCTTTGTCTAACCTGGCCTATAGGAATTGAAGGATATGGATGACCGACAAGTCCAGTGGGCAAAGTTCCCTCGATGAGCACCAGTCACAGAACACCCGCCAAGTGGAATTATATATCCTAACTGTAGATGAATGGCGGGAGGACAGCAGCATTTTGACGATGTCGTCAGGAACCCCGCAAATGGCTAGCGTGCGCCGCTTAAGCGCCAGGCGGTCAGCTGATACCAGAGCGGATCTGGATGCAGTACTGACCCCTGGGAGAGCGACGACTCGGTCGGCGGGATCCGCCAGTGGGAGCAGATGGAGATGGCCCTGAGGTCCGCAAACCAAGCCCTCCTCGGCCAGTGAGGGGCTAGAAGAACGACTTCTGCCCTCTCGGAGAGGATCTTGCGAATCACTCTCGGAATCAGCGGAAGAGGGGGAAAAGCGTACAGGAGGCCCCTCAGCCATGAGCAACGCAGAGCATCCACCCCCTCCCCCCTGGGCGCTGGGAATCGGGAGAAATAACGGGGCAGTCTCGCATTCTGAGGGGTCGTGAAGAGGTCGACTAGCGGACGGCCGAACCTGATGGTGAGTTCCTGAAAGAGCGCTGAATCCAGACACCATTCTGCCGCGTCCACCTCGTTCCGGCTCAGCCAATCCGCCGTCTTGTTGGTCACCCCTGAAATATACTCTGCCCAGATCGACAACAGATGAGTCTCGGCCCACAAGCCCAATGCCTTGGCTTCCGCCATGAGGCCCCGGGAAACCGTGCCCTCCTGGCGGTTTATGTGGGCCTTCGTGGTGATATTGTCGGTAAGCAGGAGGACATGCTGGCCTGAAAGGATGTTCTGGAACCGGCGGAGAGCGAGAAATGCTACTTTGAGCTCCAGCAAGTTGATGCTGAGCGCTGACTCTTCGCGTGTCCAATTGCCCTGATCTACTCCGGACCGAGTGTGGGCCCCCCATCCACTCAGGCTGGCATCGGTGGTCACTGTGACTCGAACGGGGTCGGTGAAATTGGAGCCCCGTGATATCGCCGGTGAGCGCCACCACTGGAGGGACCGCTGCACTGTCGTGGGAAGGCGTACCTTGGCTGAAGACGTGCTCCTGCGTGCCCTCTGAAAAGGCAAAAGAAACCATTGAAGGTCTCTAGAGTGCAGTTGAGCCCAAGGTGTCACATGAATTGCAGAGATCTTGCCCAAGAGAGATGAGAGAAGGCGGATAGGCACCTGTCCCTGTCCCAACACCTGCTGTGTTAGTTGGGCGAGATCGTCCTGGCGTTCCAGCGACAAGTAGACCCTGCACTCTAGAGAGTCAATGATGGCCCCCAGATGGGTGAGCCTCATGGTGGGGCAGAGGTGGCTCTTCTCCAGATTCACTGAGAAGCCATGCTCCCGCAGCACCCCCAAGGTGACCCATGTGTCGATTTCGGCCTGCGCCGTGGAAGAAGACTGGACCAGAATATCATCTAGATAGCACTGGACCCTGACCGGAACCCCCCTGAGATGAGCTGCCAGCACCGCCAAGACCTTGGTGAAAACCCTAGGGGCCGAGGAGAGCCCAAAGGGCAGAGCCGAGTATTGATAATGCTCCTCTTCGTAACAAAACTGAAGGAATTGCTGGTGTGCTGGCCGGATGGGTACATGTAGGTATGCCTCGGTGAGGTCAATGGATGTCATAAGGTCACCCTCCCGAACACTCGCCAAGATAGATTGCAACGTGTGCATCTTAAATTTATTATGAACCAGATATTTATTGAGACGTTTCAAATTAAGGACCGCTCTCCACCCGCCCGAGGCCTTCTTGACGAGGAACAAATTGGAATAGAATCCTTGTCCTCGCTGGTCCGCCGGCACCGTCTGGATGGCTTCGATGTTGATGAGGTGTTGAATGGCGGCCACCATGAGGGCCCACTTCTCGGGATCCGGGGAGTGGGGACACCTCAGGAAGAATCCCGGGGGGGGTGGAGGCGAAGTCCAGCGCGAGCCCTAAGGAGACTGTCTCACGAACCCACGCATCAGATGTAATTGCCTCCCACCGCCCTGCGAATAAACGCAGGTGGCCCCCAATGGGAGAGCAGGTTTCCACTATTTGTAGCGGCGGAAGGGGCGCCCGCCTGCTCCCCGAAAAGGGCACTTGTTGTTTTGATCCCCTTTATTACGGTCCTGACCCTGGTTCTGCCTCCCCCAGGATTGTCGCCTGTTCTGGGAGTAGGAAGGTGCCCTGTAAGGGCGTCTAGGGGCTGGAGTAGGGGTCGGGACAGGGGGCTTATTTTGGGCCTTGCGGGTCGAATTTGGCAACACTTTTTGCTTATCCTTGGTTTCTATCAGATAAGGATCCAAGGCATCCCCAAAGAGGGACTGACCCTTCACGGGAGCCACTGCCAGGCGCCACTTATGGTGGCAATCCGCCGGCCAGCTCCTCAGCCAGTGCATGCGGCGTGCCACCACTGCCGATCCCATCGCCCTGGCCGCGAAGCACATCGCCTGAAATGTCGCATCTGAGGTGAACTGCGAGGCCGCAATCAATTTATTAATATCCTGCCATGTACGGGTATCGGAGGTCGGGGTACGATCCTGCAATGCCCGTAGCCATCGAATAGACGTGCGGCAGAAAAATGAGGCCATGGATGAGGCCTTAATAGCCCAAGCCGCCGATTGGTGAGAGCGCTGGAGGACCTGTTCCGTGCGTCTATCCTCCGGGCGAAGCAACTCCTCCGAGTCGCCCGGCATCTGCACCGATGTGTAAAGCGCCTTGATGGGGGCATTGATTGGTGGCAGGGGAAGATGTTGAGCCAGGCCCTGGGCCACGTTGAAGAAACGTTTATCCAGGGAGGAGGGCAGGGCCCCACCGGATGGTGCCTGCCATTGCTTCAGCACTGAATCTATAAATGATTTTGGGGCTGGGATGACTTCAGCCTGAGAAGTGGACTCCTCAAAAAGCGGGTCACCCAGCTGCTCCTCCTGAGGTTTGGGATCCGAGGACGAAACCTTGGCTGTGGCCTTGGCCTTATGCAATAAGGACTTTAAAAGGCTTGGATTAAAGAGACCCACTGAGACAGGAGCTTCCGGAGCCATGTCCTCATCAGCTGATAGTTCTAGAACCTCCTCAGGGGCCTCTGGGTCCAGCAGGGGATCTGATGAGTCCTGCTGTGTGAAGTCCACCAGTTCCACCATGGGAGGTGGGCCCGGTGTGGGAGCCTGGTACGGTTTGGGGGTGACAGGAGTGGGTGTGGTTGGTGTAGAGGCTTGCTTCAGCCCTATGGCGATGCCTTTCTGGATGGCCATCTGAACCATGGCCTGAACCTCTGGGCTGTGGAACAACTCTGAAGCAGTCATGGGGTTAGTTGTTCTGGTCGCTTCCTGTCTGGGCCTGGGATCCTCCCATATGTCTCCTTCCCCCAAACACAGGTTGGGGTTATCTAAGGAGAGTGCCCCTGAAGATTGTCTGGATCTGTTGCCAGAGTGGCAACTCGACCCTCTGGATGGTGGGGGCATGGATGGCCCCGTACCCTGAGCGGTGGTGGTGCCCTCAGGGGATTTGGTCTGCCTGGTCCCCTCCCCCTGGGGAGCCCTGGGGACCTCCGTGGCCTTTTCCGTGGATCGTTGCCTCAAGGGGGAACGATCCCAGTGGGAGGACTGCCTGGGGAAGGGGTCCCTCTTCTGGGAGGAAGCCCTTGAAGAATCCCAGGCTGTAGGGGTCCTGGACCTATCCCTGCTAGAGGGAGCCTTGGCCCTGTCCTCCGAGCCGCCCTGGTCGCGGCCGGACTTCGCCTTTGCCTTGCCCGATTTAGAGGATTTTTCGGCCATCGGGCAATTGCTTAGGCGCTGAGGGGGTGTTCCGCTCCTCTTCGCCTCAGCCGTGGCTCGGAAAATTTTTCAAACTGCGCAGATGGCGCTCAGAGCGCATGCGCGAGCCAAGGCACGGTGGGCGGGGCGGTTAGGAGTTGACGGCGATTCGAAAATGGCCACCGGCGCCAAAAAACCGTTGACAAGGCCAACGCTTCTCCTTCTGACAGCTCGCCGCCCCCAACGATGCAGGCCCACACCGCGCCTGAAGATCGGCTTCCCAGACGCTCGGAAGGTCGTGAGTACGCTGGCGTCTTGCAGAGGAGAGAGAGGGGTTGCTCGCCCAAGCGCCTGGCTTCTGCGAGGTGTCGATCCAGTCCAGAAGCTTCTGACGGCC
This sequence comes from Diadophis punctatus similis, assembly GCA_023053685.1. NCBI lineage: Eukaryota > Metazoa > Chordata > Lepidosauria > Squamata > Dipsadidae > Diadophis > Diadophis punctatus. The sequence continues at coordinate 7,147,528 of JALIGW010000008.1, read as the reverse complement.
TCTCTCTCAGTGGCGGCAGTGGCACAGGCCACCCAGGCAATCAATCGCGTAAGCGCGAAGCTTTTGCGATCGCGGGGATCCCTCCGAAATTAGTATATTGCCAGGCCGCGGGGAAGCGAAGAATGAGGGCCATCCACACCACAGTGGCTTGGAGGCCACAGGGAAGGCTGTAGCCCTGATCCCTAGTACCCCACACTGAAGATGACAATGGGTGGGGTAACACTTACAGTGACAACCAAGATGTTGATTATTGTCAAGATTGCTGTGAATCAAGGTAGAATAATAGACTAAAGCTCTTAACCAAAGATTGGGGAGACACAGATCCTTGGCCAAGACTGAGTTGAAAGAGGGGGTGTACCTTGGAAGGGCAGCTTTTATATGTTTCCAGACTCAGTCCTAATTGGCTGTGATATGTGTCATTCCCAATCTTGGAGGCTAGCTCCACCCACTATGGAGAACATATGAATCATTATTGTTAGTTGTTATTTATACAAAACAAAAGTAGGTATCTGAATGTGCTATAATTTGAAATACAAATTAATGTCATTTCGGTATTCCGAGATCCTCATCCTCTCTCATAACATTTTTTTATGTACGAGTTCTGCTATAATTTGTGATAGCCACATAGTTGCCATGGGGAACTATGAAGTATTGACATCTGACACTATACAAAAATCATTCTATCTAGTGACCTTCCTGTATGGAAACATGGTGAACTTCGGTAGCATGTCTCCAAGAACTAGGGATGATGCAGAGACAAAATCTAGCAGCTAGGCAGTGTGCCCGACTAACACAGCTTTTTTGGGAAAATATAAAGTTTTAAGATCACCACTTGAGTTCCAAAGGGCAGTTCCTCATGAAGAAACCCACAGGATCCAGAGGGCCCTGGGAGTTACAATAAAAGAGAAAACTGCTCATTCACAGTCTCAAGCTAAGCCTACTTAAAGGATACAAGGTTCACAGAATCCATTTTCCAAAAGGACCACGCCAAGTGAACACACATTCAAGCCATCCAAAATTTTAAAGTAAAAAGTATGGAAACAACACTAAAGACTTAAAATAGAATTAAAAGCAAGAAATGTGTTGTATGTGAAAGTTAAAAATGGACTAAAGGGGCAATTAAATTTGGTTTTTTTTTATTTAACTACTTTTAAATTAAACAATTAAATAATACATCTGTGGAAAAGAGGCTTGTTTAAACTTGCTAAGAAAGATGATTGGTTGACTTCATAAAAGAAGAGAGGTCTTTTATTCTTTACCTCTCCTTTCTGGAAAAATAAATGAGAAGCAAAGCACTAGTTCTTCTATGAGACCGCCAGAGTGACTTTGCAGAAGTCATTCCAGAAGATGGCATTAGCTGAGGAATGCTCTGTTGCAGAGGTGGGTTACTACCAGTTCTAACCGGTTCTTTAGAACTGTTAGTAAACCAGCAATGATGTCACGGAGCCAGTTCTGTCGGTGCTAGTCCGTGGGTGCCACCATCTTGGATTTTGCTTCTGTGCATGCGCAGAAGCTATATTTTGATTGCTGCGAGGGGGGCACCCGGCGCAACCCTGAGCAAGCCGGCAGCAAAACGATCCAGAACCCACCCCTGCTCTGTTGCTAGGGGATGCGACTGGGGAGCAAGTGAAACCTGGTTTCTTGCTTCACTTGTCCAATGTGCCTTGTCCAATATTTGAGAGCCCCATGTCAACAATTGCAGTCATATCTTTTGCACACCATGTATTCAGGAATGTTTTAAGCCCAAAAAGCCTATTTGTGAACTTTGCTTCAGTATCTTACATCTGGGTTTGGAAAAGTGAATTGAAATGACAGAGTCTACTTGCAATTGCTGCAATCAAAAAGTATTGAAAACTGGACTATATTGTTACATAGAATGAATATAAATGCAAATAAATATACTGATACACTGCCTTGGTGAGCAATTGTTGTCACAGAATTCAACAAATGTTGTCAGCTGCCCTACGTGTGAGTTGGATAGCTATATAAATTTGTTTAATAATAAATAAAAAGAAAAATGAGTACTACTAAAAAAGCAGTGAAAATTACAGAAGGAAAGAAAGAAGCATTAGAATGACATTAAAAAAAAGGGCTTATACCAAAATTTTTACAAAGGATGTTTGAAAATTTAGGGAAGAATGTTTAAGCATCAATATCTGCATTAGTATATGCATCTGTTAAGAGATTTGCTACCTCAAAGAGAATGAAGGGAATGGAGAAAATATTTATAAATATAAATAGCAATAGCACTTTGGCTTATAAGGGCAGTTTGCAACCTAGAACCTAGAAGCATTATTTGCATATTGCCCCCAACAAACTGGATCCTCATTTTATCAACCTTGGAAGAATTGAAGACTGCGTGGACCTTGAGCCCTGTCAGGGCTCAAACTCCAGGCTGTAGGCAGAGTTTGCCTGCAATACTGCACTTTAACCACTGAGCCACTAGGGGAAAAGGAATTTAAAGAACTGAAAGAATCTGTAATACAGGTAGGTTAAAAAAGGCAAACAAAGAAAAAAATAGAAATTTGAAAAATAAAACTATGGTAATATGGATGAAATGATTGAGAAAATGGCAGTTGTAGGAACTTTGAGGCAGAGTGACAATGCCATTTTAGAAATCCCCATAATGCAGGTGGAGATGACTGAGCTCCCTGACAAATTGAAGACAAAAGGGACAAGTATAAAAAATGGAGAGAGGGGCACATATCTAGAACAGAATACTAACAAATAGCCTGAATCTGCAATGATAGAGTCAGGAAGGCTAAGGCTCAGAATTAACTAATACTTGCAGCAAATCCAAAAATTTCAAAAAAATATTTTTTATATATAAGGAACAAGAAGAAAATAAAGGAAATGACTGGTTCACTAATGGGATAAAATGGCAAGAAGGTAAGAGGCAGCAGGGAGAAAACGTAGCTGCTTAATTCCTTCTTTGCATCTGTCTTTATGCAAAAGGAGAAAAAAATAGCCCAACCTATAAAAGCATCATAGGGGGAGAAAGAACAGAAATGCAGGTCAAAATAGGTAAGAAATTGATAAAATCATAAGGAACAAAGATAATTAATAACAACAAATAAACAATATATGAATACAACTCTGAAATGGCAACTGAGCACACACACACAACAGGGCAGACTCTCACACAATTGTCCTTAAGGCATAAGAGAAGAACAGGTTTTAAGGTTTTCCTAAAGGTGTTTGTGGATGGTATCAGTAGTGGGTTCTAAATCCCATTGCTACCAGTTCGTTCCTGGGCGGGTGGGCAGAACCTCCCACCGCTGCTGCTACTGGGCCGAACCGGGAGCAACCCACCACTGGGTGGTATATATTGTTCTGGAGAGCAGGATCAACAACAGAAAAGGCACACTTCCTAGGACTCATAGCATGACAAAACTTAAAAGAAGAAAACTGGAGTATGGTGTACTTGGGTGATGTGATGAGCTGAGGTGGCGCAGCAGATAGAAGCAGTACTGCAGGCCACTTTAGCTGACTGTGATCCGCAGGTCAGTGGTTCAAATCTCACCGGCTCAAGGTTGACTCAGCCTTCCATCCTTCCGAGGTAGGTAAAATGAGGACCCAGATTGTTGGGGGCAATATAAATATACATTGCTTACTGGTGTAAACTGCTTAGAGAGTGCTTGCACTGTGAGGCGGTATATAAATGTCACTAGTAAAAAAATAAAAAAAATAAATGATGCAGATATTCTTAGGAGAACAAGTAATTCATTTTCGTGTATGTTAAATTTTGAGATCCTTCCTTCCTCCCTCCCTCCCTCCCTCTCCTCTGAGGCCCGTACAGCAATTGCACTCAGGCTTTAGTTGCAAACAACTTAATTGCTGCAGGGATAAACTGTATTCCTATGGGGAAAAAAAGATAACTTTCTATAGCTTATGTAAGCATCTATGCATTGCAGGATAGTGCCGGTGGCATTTCAGCTTTCTGGGGATTGAAAAACTATTCCAAGATATCTAAAAATCTTATCCAGCTCAATGGACTGCCCATTAAATTCCAGTTTTTCTATTTTGGATCTCAAAGCTCTTAAATTTTCCAGAAGAAATTCTGAATTTAAAATTCCAGAAGAAATTTATTACTGTATTTTTCGGAGTATAAGACACACCTTTTTCCTCCCTAAAAGTGGCTGAAAATTTGGGTGTGTCTTATACTTCGAATATAGCTTTTTTTCCCAGCCCTAACTAGGTGCTAACAGATCTTCCCAGCTCTTACCTTGCAGGCTTTTTCATTGTTACTCTCTCCAAAGAATGTTTTTCCAGCCCTAAGTCTTTGCAGGGTTTTTTTCATTGCTCTACTTGCTCCGAATAAGTTTTTTTTCTAGCCCTAACCAGGTGCTAACTATCTTCCCAGCTCTTACCGGCTTGCAGGCTCTTTCATTGTTACTCTCTCAGAAGAAGGTTTTTTAAGTCCTCACCAGGAGATAAAATAATGTGCTGAAGCTGACCAGACTAAGGATGCTAGCCAGATGAATACCTGGTAGGCAGATTGTTTTCCCCTATTTTCCTCCCCAAAAACTAAGGTGCGTCTTATACTCTGGTGCGTCTTATACTCCGAAAAATACGGTAAGTCACTCTGAGCCATACACAGCTATGGTGACTGGGTAGACATATCATGTCATCATGCAAGTCCAGGCATTAGTTGAATTAATAGATGAACTGAACTTTGCTGTACAGCTTAGTTTTTGTTGCCTGATGGTTTTTTCCTTTTATGCATTTGAAATTCTGTTTATAAAGAGAAGAACCAGCTTTTTTGAAGAGCAGAAATATTTGTAGTTTTACAACAGTTCTGTCTCAGTAGCAAAGAATCCTTCTCATGTTTAGTTACTAAATGAAAACTAAATATTTTCAGCATTTCCTTGACTTCTAGCACACACAGTCTTTCAAAAATCTTTGGCCAGGGCAAGCTGTCAGCTGCACAGGATGAGCTCTTGGAAAAGAACTTTATCTTTCTAGTTTATTTTAAAGAGGACAAGCAGTTCTGGTGTTAAAATATACAGTACTTGAATCTTTGTCTTAATAGATTAACATGATAATGTTTTCACAGGTCTTTTTCATTTTTGTTTAGACCATCAAAACAAGATGATAAAGAAAAGAAGAAGGAAACAGCAAATGTCCAGCAAGGAAAAAAATTATCTTAATATATGTAATTTCTGAACATTATCCCCATACCAGATAATTCTACAGGACAGAACCATTCAGTCCAGGAAGAATTCACACTGGATTAATTCACACTGAAATAATCTTAGAATCTTAGAAGCAATCTTAGAAGTGCTAGTTTCTTTTTATCATTCTCGTTCATTTGATTACCCTTTATACAACCAATGTACATCAGTGACTCGTTAATTATAATTTTAATATATTTTTTCTTCTTGTAATTTTTTTTAAAATCATCTAAACAAATTGATCCTTGAACACTCCTAAGATATGTTTATTATGCATTAATTGAAGTAGGAAGTATCAGGCAAACAGAACTCCTCAATGACTCTTCTGGTCATGTTATGTACTATATGGAGTAGCTGGTTACCTCTTACACCTCTAGATGCTCCCTTGGCATATTGTTGCTGCAAAAGAGTCTCAGGTTGTCATGTGGTTCCTCATGTTCTAAATGCTACAGGAAACTGGAATGTCACTATAATAGAAAGTGCATGTCCCTGTCAATGCTTGTTCTTTTTGGATGTGCCTTCAAAAGGACTTTGATACATTGATCAAACAGGTCCCTCAGTGCATCCTAGATTTCTAAACAAACTAGAAGTACATAATCAATCAATAAATCAATAAATCTTTATTCTGTCATAAAGTTCTTGGAAAAGAACTTTATCTTTCTAGTTTATTTTAAAGAGGACAAGCAGTTCTGGTGTTAAAATATACAGTACTTGAATCTTTGTCTTAATAGATTAACATGATAATGTTTTCACAGGCCTTTTTCATTTTTGTTTAGACCATCAAAACAAGATGATAAAAAAAGAAGAAGGAAACAGCAAATGTACAGCAAGGAAAAACATTCTCTTAATATATATAATTTCTGGACATTATGCATGTTCAAAAAAATACATGTCCCTGTCAATGCTAGTTCTTTTTGGATGTGCCTTCAAAAGGACGTTGATACATTGATCAAACAGGTCCCTCAGTGCATCCTAGATTTCTAAACAAGCTAGAAGTACATAATCAATCAATCGATCAATCAATCTTCATTCTGTCATAAAGTTCTTGGAAAAGAACTTTATCTTTCTAGTTTATTTTAAAGAGGACAAGCAGTTCTGGTGTTAAAATATACAGTACTTGAATCTTTGTCTTAATAGATTAACATGATAATGTTTTCACAGGCCTTTTTCATTTTTGTTTAGACCATCAAAACAAGATGATAAAGAAAAGAAGAAGGAAACAGCAAATGTCCAGCTAGGAAAAACATTCTCTTAATATATGTAATTTCTGGACATTGTGCATGTTCAAAAAAATACATGTCCCTGTCAATGCTAGTTCTTTTTGGATGTGCCTTTAAAAGGACTTTGATACATTGATCAAACAGGTCACTCAGTGCCAGTAGTGGGTTCCTGCTGGTACGGTTAATAGCTGTTATTCGGCGCAGAGCTGAAGACGCTGCTGCCGTTTGCGGCGCGGGGGCTTTCACCGGGCGCTGCGGCCACCCGCATGGACACCACCAATTGCGTTCTTTTGCCCTCTGCGCATGCGCAAAGCGTTCTGCATGCGCAGAGGGCAAAAGAACGCAATTGGCGGTGTCCGTGCGGGTGGGGAAAGCGCCCGGGGAAAGCTCCCGCGCCGCAAACGGCAGCAGCGTCTTCGGCTCTGCACCAAACAATAGCTATTAACCGTACCGGCAGGAACAGGCAGGAACCCACCTCTGCTCAGTGCATCCTAGATTTCTAAACAAACTAGAAGTACATAATCAATCAATAAATCTTTATTCTGTCATAGACCAGCAGATAAAACACAAAAGTCACAAATAATTAGAATAAAAAAGGAAAATATAATTGTTTAAAACATCTAAAAAAGGATTAGATATGATCTACTCAGTAAAGAAAATGAACTCAGACTGATCCAGTAATAACTGCTAAAGAAAAATGATCAGGATATTTAATAAAGAATGGAGATAACAATTCCTGGAGAATGCCTGAGAAAAGAATGCAATAGATAATAATGTGTTTCATCATTTCAATTATTCCTCCACTTTATAGACACCGTCTGTGTTCAAAGGGCATCTTTTGGTACCTCCCTTCAAGAAGAACATAATGATCTGGAATTCTTACCACATCTTCTCCAAAGCTTTATGAAAGTAATGAATTCTATTCCAGTACTTCAAAAGTTTCTGCTCCGATGGTTTTGGCTTTGATCCTGAGATGGTCAAAACCTGATTCTAACTGTATTGGAGCTTTTTGTTTTGTTTTGTTGTATTTTTTGCTATATTCACATTTTAAGCATTACACAGAAAGCATAAAAAATACATCCCAGTTATATCGTTTTAAGAGATAACCTATGTTATAAAATTGTACTATGTACAAGAAGCAGAAGATGAGGAGGAGGCCATAATGTCTTTTTAAATTTGTTATCTTTAGGAACAATATACATAGTTCTCTCCTAGGTCTACTAATTCACTATTACAAAAGACTGGAAATAAATTTAAAATAACATAGCATGATCTCGTCTCTTTTATTTTGAACTATTTATTTATTTGTTAAATTTATTTGCTGCCCATCTCACCATGGAGTTACTCTAAGTCGCTTACAACTGTAAAATGGAAAAAAAAGACAGTGAGAGAAATGAAAATGAAAATATACAATAGCAAAGCAATGAAAACAATAGAAATAAACGATAGAAATACAATAATATGAATTAAAATATGGGGAGCAGACAGTACCGGGTAAGGTTGGGTTAGCTAATTAGTCTAGTAACCAATTCCAGTGTGATACTTCCCTACTGGGACCCTAGGCCAACTAGCAAAGCCAGGTCTTCAGACCCTTGCAGAAGGATAGAAGGGTAGGGGCAAACCTCACCCTGGGAGGAGGGTGTGGTTGGACTCAGGAGAACTATGCTCACCTTTAACTAAAATGCAGGTACCAATTCCTTTTTTCTTGGGTGATAACCAATGTAAATTCAATCTCTAAGGAACAACAACAAAATATTGACTAATATCATTGCTCTGCTCTGAAGTATTCACCTTACTGCTCATTATGCTTAGGGTTGTCTAGAAATGTATCCATGTCACCCTAATACTATAACCTTTAAACGCTTCTTACCTTTGGGGGCATATTTTTGAATTATTTCCCTAATCCCTGTATCTTATTATTATAGTTGCTAATTTTGCAAAGCACAGCTAATCATCTTCTTAGGTTTCTGGATAAAGCATGTGCAGGGATGGATCCACTTTGGAATTTTCTTTTCCACTTTCTAAATTTTACAACTTAGGGATGTTGGAAACAAATTATGAAAAGGAATTAGGAGTCTATCTTGTCTATAAGGAGTCTATAATTCTCTAAGAAAAAAATAACCAATTTACAGGATGGGGAAAACCAGAAAAAAAAAAGATTTACAATGTTTTTGAAAATGAGCAACACAATAGAACTAATGCAGAAAGAGTTCCAATTACACATACTGTATTTTTCAGAGTATAAGACGCACCAGAGCCCTTGTCACCTCCCGTTTGGACTACTGCAATGCGCTCTACATGGGGCTACCCTTGAAGAGTATCCGGAGACTCCAACTGGTACAAAATGCGGCTGCGCGTGCTGTGGTGGGTGTACCAAGGTACACCCACGTGACACCTTTACTCCGCCAGCTGCATTGGTTACCCATTTGTCTCCGGGTCCAATTCAAGGTGTTGATCACCATCTTTAAAGCCCTTCATGGCTTAGGGCCGGGTTATCTCCGGGACCGCATTCTGCCTCATACTTCCCTTCGACCGATTAGGGCCCACAGAGTTGGCCTCCTCCAGGTCCCATCGGCTAAGCAATGCCGGCTGGCGGGTCCTAGGGGGAGGGCCTTCTCTGTGGCAGGCCCCGCGCTCTGGAACCAACTTCCTCCAGAGACCCGAACCATCCCCACCCTGCTGGCCTTCCGAAAAGCCGTTAAGACGTGGCTTTTCCTGCAGGCAGGGGGCAGAGCTTAACTCCAGCTGAACTCTCCCCCGGGTATGCTTGGTTGTTGCATGGTTGTTTTTATATTGCATTTTTAATTTTTATATTATGTTTTTAAATTTTGTTTATTGGTTTCTTGTATTTTCCTATGCTGTACGCCGCCCTGAGTCCTTCGGGAGTTGGGCGGCATATAAGAAAGCCGAATAAATAAATAAATAAATAAATAAAATAAATAAGATGCACCTTAGTTTTTGGGGAGGAAAATAGGGAAAAAATAATCTGCCTACCAGGTATTCACTTGGCTAGTCCTTAGTCTGGTCAGCTTCAGCACATTAGTTTGCTGGTTTTGAGCACTAGCGTGCTTGCTTTTTATCCCCTGGTTGGGGATAAAAAACAGTTTCTAAAACATTTCACTTCTCCCTCTCTTCAGAGAGAGAAACAATGAGAAAAGCAGGCAAAGGGAAGATCGCTTAGCTAGCAAAGCACGGAAGATCGCTTCACTCATTAGCACCTCGTTAAGGCTGAAAAAAAGGCAGAAGATCGCTTGCTAGTAAAGCATGGAAGATCGCTTCACTGGCGTTAGGGCTGAAAAAAGGCTTCTAAAGTACAGAAGCCCAGCTGATTGTCGGAGGGAGCAGCAGTGAAAAAAGCAGGCAAAGGGAAGATCGCTTAGCTAGCAAAGCACGGAAGATCACTTCACTTGTTAGCACCTCTTTAGGGCTGGAAAAAAGCTTAGTAAAAGCTACATTCAGAGTATAAGTAGTATAGTATAACCCAAATTTTCAGCCTCTTTTCGGGGGGAAAAGGTGCGTCTTATACTCCGAAAAATATGGTATATACCAATCTGATTAGATCAGCTGTTTCTCTCTCATCTCACTCAAGCAACAAGCACAGATTTGGGATTGATGGGTAAGCATCTGGAAACTATTTAATGCACAAAAGTAGAAGAATTCAAATTTACCCACAATGGAGAAATGGATGGTGAAATGACCAAATTGACTGCTTTAATTAGAGATACGACATTTGTCTAAGTTTAACAATGATTGGAAATCCCTTCTTGGCTTTTTACGGGAAACTAGAAATAAATAAAGTTATAATATACGGTTTTGATCATTAAAATAAAAGATTATAGAGAAATGAAGCAATACTATAACCATAGAGTAAGAGTAATTTTTATTGATATTTATAACTGCTGTACAAGAAAATTCTTTATAGAAATTTAAATAGAAATTTTTAAAAAAATCTAATTTCTATACTTTTTCTTTTTCTCTTTTTCATTTAAATGTTGGTTTTGTTTTGTTTTTAAATTTTTAATAATATTTTTTAAAAATGCAACAAGCACAGATGCATGTTGAATAATCTTGAATAGTCTGAATAATCTTTCAGGAGAAAGTATATGTGTATGCATATGTGTATGCATATATGTGTATGAAAGTATATGTGTATGCATATGCAAGTATATGTGCATATGCATATGCAAGTATATGTGTATGCATATGCAAACATATGCCACTGCTAATAGAAAGGTTGGAATTAATTTCAACAACTATACTGGATATAGTTTTGCTGGTTTCATGTGTGGCTTCGTATAAAGAAAGACAGACATTAAGTTTTCACCTCAATAAGATTTATACGTGTTTATTTAGTTGAATAATGATGGGCCTAACTTAGCAAGGGAGAACCCTGAACACACTTTGACACTCATATTTATATGTTTGCTACATTGTCCACTTCTCCACCCAGAAGCTCTGGCACACTCTAGATAAGATAAAGAAGTACAGAAATAGCACCCACTACCCTTGTAGGTCCTCCAAGGACATTGGGTGTCATCTCAGGGACTTTGGGTGTTTCCTGAGGAACTTTCCATGATCTTGAAGGCCTACAGAGGCAATGGTGACATTGGCACATATGCTCCCTCAATACTTTCAATACAAATATTCGATTCCTGGTCAGCAGTACGCCATTTAAAGTTGGGGTTTAAATTTGGCGACTTTAGGGAAAGAAAGTATTAAACCTCTCATCTTATATATAATGTACTCAATCTGAATCAGAACTCCAATATTTATTTGAGGGGTGTGTGTGTGTGTGTGTGTGTGTGTGTGTGTGTGTGTGTGTGTGTGAAATGATTTAATCCATTGAATTTAGAACAGATTTTCCCATGCTTAATTCAATTCACATTCTTCTATGGTTAATTTTATTCAAGTGCCAGCTGAAAATGAGTCAGTATTCACTTACAATGGAAGCATGTGCATCATTGTCATGATTGAGTTAAGATCATACAAAACTTGTTCTTAGTTTTCAACAACTGCGAACAAGAACAATGATCAAAAGCTAAACTAAGCATTTCAATGAACGTGTTATGGCAACCATTTTATAAATCAAAAAGAGAAATCTTTTTAGCATAAGTTTTTGCTTATGAACAACTCTCAGTAGTGAATGCCAAAAAGGGTTGTATGGATAGGGTGGGGAATAAGTGAAAAACTCACATCAAAACTATATTTTGGAAAGCAGAGGATCCTTATTGTTCCTTGCTGAAATTCAATCTTGAAACGTTATTAGCTTCTGTGCTTACAAATTTATCTTTATAGAAACAGCAGAAAATAGAAAATCAGCTTCCTATTGTAGGTCAAAAATGATTACATAATCAATTTTCTCAAGAGGATTGTAAAATGAATCAATAGAAGATCTGATAACAGAAGGATATCTTTGTCAATGGTTTCCTTATATACAATTATCAGAAATGTTTAAAATAGAAAAAGATATTTTTATGGTTTTGAGCAATGTAAATTGAGTTTGAAATAGAATTATGTATTAAGGATGATCATGTTATTGCTAAAAATAATTTTTTGTTGAAATATGAGACAGAAGTAGAACAAGTCAAAGAATGCATGATAAGAGAGCCTGTTTGGTCTAGTGGTTAAGGCACTAGCCTAGAAACCAGGAGGTGGTGAGTTCTAATTCCGCCTTAGATATGAAAACCAGCTGGCTGATCTTGGACCAATCACTCTCTCTCAGCCCAACTCACTTCACAGATTTGTTGTTGTAGGGAAAATAGGAGGAGGAGGTATATTAGATATGCTTTCTGCTTTGAATTGTTTATAAAAATTATAAAGGTAGGATATAAATTAAATAAACTAAATAAATTAAAAATGGGCTAATAGCATTGGCTATCGCATACAAGTGGATGAATGGGAAAATATGTGGTTGGAAGAATTTAAATTTACTTTATTTCTACCCTTAAAGATAATTTTTATAAAATTACTAACTGTACCCGGCCACGCGTTGCTGTGGCTCAATCTGGTTAAATGGAGAAGAAAGAAAAAAGAAAGCACACATTTCTAATATGTTTAATTTCACAATGCTTGTGGGTATACAATATTTTTTGTTGTTACATTGTCTGTACAGATATAGAGATTGTCTGGTTTGCCGACTCTAGAACACGCAACATATAATTGTCCATGTGAGAAGCAATCCGTGTGTAGATCTAAACTGCACAATTCTAAAGATTGGCCCTGAGCTTTGTTGATGGTGATTGCAAACGCCAATCGAATTGTGAATTGCAATCTCTTAAATTGAAATGGCATATCCTCCATGATTTGAAATCATACACACACACACACCTCTCTCTCCCCCTCCCTCTCTCTCTTTTCCTCCCTCTCTCTTTCCCTCCCCCTCTCCCTCCCTCTCTCTTTCCCTCCCTCCCTCCCTCTCTCTTTCCCTCCCTCCCTCCCTCTCTCTTTCCCTCCCTCCCTCCCTCTCTCCCTCCCTCTCTCTCTCTTTCCCTCCCCCCTCTCCCTCCCTCTCTCTTTCCCTCCCTCCCTCCCTCCCTCTCTCTTTCCCTCCCTCCCCCTCTCTCTTTCCCTCCCTCCCTCCCTCTCTCCCTCCCTCCCTTTCTCTTTCCCTCCCTCCCTCCCTCTCTCTCCCTCCCTACCTCAAATCTAGTTTATAGGTAATAATTGGGCTGCTTTTTATGTATATTTTGGGAAAGGATTTCCTGATTCGAATTGGCATTGGCCATTAATTTTTTTACTGTAAGCTGCATGCCGTTGCAAAGCTTTGGCTGGTTGATATTTCACCGCATGATAATTGGCACGGCGATTTTCAATTGCAGTATGTGCAGTGGCATCCCTGGCAGATTGAGTGAATTCAAAAATTCTGTTGGATAATTAACTGCTTCATCTGCTTCCACAACAGTGTTGACAGACTTGTATGTGACTGCCTCGCTTTGAATGTTAGAATGAATAATATTGTTAAGTTCGTAGACGTCTTTGTTCTTGGTGGCAAGAATAGCTCGTTCACTCAGCCAATCGTGATTCTTATAATTGGTTTGAATATTGGGAAATACTTTTTCAACCAATTCTTCTTTTGATGTCACTAAATTGCAGAAGTTATGAGGCAATGAAATTCGTCCTGCAAAATATTTAATATAGCGTGAGTTGCTTTTACGTCCAACAGATGGCGCTGTTTTTCAAAACAAAGCATGTTTTACCTGTCACATGTGTGACATCTATATAATATAGGTATATTAAAACATGTGCATATTTGAATGCAACGTTGTGTCAAAATTTCAAAGCAATCGGTGAAGAACTTTCGGAGATTTAAGATTTTGAACAAACAAACATTTACATTTTTATTTATATAGATGAATGGTTGCTATTTGTCACCAGAGAAACTGTCTAAAATATATAAAGGTATTTTGAATATTTGCCATGAACAACATGAAGAATTTTTTTACCATGTTTGATGGACATGTCAAAAAAAGCTAAAAAATGTTGGATGCAAATACATACATTAATTCAGAAGATTTTAGAGATTAAAGTATAGCTGAAAGCCGAGTCTTTTCTTTTGGAGTAAATTGTCAGGCAACTAGAAAAATTTCATAGAACTTTATTTTTAATGTATGATCATCACAGAAAAACCATTATATATTCAGAAGTGGAAAAATTCAATACTACTTACAATATAGGAATGGCTAATGAAGGTGATGCAGAGATGGCTAAATTAACTTCTTGGATTAGAAAAAAAACAATATCTACATTTATGATTGACTGGAAACCCTTTATAGACTTTTGAATGAAACACACACACACACACACACACACACACACACACACACACACACACACACACACACACACACAAACAGCCCTTGGGATTTGTGTTTTGTTGATTAGGAAAAAATGGATAATAAAAAAGTGTGCTTTTGTTTTGTAATAATAGAGTAAGAGTTAAGGCCCTCTGTAATATCCTACCCCTTGAAGCAGGGGTGAAATTCAGCAGGTTCTGACAGGTTCTGGGAAGGAAGATGCTTACCTATACATTTCATTAGATGGGCTACAGAAGATCAATCTGTATTTAATTGCATGAAAGAAAGGATAGAAGAAACTTGGAAATCATCTAAGTTTAGTTTGTGTTTGGAACCTTAGTTTTTAGTATTCTCTGCCTTTTAAGAAAACACATATTGTTTCCTACATTCCCATCCCCGACTTCCCCAATTTGGCTTGTTCCTTCTGTGATTCAATTGCCTTAAACAAAACCCAGGGAGCTTAATTTATGGACTTCCTTATTCTTATATACTCTGATTTACACTGCAAATATATCCCCTTTGTTTCTAAAATATTACCAGAATCACAAGTAGGTCCAAGCAGTTGCACATAAATTAATAAATACTTTGTGTTTTTTTATTTAATATGTGGGGTTCTTGGTTCTGTCTGGATTTGGTTGTTTTCTTGCAGACATTTCATTACCAAACTGAGTGTGGCACAATGGTTAGAATGCAGCATTGCAGGCTAATTCTGCCAACTGCTCAAGGTTGACTCAGCCTTCCAGGTCGATAAAATGAGGACCAATATTGCTGGGGACAATATGCTGACTCTGTAAACCACTTTGAGAGAGCTGTAATGCAGTATGGAATAGTATATAAGTCTAAGTGCTATTTTTCTTCTTCTTGTGCCATATTATCATCGCACATTGGCGATCATGTTGGCGATCCAAGTGCTAAGATCCAAGTGCCAAGATCTAAGTGCTAAACTTGGTAACATATGCTAAAAAAAAGAGTGGAGGTTTGCTGTCATTTTACATAGTAATGGCTCAGCCTGTCAGTGTTGGTGAGTGGTTTTAGTGGTCCCTTGATTAGGCTGCTATTTACTGTCAGTTTGTTTGTCTGCATGCTTCCCTCCATATAGATGTGGTTTGCTAAGTGTCAGCCAACTACACATCCATCTGGTGGTGGTACTCTCTATTTATTTATTTATTTATTTATTAGTGACATTTATATACCGCCCCACAGTGCAAGCACTCTCTAAGCGGTTTACACCAGTAAGCAATGTATATATTTACATTGCCCCCAACAATCTGGGTCCTCATTTTACCTACCTCGGAAGGATGGAAGGCTGAGTCAACCTTGAGCCGGTGAGATTTGAACCGCTGACCTGCAGATCAGTGTCAGCTAATGTGGCCTGCAGTACCTGCCTCTAACCGCTGCGCCACCTCGGCTCATCCCAGATTGTTCTATCTTATCTAGACTGTGGTCTATTTTGTAAAATCCCTTACTAAGTAAACTATGTCTGCAGCATTCCCATGATCCACTAATTTAGTCACTTTGTCAAAGAAGGCAATAAGATTTGTCTTGCATGAGCTGTTTTGAATAAACCCTTGTTGGCTTCTAGTGATCACTTTGTTCATTTCTAGGGTGCTCACAAATCTGCTGCTTTATTATCGTATTTGGGATTTTTACAGCTATTGGTGTCAAGCTGGTTTGCCTGTAGTTTTTTAGATTCACTCTTCTCCCCCCCCCCCCATTTTTTCCAGTCCTCTGGCATTTCCCCCATAGTCCAGGAGCTCTGAAGGATTTCATGCAATGATTCTGAGACCACATTTGCCAGCTCCTTCAGTATCCTGGAATATAAACCATCTGGCCCAGGAAATGTGAATTCATCCAGTGTGGACAGATGTTCTCTTGCCCTTCCCTATTTTGACATACATTCCTGTACTGTCTACTACAGGGCTGCTTTTGAAAAGTTCAACTAGTTTTTTTTCTTGTATGAAAATAGATGTAAAGAATGAATTAAGCAGCTCTGCTCTCTCACTGCTACCTCTCATCTCTTTGGTATCTTCTTCCATTAGTGGACCTGACATTTCTTTGACTTCCTTCTTTCTTCTTACATATTGAAAGTACCTTGTTTTTCTTAGTTTTGGCATTTAGCAAATCTTAGTTTATTCTGAACCTTAGCTTTCCTGACTTGATCATTTCAGATTCCGGCTATTTGCTGATGTTCTGTTTTAGTTATGTGTGTCTCTTTCCATTTTGTCTTGGCTTTTTTCTCTGTTTTTCAGAGAATTATTTCTACATCCATGGGGGCTTTGTCTGAGGCCTCTTGTTTTTCTTTCTCTTTGGTATTGTGTTAGATTGGGCTTTCATAATCTCATTTTTCAGAATTTCCCAAGGAGAATACAGAACAACAGAGCTGGAGGTTACCTAGGAGGTAACCTTGGTTTTCCCCTTTGGGATTTCCAAAGGGGAAAATGCCAGATGGGCCATTTTCCTGTCAGCCTACTCCTATCAGCTGGTGCACAGGCCTGGAAAGGACATGGGCAATGCAGATGCCCTGAGCAGATGTCCTCTGCCCGATCTGCTGACTGACATTTCACTGTTCTACTTATTGACCTTGCAATAAGGTCAATAAGGCGAGGTGAGGTGGCTAGGCATACGGCCAAGAGCCCCTCGTTCAAGACTATTTTGAACTGGGTGTGAGGGGATGGCCAAAGGACCCAGTCAGGGTTGAATTCAAGCCTTTTGCGCAAAGGCAGCATGAACTGTCAGAACAAGGAGGCTGCCTTCTATGGGGTGACTGGGTGGTCATTCTGCCCAGGCCTGTGTGCTGGCATACTAAGGATTCTGCATGAGGACCATCTGGGGATTGTCTGGATGAAAGCCCTCGCTAGGAGATGTGTGGATTTAGAAATCCAGAATTGGGTAGCAAGGTGTAGGCCATGCTAGGAGTCCAGGCCAGCTCCCCCTAAGGCCCCGATACAGGACTGGAACAAATCAAAAGCCCCTTGGTCAAGGTTGCATATTGATTTCGCTGGCTCCTTTCATGGCCAGATATTCATGATCCTGGTTGATGCATACTCCAAATGGATTGAAATGTTTTTGATGGGCTCCACATCAGCCGAGGCTGTAATTAAAGTCCTCTGGCGGTTGTTCACCACCCACAGCCTGCCCGATGTCCTGGTGTCCGATAACAGACCACAGTACACTGCTACTCTATTTGAGGGGTTCTTAGCTGAATTGGGGATCTGCCATGCCCTGTCAGCACCATTCCACCCCTTGATAAATGGCCTTGTAGAATGATCCATGAGATCGGTCAAGGAGGCCTTAGGATGACTAGGCCTGGGTGATTGGCAAGCCATGGTGGACAAATTTCTCCTTTCCCAACATATCACCCCTTGCACAGCTACCGGCTGCAGCCTGGCTGAACTGCTAATGGGTCACAGACTCCAATCAGTGCTAGACTGCCTGCAGCCAAATTATGCACCAAAAGACAAAAGCGAAAAAGACCAAACTGCCAGGTCCTTCAACACAGGAGACCTGGTTTTCGAAAGAAATTATGCCGAGGGGTCCCTATGGCTACCTGGGGAGGTTGAGAAAATCACAGGCCCAATGTCATACCTAATCAGGCTTAACGATGGCCGACAATGGAAAAGGCACATCGACCAAATTAGAAATCGAGTAAGGGGTAAATTACAAAATCCGAAAACTGAAAATAATTATACTCTTTCCCTAGCTAACTCAAGCCTGATGGAGCCAGAAGATTTGCCTGAGGCACCAGGAGTCCAGTGGCGATCGCATGACAAACCGGTTCCAATATCCAAAGAGGCTACGCCCAAAAGTTTCCAGGAGCTTCCAAGCTCAGACCTCGGAGCAGCAGCAGACCTCGGCTGCTGCCTCACCAATGACTGAGCTGCGCAGGTCAGGGAGGGTTCCTAAACTCCCCACCTACCTGCGTGATTACGTATGCCGCATAGACTGCTCCATCGAGGAGGGGAAGGGTGTTATGTACTGACAGTTGTACATGGTCCAGATCCAGCATTTGAGTGGGAGAATGCTCAAACGCTATTGGTTAAAGCATCTGATAGCTCCCTTTAAAAGGGCTAGCTGTCAGACTGCAAGTTGCTGGTTACACAGAGAAGTTGCCTAATAAACAAGTGTTCCTTTGAGTCTGTCTCCTGTCGTTATTCCCACAACTCAACATATACCTGTGTTATTCTTTTCACAGCTTACATTGAATGGCCTATATTGGTTTGAATGGTAAGGCACTTTTTGATAAAGTTGTGTGGTATCCATTTTATTGGAAGATATTGTACAGATGATCTGTTTCTTTTTTCTGATATTCAGAGTTGCTGCTGTGTGTGCTCATTTAAATAGATTCTTATACAGCTTCTTTGTGGGAAGTTGGCTTGCAATTTTGGTAGTGGAGCACTTGGAGTGGGTAACTTTACAGTAGACTTGTGTTTTTAATTTACCATCACTATCTCTGCTGATAAAGATATGCAGGAGGATAGTGTGTTGTTGTTTTCTTCTTCCCTTGGGAATTTTATTCCTTTGAGGATATTGTTAATATTTTGGTGTGTTCTGTAATTGTTTCTTTTTATTATAATAAATGTTCCATCTACTAGGTTGCATAAAGTAATGACTGAATAAACCACATGTCTCATTTCATACAAAATTATAAAACAAATTGCAATAGACTACATAATAGCATGGTGCAATATGTGAAACCAGTGAAAAGGGAGAAAGCATTGAAATTCTTACAAAACAGTTAGCTCCTAGACCAGTAATGGTGAACCTTTTTTCCCTTGGGTGCCGAAAACGCACACGCGCGCACTGTCATGCACGTGTGAGTGCCCACACCCATAATTCAATGCCTGGGGAGGGTGAAAACGGCCTCTCCCACCCCCCGCAGAGGCCCTCTGGAGGCCGGAAATAGCCCATTTCCCGACTTCCAGTGGGCCTGGTTGGCCCGTTTTTCACCCTCCCCAGGCTCCAGAGCCTCCTGGAGCCTGGGGAGGGCGAAAACACCCCCCTGGAGGCCCTCTGGAAACCTAAAATGCCCTCACAGAGCCTCCACATGAGCCAAAAATCAGCTGGCCAGCACGCACATGCATGCTGGAGTTGAGCTAGGGCAACGGCTCGCGTGCCAGCAAATATGGCTCCGTGTGCCACCTGTGGCACGCGTGCCATAGGTTCGCCATCACTGTCCTAGACCATAAACTCTACTGCCATACAGATCATAACCTATGGTATCCTTTGGGGAGGAGACTTCAAGTCAGTTTTGATCCCTAGCAATTCTTCGATTAGCCTCTTCAGTTTTCTTTGCAAGATTTCAGAAGTGCTTTGCCATTGCCTTCATCCTAGAGCTGAGAGTGAATTTGACCCAAAGGCTTTATACCAAAGGCAAGATTCCCAGTTTCCAGTCTAATGTCTTTAACCACTCAGCCTATAGCATATTGGATCTGCTTAATTTCTATATAGTTCTATTTCTCTGAATCCTTCTTGTTTGATAATATATGACTTCTCTAAATGTAATAAAAGTGTTCCTTTAAAGGGGAGAAAATTAAAAAATATTTTGTGCAATGTAAGGAATACTATATGGAATACATAAATTGGGCAAAGAAGTGAAAACCAGTAAAATAACATATTTTCAAAATAAAATCTGTACCAAAAGAACACCTTCAAGTTTGGCTATGGATAAATTAAATACTGGCCATTTTTGACCAAGAACATTGTAGAACTCTTTTGCTTATTAAATATATATATAGCCTTACATAATTGTAGGCATTTTCCCCCCAACTATTCTACAGACACTTTTTAAACACTGTGGATTAAAGCCTGAGGATAAATGTTTGACCTATGACTATATGCCTATTTGCTAAATTAAAAGGGGTGTTTTGAAAACATTTGAACAATGTGAACTCTGGCTTGTTTACTAACAACATATACTAACAAATGGGATGCACTAACTAATATGTACAAAGCTAAACAAAATTTGGTAAAACTTTGAAGAGACATTTTTAAATGTTCCCTGTGGGTGTAAATATTTGTATCATTGGAGATCTGATTGTACCACTCAACATTGCTTAAAAGCTGTTTTTGACATTTGTTCTAATATTGGTTAAAACAGAATTAATACTCTGAAACTTTAATACTATTTACAAATGTCTTCAGCTTTTTGGTTCCTTCTGATACAATGCTCCCAAATGGTTTTATTTTAAATGTTTGTTGTTGGGATTTTATTTTATCACTGTAAACCATGTGTGATCATTAGATGAAGACAATGACCAGAATAAAAATTCATCATAATAATATTAAGTAGTAGTGGCAATAGCAAAAATGGAGAACAAAGGTACAGTGACGTTTGGACAGAAGGTATTAAGGTCACCCTCATCAAACATTTTATGTCCCAAAACTGGATTATTTTGACAATGTTTCTAGTGCAGAACATTCTATGGATGAAAAAAAAAGTTGAACTATTGATCAGAACTATCTAACATCCAACCACAAAGCAATGATCTTCGTATTTTAAACATTTTATAATTTAGTTTGATATCCTACACTAAGGAAATAAAAAAGAAAGTGTAAGTGCAGTGATACAAAGATGACAAAATTAAATTCGCTTAGTTTTAGATACTTTTGCCCGTAGGAACAGTGAATCAACATAATTTGGACTTTTCATGAATCTAACAGCTGAGTTCAAGTGGTGATCTCCAACATTTCCAACAGCTAGCACTTAGTTGCTTCTGGTTTGGCCTTGGCAAACTGAAGCCATGCTTATGCTGGTATCTGAAACCTCTTGCTTCTTCTTTCTATGCTTATACTTCCACTTTGGCTCATCTTACCTAATTCTAGACAAAATATTCTCTCATCATTCTCCTGTGAAATGTTGTCAACAAAGAGCAGTAAATGAGCTAGGAAATCATTGCATAACCATATGCTGCTCTATGTATCCCAAGTGTTTTTGTTATATTTTTGCCATTCAAATTAGAATATATCTAAGAGTAGGCCTGTAAACCTTATGGATCATATGAATAATCTTATTTCATTTCTCCAAAGTCTGTGTCTCCCAGTTTTTGAACTCTGAGACCTATTCATACTCCAGATTCATTTTCAACAACAATTTATATATCTTGAAAACAAGAAATTCATCATTAATATATAAAACCCCCTCAAAGGCTGTTTTTTTCCTGCAAAAACAAAATTCTTTTTCCCCCAGTTTGAATCTTTATGGCAATTCCAGTGGTGGGATTCAACTTTTTTTACTACCAGTTCTGTGGGCGTGATGTGGCTTGGTGAGCGTGGCTTGGTGGGCGTGGCAAGGGAAGGATATTATAAAATCTCCATTCCCACTCCATTCCAGGGGAAGGATACTGTAAAATCTCCATTCCCATTCCACTCCAGGGGAAGGATACTGTAAAATCTCCATTCCCTCCCCACTCAAGGGGAAGGTTACTGCAAAATCCCCATTTTCTCCCGATCAGCTGGAACTCGGGAGGCAGAGAATAGATGGGGGCGGGGCCAGTCAGAGGTGGTATTTACTGGTTCTCCGAACTACTCAAAATTTTCGCTACCGGTTCTCCAGAACTGGTCAGAACCTGCTGAATACCACCTCTGAATTATACATAAGCAAATCTATTAACAATATAACTTTTATTTATATAGGTTTTGTCTGTTGGCTTGGTATCCAAGGTGGGCTCTCACCAGTGGCGGTAGTTGACAGGGTAAGTAAAAACTTCACCATGCTGTCTAACTTTTGGT
This sequence comes from Diadophis punctatus similis, assembly GCA_023053685.1. Taxonomy (NCBI): domain Eukaryota; kingdom Metazoa; phylum Chordata; class Lepidosauria; order Squamata; family Dipsadidae; genus Diadophis; species Diadophis punctatus. The sequence continues at coordinate 7,125,613 of JALIGW010000008.1, read as the reverse complement.
TCTGTTTTGTTTTTTGTTTTGCATAGTTTTAAATTTTTAATTTGTATCATTTTAATATTTTAATTGCTTTTAATTTAATTAATTTCTTTTTATTATCTGTAAGCTATTCAGAATTGTCCTATCAAACAGATGGGCAGTATATAAATTTAATAAATAAATGCATTTTCCAACTCTTCTCTTTTTTATAATCTAGGTTCTGTTTCATTGAAAATTGATAAATCAGCATAAGTCAACCAAGTTTGTGTAACTTGATTTCTCTTCCAAAATAGACTTTCTGGTGTGACAGACATAAAAGAATTTAGGGAACAATCTTGCTTTATATGTATTCCCATCTCTCAGTGTGGCACATCTAACAGAGTAATTCCTAAAATCTACAGTATATTAATTCTAAATTTATCACAGCATAGATAGCCATGCCATCCAAATCTCTAATTATATTCCTCTAATAATCTTCTATTCCTGTATCTTAAAGTCATCAATTTCTTCATCCATACCAAATAACATGCCCCAAATACAATTTTAAGTCAGATAAGTCTCTTTCTTTCACATCTTGCAAAAAATTATATTTAATTTTTGGTTTTTTATTTCATGATACAATATCCTTCTTCCATTGTTTAAAAGATAAATCAGTTCTCAATATTAGTACAGTTTGGAATAAAAAATCATGTCCTAGGTAAAACATTCATCAAAATAACAGACATTCTAAATGAGTCTTTCTTAAAATCATTCTATATTTTATCATAGTTATTCTGAAACAACATACAATTAATATTAGCAACCTTTGTCACATTTTTAAAATAAATCCTTAAACAATCATTAAAATTCCTTATCTTATATATCCATATTTTAACCAACTTCTTCATCTTCTCTTTGTTACTTTAAAACCCACCAATCCAGCAAAGTAGATTCTTCATTCATTCTCCCTTCTCGGGTTCTTGCAATATCCAAACTGAGTCATCAGTAAAAGTTCTCAGTCTGGAAACTCTTTCTTTAGTCTCAAACCTCTAATTTGTTCACCTTATGTAATGTCTTCCAGACTAAAACAAAAAGTAAACATCCTTGTCATGTCTCTTTCTGAAAGGTTTAGTCAATTCATGATTAATAATAATATATGCCTTCTGGGACATGTAAATCAATGTAATGCAAAATTTCACCCCAAAATCCATATTTACAACTTTAAACATAAAATCCCAATTCAAGTAGTCAAAAGCTTTCTCTGCATTCAAAAATATCAGTGCTACTCGTTTTTCATTGTTTTGTTGAAAATATTCTATTATATCTAATAAATTTTTAACATTGACCCTTAATTGTCTTCTAAGTAAAAAATCCAGATTGGTCATTAGGAATAAATTCCTGTAAAATCTTTTAAATTGCCAGTATTGTTGTACATTTTTATCGTCATTATTCCATAATGAAATTCTTTGGTAGACTTTTGAATTATAGAGATCATCACATTTTTAGTGAATTAAAAATTGATTCTCAAAACATTTTTATATAAGCTTGAAAGTTTTTCCAGCCTTGGTGCTTTTCCTATTTGAAATTTCTTTATGGTTTCTGAACTTTCAAAAGCTGCTATTTATCATTTAATTTTGTTCTTGTGTAAGTTTTGGTAAATTCTATTTTTTTCAAATAACACTGTTCTACAAATTTTCAATTTGAAAAGAAATGAAATGTGCCATTTCTTCATGAATTTCACATGCTGAATTCAAATATAATAATGAAGTTTGTTAGTTGGCTCTAGTTTTCATGCAATGGGCATTTTACATTTTACAACTACAGGTAATAGGTAAATAATGCACCAAAACTTAATACGTATATATAAACCCGCATATTTTTATTAAATTAAGTGAATTATATTCACAACATTGAATACATGAAATAATCTATTGTATATGTTTATCAAGAAAAACTAAATTAGTAAACAAGTGTAAAATGTTCAAAAGTTTAAATTTCTCATTAATCTTGCCTTCAGTTTGTGTCCCTCTTGCTTCTCTTGACTTTTCTTTTATATTCAAGGAAAGGATTGTCTCTTACAATTGTCCAACAGTAGTCTGCAAGCATTGATGGGCTCCATTTACCTTGATATCTTTTTTCCATTGCTGCAACGTCTTGATGGAAGCGCTCCCCATGCTCATCACTCACTGCTCCACAATTTGATGGAAAGAAATTCAGATGAGAGTGTAGAAAATGAATTTTTAAGGACATGTTACAACCAAGATTTTTGTAGGCCTGGTGAGTTTTTCAACCACTTCCTTGTAGTTTGCTGCTTTATTGTTTCCAATAACATTTGATGTCACTGACATGAATGCTATCCACGCAGTCTTTTCCTTGCCATGCAACAGAGAAAGAAACTCATCATCATTAATAAGTTCATGGATCTGTGGGCCAACAAAAATTCCTTCATTTATTTTTGCAGCACTAAGCGATGCAAAATTACTTATCAGATACATGAAAGCGAACATCACTTGCCAGGAGATTCCACTGCTTTAGTCTTGAACCTAAAACATCTGCCTTGTTCTTTGGAAGATCCAGATCTCTTATTTGGTCATTCAATTCCATTTGTGTTATGAGGTGTGGTTCAGCAGATGTGGATGGCAGATAATCCGGGTCATGTAAGGCTGTTGGTTCATCACTACAAGCTTCCTGAGGTTCTTCCTCACTGGACTCAACTACAAAAGATTCAGGCGCTTTTGGAATTGGTAGTCCCTCTCCATGAGGTACTGGACGTATTGCTGATGGAATGTTTGGATACTGCACAAACAACTTTTTTTTCTTAGTAAGCCCTTTCTCAATTGGAGGCACCATACAAAAATAACAATTACTGACATGATCTGTTGGTTCTCTCCAAATCATTGTGAAAGGCATAGAAGACTTATTCCCATGCAACCATTGGACAAGTCTCGATCCACATGAATTACAGCATATGTGTGGTGCCCAGTTTTTGTCCTGGTCTCCTATTTTGCAACCGAAATACAAGTTGTAGGCTTTCTTAACCACGGTTGTGATCCTTCGTTTTTGGGATGCAAAAGTAACTTCACCGCAAATATAGCAGAAATTATCTGCTTTATTTAAACAGGTTCAAGGCATATCTTGGCTGTCTAACTCGCCAAGCAACAGATATTGTGACTTTTATAGAATTTGGTGACGTAATATTAGCTGATATTGCATCATCTTGGTACACGTGGCGGTTTTCTATTAGTCACCAATACTGACTATGTAATCTATGGTGTAAGTTGCATCATGCATTTTATAAACCTTACTTCATTAGTTGGTTGCTTATATCATGGAAACTAGAGCCAATATACATTTTTAAATGTTATTTTCATTTTTAGCACCCCAAAATTATGTAAGAACAACTGTTTTCATGCTCACAACTTTTTACCTGTAGAACAGTGTAATTATCAATCTATTATTTGTTGCAATATTTGAGAGGCTGCTGCAAGGAAGAGGGGATCCACCTATTCTACAAAGCACCTGAAGGAAGGACAAGACACAATGGATGAAACCAATGAAACCAATCAAGGAAAAAACCAACCTAGAAATCTGTTAAACTACTGAAGTTTGCAGATGATACAACAGTGATTGGTCTCATTTGAGACAACGATGAAACCGCATACAGATGGGAGGTTGAACAACTAGCCTCATGGTGCAACCGGAACAATCTGGAACTGAACACACTCAAAACCATAGAAATGGTGGTAGACTTTAGGAGAAACCTTCTCATTCTACCACTTCTTACAATACTAGACAACACAGTATCAACAGTAGAGACCTTCAAATTTCTAGGTTCTATCATATCTCAAGACCTGAAATGGTCACCTAACATCAAAAACATCATCAAAAAAGCACAACAAAGAATGTTCTTTCTTCACCAACTCAGGAAGCTCAAACTGCCCAAGGAGCTGCTGATACAGTTCTACAGAGGAATTATTGAGTCTGTCATCTGTACCTCTATATCTGTCTGGTTTGGTTCTGCAACCCAACAAGACAGACACAGACTTCAGAGGATAATCAGAACTGCAGAAAAAACAATTACTGCCAACCTGCCTTCCATTGAGGACCTGTATACTGCATGAGTCAAAAAGAGGGCCGTGAAAATATTTACTGACCCCTCGCATCCTGGACATAAATTGTTTCGGCTCCTACCCTCAAAACGATGCTATAGAGCACTGCACACCAAGACAACTAAACACAAGAACAGTTTTTTCCTGAACGCCATCACTCTCCTAAACAAATAATTCCCTCACCACTGTCAAACTATTCACTAAGGCTGCATTACTATTACTATTAGTCTTCTCATCATTCCTATCACCCATCTCTTCCCACTTATGACTGTATGACTGTAACCTGTTGCTTGTATCCTTATGATTTATATTAATATTGATTGTTTCCTGATTGCTTATTTGTATGACAATCATTAAGTGTTGTACCTCATGATTCTTGACAAATGTATCTTTTCTTTTATGTACACTGAGAGCATATGCACCAAAGACAAATTCCTTGTGTGTCCAATCACACTTGGCCAATAAAGAATTCTATTCTATTCTATTCTATTCTATTCTATTCTATTCTATTCTATTCTATTCTATTCTATTCTATTCTATTCTATTCTATAACTAAGAAAAAAATTCCTGATAGTGATAACAATTAATCCTAATAGTTAAAATGGCTGGTGATTTTAAAGAAGAAATTGGACAGCCATTTGTCTGAAATGGTATAAGATCTGCTTTGCAGAAGGTTGGACTAGAAGACCTCCAAGGTCCCTTCCAATTTTTTTTCTGTGATTTTTCCAAAGAGACTTTCTATCTTGAATGTAAATAATAATAATAATAATAATAATAATAATAATAATAATAATAATAATAATAATAATAATAATAATAATAATAATAATAATAATAATAATAATAATAATAATAATACTTTTGAATACTTTTGAATACTTGCATTATCAACCCATGTTGTATTACCTTCTTCAGTCTTTAGCAATATTTCCTTTTCTCTGTTTTCTCAGTTTTTAGGCCAACTATCTCCTTGGTTTATTAGCAAATTCAAAATTTTTCTGTTTTACATAGTTAAATTTGGTAGTCAACATCAATAGTTGTTGATGTAAAGCAGTGGTTCCCACCCGGGGGGCGGTGGGAACCCTTAGGGGGGCGGTAGGAGGCAAGGGTGGTGTCAGGGGGGCGGTGAGAGGGGCCAGGGGGGCGGTAGGTGGTTTGCAGGTCCTGTCCCCGCGCCGCCACCCATGTCCACACAATCGCCCAGGAGCGGCAGAATCGGAAAAGGCGGGGAGGCTCCGCAGAGCGGCGGCGGGCAAAGGCGCAGGACGCGGTGTGAATCGGCAGGGGGAGAGTGCTCTGAGCACGGCACAGCGACGAGGGAAGCCGAATGCTCCCGAAGCTGCTTGGGTGAGCACTCGCCGACCCACGGGAAGGCCTTGTCCTGCCCTGGAACCTGCGCGTGTGCGGACTTTCCCGCCCGGCATTCCTGTTGCCTAGCAACTTGGCACATGCAATTCGGCGGGCTCCCCTCCGGCATGGCGCACCCACAGATCTCGGCCCAGCTGCCCCCCCAACATTGACCCCACCAAGACGCCCATGGCCTTCGGCTGCCGAGGCCTCCCCAAGCTCAATGAAGAGCTGCAGCACCCCGAGCTGCTGACGCGGCAGCAGGCCTGATAGTGCTCTGCAACCTGGTGCACGACCCAGAGAATGCTTACCAAGCCATCGGCCTGGGTGAGTGGCGGCAGTTGCCTGGCCAGGGCTGGCGGGAGGGAATGGAAGGGAGGGAAGAAGGAAAGGAAGAAAGAAAAAAGGAGGGAGGGAGGGAGGGAGGGAGGGAGGGAGGAAGGAAGGAAGGAAGGAAGGAAGGAAGGAAGGAAGGAAGGAAGGAAGGAAGGAAGGAAAAGAAAAGGCCAGCTGGCCCATTGCGGAGCCAGGGCCAGATCTTTTCGGGGGAGGAAGAGGCTTCACCTTCGCAAAGGAATGAAGGAAGGGCCGGAGAGGCATTTTTTGCAAAAACGAAGATGAGGCTGCCAGGCTGGCATTAAAGCGCAGAGCCAAGGAAACAGCCAGAAGAAGCAGGATTCGTTCCTCTTCCCCCCTCCGCCCCTCCACCTGTTCCACTCAGGCTTCGCTTCGAAGCCTGGTTGTGCCTCTCGGTGTGTGTGTGTGTGCGCGCACGCGCGTGTGCATGCATGCGCAGCAATCCACGCGTGCTTGCAGGCAGCGCGCGAACAACCCCTGAACCCTGGGCGGGCTGCAGCCAGGGCTGGCTCAAGGGAGCGAACTTGCAGCCCCGGCGGCAAATGACTGCATGACTGAATATTCAGGCATGCCTCATCTTCGCGAGCAGCCCACACCCTCTCTGGCTAATCTCCGGGCAGCCTGGCTCTGCCCCAGCGCCACTCGGCGCTTCTCGGTGCTGGAGGAAAGCGCAGGAATTCCTGGCCCTGTGCTTCCCCACCACCGCCAGCTCCAGGAGGAGGAGGAGGAGGATATGGCTCCGGAGGCACGGAGCTCTTCCCCGCGGCGGCTGCCTCTGCTTGCAGTTTTAATTCCTCAATGAAACGGCCCTGGTTGGACACTTCTGCCTGGAAGAGAAATGGTGGGCGAACATAGTCAAGGCATGCCGGAGATATAGTTCCCCCGAGGCAGACAAGCCTGTCCCTCGGTACCAGGGGCATCCAGCTGTGTTTCTAGAACTGACAGCCTGCAATGGCTGGCCCCAGCATCTGGAACAGCCTCAAGTCAGTCCTGAAGAAAAACAATAATTCCTTGTTTCTGAACGACAAAATAAAAAAAGAAATAAAGAAAGAGAAAGAAAGATAGTAGGAAGGAAGGCAGATAGACAGAAAAAGAAAGTAGGAAGGGAAGGGAGGGAAGAAGGAAAGGAAAGAAAGTAAGAAAGAAAGAAAGAGGGAGGGAGGGAGGAAGATAGACAGAAAAAGAAAGGAGGGAGGGAAGAAGGAAAGAAAGAGAAAGAAAGAAAGAAAGAAAGAAAGAAAGAAAGAAAGAAAGAAAGAAAGAAAGAAAGAAAGAGAAAGAAATATGGTAGGTAGGAAGGAAGATAGACAGAAAAAGAAAGTAGGAAGGGAAGGGAGGGAGGAAGGAAAGAAAGAAAGGGAGGGAGGGAGGAAGATAGACAGAAAAAGAAAGGAGGGAGAAAAGAAGGAAAGAAAAAGGAAAGAGAAAAAGAAAAAGAAAAAGAAAGAAATATGGTAGGAAGGAAGGAAGATAGACAGAAAAAGAAAGGAGGGAAGAAGGAAAGAATGAAAGAAAAAGGGAGGGAGGGAAGAAGAAAGACAAAAAGAAAGAAAGAGAAAGAAAGATGGTAGGTAGGAAGGAAGAAAGACAGAAATAGAAAGGAGGGAGGGAAGGGAAGGGAGGGAAGAAGGAAAGAAAGGAAAGAAAGAAAGAGGGAGGGAGGAAGACAGAAAGAAAGAAGAGGGAAGGGAGAGAAGAAAGAAAGAACGAAAGAAAGAAAGACTTATGACCACAATTGAGCCTAACATTTTGGTTGCAAAGCAAGAGCGTTGTTAAGTGAGTTTCACCACATTTTACAAGTTGGCCATGCCCACCCGGTCACCTGACCACTAAGCCACACCCACCTGTGGGGGGTGGGGGTGGGGGGCAGTGAGGATGAGTTTATAGCACCAAGGGGGCGGTGGACTGAAAAAGTTTGGGAACCACTGATGTAAAGGTTTAGTTTAATGAAAAATAGCAGAATCTTTCTGTAGTTCATCTTCTTTGTTTTAATTTGCTCTAAAATAATCTGCTGGCGCCATCTGCTGGCCGCTACCAGTACTGTAGAGTGGGTCGCACCGGTAGGAACCCACCACTGGTGCCACATGTGCCACCCAAGAGGCCGCCAGAACAACACTGCATTTTTTTTCCAGTTGTTGCTCCTAAATACTCTTCAGTGGTAGCTCCATGTATGTTGCAGTAATCCAACCCCATCCAAAACTAAGGATGAAAAACTCAGATTCCAAACCCCGCTGAATCCACAGCCCTTCTATCTTACCTGGGTTCACTTGATTTAATTCTTTTATAAATCCATTTAATTAAAATATGTGAGTGAAGTCAGAAAGAAGCAATAAAAATGTGATGATGTGATAGTATCTAAAATTACAAAATATAAAATTACAAAGTAAATTGTGATAACGTAAAATTATTGAAAAAGATAATATATAAAATTACTTAGAATACATCTACTAGAGAGAACTTGGCCTCTCAAGGTTTAACAGATCTTCCATGCTGCTGCACAAAACCTAGCCATATGCGCTGAAATAAAAGGCTGCTTAATGATTCAAAAAGACGTCATTTGTGCTCAATCCCCACACTAAAAAAGGCACATTTTTCAAATAATTTTCACAATCTTATGTAACATTACTATGAATTTACACAATGATTACACATTTCTTAGGTATATACTTAAGGGGGGAAAAACCCTCTTGATTAAAAACAAAATAAAACAGATAACAAACGTTGCAAAATATGCCCCAGTTTTACATGCCCATAGTGATGAATAAGTACTGTTCACTGAAAAGCTGGGCTGCCTATATCTGCCTCTTAATATAGATCTTTTTCTCTTCACAATCCTGATTCAGCATAAATGCTTGCAGAACAGGAATTTTTGCCTTTTCATACAAGCAGAAAACTCAATGTGAAAATGATCCAGAGAAACATAATTAGAGCAATTAAAGTAAAACACTATAATGTAAAGAAATCCAAGGAGTAGCATGGATTCCTTTTTTCTTTTTTTTTCTTTTTTTTATTCAAAAAGTTTTATTAGTACAAAGTACAAGCATTTTTTTTCAATTTTCTCCCCCCCATCCCCCTACCCACAACCCACTCCCTTCCCTTCCTCCCTCCCCCCCCCCCAGGCTTCCCAGAGAAAGTACAGGGCATAGTATTCAATCACATAAATTTAAATTAAGTTAAAACAACTTCTTAATTTCCCCATTTTTTGGCATCTTTAACTCCGAATTTTCTAAACTATTCAAAACATTAATAATTAAAGAGAAAGTAAACAAGTAAAAAAAAATTCATCACACAAAATCTCATACTATAATTCACCTCTCTAAACCTCTATCTTTTACCTAATCTATATTAATAATTATAAAAGAGAGAAAAAGAAAGAAAGAAAAACAAAAATAAGTAAAATAAAAGAGAAACAAAGATGAACCTCAAAAACTAAACTTACTCATAAACTCGAACAATATTAATAACATAATATTACAATATATCAGAATATTAACTTCCCATTATTTAATATATATATATTAATAATGATAAGAAGAAGAAAATAAAAATTAAAAATTAAAAACTAACCCCTTATATTTCAAAACCCTTAAACTTAAACCTAAATGCATGGATTCCTTTTTTCGAAGCTTCTTCTGATCATGTTCTCAACACAACATAATTGAGAAACAGATAAAAAATAGAAACATCAATTAGTTAACTATGCCTGCATCATGTTGATTTCTAATATGACATAACCACTCTGACCCAAGGTTCTTACAATTTTCACCCCTTCAATCATTCATCCATATTAGTAAGAAAATTAAGCCAAATATAGTTGACTCTCTAATTCCCCGCTCTATATTTTAGATGACAAGATTGTCAGCCAGACATGTCAAAGCTAAAAAATGAAAAATCCTATTAAGACCTGAGAAGCTGAACCTCACCCATTAGCACACTGAATAGCTAATCCACTTAGCCACAAGGGAGAGTTTTTAATTTTACTGTGGTTTCACAAAGGAAATATAGATGTATTTAGCTTGTGACCCACCTATCTCTTAAATGGGCATATGCAGGGATGGGCTGCTGGGGGTTTGCAGGGGTTCAGGAGAACCTCTAGCTAAGATTCTGTGCAGTTCGAGGAACCCCCAAATCCCACTCCTGGCTGGCCTCACCCCCCGCCCCCAGGAGTTCCCACGCAGCCCATTTTAGATGCAGGTAGTGCAGAGGCTTGGGGATGGTGAAAAATGGGCCTACCGGAAGTTTGGGAAGGCCAGAAATGGGCCTGTTTCTGGCCTCCAGAGGGCCTCTGGAGCCTGAGGAGGCTGTTTTTGCCCTCCCAGGGGCTTGAGGAAAGCCTCCGGAGCCCAGGTAGGGCAAAAACTCCCCCCCTACCATGATACAGGAAGCTGACTAGGCCATGCCCACCATGGCCACACCCACCCGCAACCAGGAAGAGAACCCCTTGCTAAAAAATTTGAAGCCCACCCCTGGATATGGTTGAAGATAGTAATATTATAATCATGACTATTGTAAGGCAACTTCGGTTTTAAGCCAAATCAGGGAAAATAGAAAATGCTTTTGTGCATAGAATATTTTTATTTTAATTTCAGACAAGTTTTGCTTTTAGGATTAGATTCTAAAATTTCACTTTACAAAATAGGATTTTCTTAATGTTGTATTGTCTTCATGGAAATAGATGAATGTTTATACTTAGGAACTGTTGTGGTTTTCTTCTTTAAAAGTTTATTCAATTTACATAGAAGGCATGAAATACTTCTGTTGTTGTTATTGCTTTTCATGGAATTCTCCTGTCTTCTTTAAAATCCCTTAAGGAATACCAAGAAATATTTGAATGCTATGGAACAT